>JAJIBD010000611.1:0-580030 GCA_021461705.1 Cryptotis parvus | reverse complement strand
ACAATGAGAGCCAGTAGCAGCTCTGCCCCATGTCTGTCTCTGTTTTATACTTATTAACAACATTAAGTTTTTCCATCTTTAACAATCAAGAGAGTCAGGTATACTAATATATTGCCCCTTATAATGAGGAAACTAAGAATTAGAAAAATTCAAAGTCACTCAAGATCAGAAGCTATTAAAAAAGAGTTATCTGGGATTTAACTTCATGTATTTTCAGAAATTCATGAGCCTGATCATTACACAATACTTCCTCCCAACCTCACTTCAATCAAAAACAAAAACTCTTCTCTTTGCTCAGATACACATGAGACCTGACATTGAGATGCAAATACTGAGACGGACAAAGTAAGCAACTACTCATATATGTAGGCTCAGACCCCCCCCAGAGAAAAGTGGAGGACGTCAGAAAGGAGACGCTACAGGTGAATAAAGGTTATGGGATAAGAATCTGAAAGCACCACTAAAGTTTCCAAAGCGTTTCAATCTGTGGTAATTCACAGATTAAACTTGAAGTATACAGAGAACTACAGACCAAGATTATTTGAAGAAATGATGTAACCTTCTCCCACCCAAAAAGGCATTCTAGGATTTCCCCCATTTCTGGAGAAGCCCATGTTCATTCTCTGTCTCTATCTCTCTCTCTCTCTCTCTCTCTCTCTTAAAACAAGTTTGCTTTAAAAATTTTTAAAGTGAGGGTCCTTTTGGCCTCTCTGAGAGTTTCCAACTTGGAAAACTGGAGAACAGGAACTACCTGGGATGGATTACAAAAGGAAAAAAATGGCAGAAGTGGGCTGTGGAGTCCTGAACTCAGCACTCCCCTTCACGCCCACTCCCCTAACTCACAAATAAGAGACTCACTCTTGGAAAACTCAAATGATCCATGGGCAGACAGAGTCCACCAACCATGATTTCTGCCCTACATTTTCATGACAACATGATCTATGACAACATTTCCCAGGATGGTCATGATCTCTAATGAGAAACAGTTAAGGGATCCCGTATTATGATGTCATCTGAAGCCTGAATATTCCTGGTACTATAATGTTTGAGGGTGGGAAAACCTTTTCTAATTCTCTTGCCCTCAAGTTTTCAAACTATCTCAGCCAGAGCAGGATCCAGGGAAACATCTTGAGAGAGAAGATGAGATAGAGGGAGTGGAACTGACACTCAGACTTCAACTTCAGCTAGGTCACATGGTCTATTATGCTTGAGAAAAGGATTAGTCTTAGGTAAGGAGGTACCAAATCAGATGACCCAAGAATGAATCTAGCTCTGCCACTTACTCTCTGTGCATAGGGAAAATTGACTTAGGCACCTTGTGCCTTGGCTCCCTGGTCTTCAATATTTAGAGAATAATTGTACTTATCTCAGAGGGTTGTTGAGAGGATTAAAGCTGTTATATAGAAAGCACTTACACTAATTCCTGGTGTGATCTAAGCACTCAGTACATTAGCTTATTATTTTGCTTGTTCTTCTCATTGGCTTTTATGTGATTTTATATTCTTATAACTAATGATTAGCTTGAATAAAAATAACAGAGGTTGTACTGGGAAAGTGAACTATGCACATTCCATATAAGTTAGTGTGAACTTGAACTTAGACTCTAAGTCTCCTGGTTCTTTAACCAGTGTATCTCTGTTTCCCTTGCCTCTGCCATCAGGATAAAGGCCTCTGAACACTCTTGTCTTTCTCATTATGTCTATAGAATGGAATTAAGTCAACAAGATTGTCATCCATTTGGTATAAAGAATAGCAAGAGAGCTACGTGAATATTAGCATGGTGAGCAGATGGACCTAGTGGCAGAAGATGGTCTATACAGTTCCTCTTCTCTCTGTCTATAGAAGACCTCAAAGTTGACTTCCGGACTGTGGAGTCTGAGAGGTGAATTTCAGTGAGATGAGGGCTCATGTTGACAAATGAGAAGGGGGAGCTTAGCAAAAAAGCAAGCATGCAGAGCAGAGTGATTTCAAACTTTACTCACTACTTCAGCCTTCCATCTATAAAATGGGATAATGCAAAAATCCCCTGCATCCCAAACCCTGTGTCTTGAAAGAAAAAATGATGGCAGGCTGAGGGGAGTGGGTGAAAATACAGACTCCTATAAATTCTCGGTAGAATTTGCCAACACTGTGGCACTTGCCTTGCACACACCTGACCTGGGTTTGATCCCCAGCACACCACTAGGAGTGATCTTTGAGCCCAGAGCCAGGGAGTAAACCCCAGGTACTGTGGGGAAGGCCCCATAATCAAAACAAAGAAACAGCTCCGTGCACTGACTTAAAGTTAATTAATATTCCAGAGCCCATTTCCCCATATGTAATGGGGTGGGTGCACATTAATGCTTATCATGCCACTCCCCTGCTCAAAGATGTGCATGGCTCCCAGTCACCTGGAACAAAGCTTAGTCAAACTCGGTGGCTTCAGTTAATTGCTCCTAGGAGCAACCCATTCCCCAGCTGAACCAAACTCAACTGCAAGCTTTGCTTTCCTCTACCACCCCCAAGCCACCAATAATATCCTGTAACAGAGAAGAATTATATCTGCTTTTGGATACCAACAGTCACCTAGGATATTTTCATACGGGTACAGTCCACATCAGAATAAGCTGCATTGAAATGGGAGCATTTCTGCAATATTTGTTATTCTCATGAAAACAGTATTTCGTCAGTAATGAATTCAGCAGGGGCTCCTCCATCCCCCAGTCTCTGGGGTCCGCTAACAAAACAATGCTCGATTCCCTATATTTCTCCTCCTCTAATGGGGGCTGTCAAGTACCCCTCGCTGTTCCCTGGCAAAGGATGCATCAATCCAACTGGAAGCTTCCTTGTAGGTCACATGGTCACGCTTTCATTCTAATCAGAAGCCCCTTCCCTCAATTCCTTTCCACCAGATACTTCACTGCCCCCTTAGAAGCTCCCCATCATGCTTACCAGGAACTCTCTCCCCTCTTCTTCCCTTCTTCCATCCCAGGAGGTGGTAGCCCCTCATTATCCAAGGAGCCTCCTTCTTGTAGCTTCATCTATCAGTTCAGAGCTTCACCTCTGAACTGAGTCTTCTCCTGGGGTCTTCCTCTCCCCTCCTTCCTAGGTCAATTCCATTTTTGCTGTTCCTGAGATTAGCTTCTAGGAAGCTGAGAAAGGAGGCAAGCTGGGTGGGAGAGATTGCCTGCCTCAGTGCTGAGTGAGATACAGAGAAATGAAACCTTTAACTACTGCAGGGCAGTGATGAGAAAGCAAGGAACCAGTGCCATTGCTCAGAGCCTCCTCTGGCCCTTTGCACTTACCAGGTGAAATGGAAAACGTTTTGATTAGGTCTAACTGGATGATAAATATGAGACTCCAGCCTGTACAGAAGAGAAATCCATTTCCTGCTGCAGATGAATGGGCAGGCTTCCTCCAGCCTGATCAAAATTTCCCTGGGTAGAAGCGGAAATGAAGGCCCCTGTAGCATCACCCATTGAACTCAAAATAGTTGTTTATTCAACTTTTATGAGAAGGTCCTGTCCTCTGTCTGCATAGGGTCCCCACACTGCAGGCTCAACTGTATGTGTATTGGTATTGTTGTTTCATGATATTCGAGAAGCAGAGCCAGAAAGAAAGAAAGACTTTGAAGGTTACTTAGTAGCTTTGAGACTTGAAAATTACGTATGCAACTTTCTTTGAAAGAATCAGAATCATTTTCCCCCCAAACAGCATACTTTATGGATTTCAATACAGGAAGCAGATGAAAATGAGAAAATAAAGCTGAATGAATAAATAACCTTCAGAAACTTGGGGTTCAGAGAAAGTCCTTCAAAATGCAACAATTCATCTAATCATCAAGCATATGCCGGCATCTGATCTACCATATCCAGGCGCACAATAGCTCACTTGATTAGCCCTAAGGAGGAGAAGCTCATTCAGTTACAAATAATATCATGTCTGTCCTAGAATTCCCTTAATAAAGAGTTATTTGACAATAGGGAAAGCCATGTCACTTCACTGAACTTCAGTATTGTCATGTAGAATTGAGGGGAAAATAATAGCAAATGCCTGGTAGAAAGAAAAGACAAAACACCGTGTATTAAAATGCTTAAAACTCCAGGATTCAGTGGGCACACTTGCAGAGTAAACAATAACCTGCACGTGAAAGAACTAAACTTGGAGTCAGACTGTAATTCAAACACAAATCCACCACCTATTAACGTTTTGACTTTCAGAAGCCTAACTAACCTTTCTCTCTCTCCGTTTCATCACTGTTTCACTATATGGCTCACTGAGTCATTCTGAAGATCACATATTTGATATAAAGGCATTTTACAAAGCGGAGGAATGATGATGCTGACAAAACAATAATGATGATGATGAAGATGATTACTATAAAAAGGGGAACACAATGCCAAGCCCCAGCCACCTTGACCTTGGAAAAGGTTGACAGATAATAGGTCCAAACCAGAATATTTTTAAGTCAGCTGGTAAGGTTGATCTCCTGGTGATTAAACATGTTCTGGAGCATAGCAATGGTGTGAGAGGGAGAGAAGTGAAATGCACTGAGATGCTCAGATACAGGGTAGGCATCCATTTAACTCCTGTCTACTCTGCAAAGCCATTCCTGCATTTCCCAAGTCCACCTTCTGTAACAATGGGCTAACCCTAGAAACTGCATGCCCAAAGTTGTCTTGCTAAAAGGTTTCTCCTTAATTTGAACCAATGAAGGGAGATTGGAAGGAGGAAGCAAAGGGATGAGAGGGAAGAGGAAATCAGACTGTTATGCTTCTGGGTCTCTCAAACTAGCTTGTTTGGGGGTAAGTCCCAGGTATGGATTCATCTTCTTTTGACTCTGAGCTCCCAACATTCGGCCTGAAAAACCACAATCTGAGCTCCTATTTGACAGTACTCCAGTAGCTACAGATCTTCACAGAAGGCTCCGCAGGAATGGCTGTCCTCGGAGGTTCAGGCTCCTTGCTAATCTTGAATGCCAGGACTCTGGCAATCCTGCTCCTCTCTGACCCACCAGTCCTGGGGAGATAGCAATTTCTTACACTTCCCAACCCTCGAGCTGTCTCACCATCTCTAAGTTACTGTGCTGATCTTTCTAGAACTTTGTGAGTAATTCATATTAAATTCCATTCATTGAATTATCCTACATAAGTTCTTTTTTACTAGAAAATTCTAACAGACATTCCCTAGAAATTCTATGAATTTATTTTCTCATTTATTTTTGAACAAACTGAGTATCCAGGAAGTTAAACAGTTTTTTTAAGTTAACAAAAGTGGTCAACCAGGATCCAAATTTGGTCTATAAGACTTCTGAGGGTATATATGATAATTTCATCCACCCAATTACAGGCCTTCCCTTGGATTTAGTTAAATCACATCACCGTATCACCATATCACCGTCTTCCCGTTCATCATGGATTTCCTCGAGCAGGCCCCAGTAACATCTCCATATGTTCTGGAAAACAATATGGACATTCCTCCAAAGACTAGAAATTGAGCTCCCCTTTGACCCAGCCATACCGCTCTTGGGAATATACTCTGGAAAGCCAAAAACACACAGCGGAAACACAATCCGCACTTTTATTTTCATAGCAGCACTATTCACAATAGCCAGAACCTGGAAACAACCAGTATGCCCGAGAACTGATGACTGGATAAAGAAACTGTGGTATATCTACACAATGGAATACTATGCAGCTGTCAGAAAAAATGAAGTTATGAAATTTTTGCTATAAATGGATGGATATGGAAAGAATCATGTTGAGTGAAATTAGTCAGAAGGAAAGAGAGAGATATAGAATGACTGCATTTATTTGCATGACATAAATATACTAGGTGATCTTAGCGAAAGTGGAAATTACCACAAGCGTGTGGGAGTCAGAGGTTGGTTTAGATAGAGAAGGGAACATGTGTGAATAAATGTCTAAAGTTCTGATGCTAACATAGAACTGAGTATTAAATACAGACAAAATAATGCAAATGATGGCTTCTAAGTGTATGTAGTGCACTTAGAAGTGTACAATATGGGAGAAGGAGGAGAGAGAGAGGGAGAGGAGAGGAGATAAAGAACCTGTCATTTAGGCAGGATGTGGGAGGGGGAGGGAATTCGGGACATGGGTGGTGGCTGGGGGGGCACTGGTGGAGGGCGGGGTGCTGGAACACTGTGTGACCGAAACCTCCAAGCGTGAACAGCATTGTAATTGTATATCTCACGGTGGTATAATAAAATGTTAAAAAAAAACCATCTCCATATGTCCTGTCTCATGCAAGTAGAGCCCAAGGGCACCTGCTTGCTCCAGGAACATAAAGAGCCTCAAAGCATTCCATCAGGTCATGGAAATGAGGTCTATATTGGTACTGGTACACCCGGTACCCAGCAGACCAGCCTATCACAGCCCGGCTCGCGCGGCTGCTTGCGGTTCATCAATAAATGCTGAATTTAGAGTTTATCACTTAAGTCTCTTTGTGTATATTCAGTGGTGAGTTTTAATCTGCCATTACCATTTCCCATATTTAGTAAAACACTGCTATCTATTTATATCCTATTAATGAATGCAGTCATTCTATATCTGTCCTTTTCCTTCTGACTAATTTCACTCAGCATGATAGACTCCATGTCCATCCATTTGCAGGTAAATTTCATAATTTCATCTTTTCTGACAGCCGCATAGTATTCCATAGTGTAGATGAACCACAGTTTCTTTAGCCAGTCCTCTGTTCTCGGGCATTTAGGTTGTTTCCAGATTCTAGCTATAGTGAATAGCGCAGAGATGAATAAAGAAGTACAGATAGTGTTTCTGCTATGTGTTTTTCGGTCTCTAGGGTATATTCCCAGGAGTGCTATTGCTGGATCAAATGGGAGCTCAATATCTAGCTTTCGGAGGAATGCCCATATTGTTTTCCAAAAGGGCTGGACCAGCCGGCACTCCCACCAGCAGTGGATGAGAGTCCCTTTTTCCCCACATCCACGCCATCACTGGTTGTTCTTGCTGTTTTGGATGTGTGCCAGTCTCTGTGGGGTGAGATGGTATCTCATTGTTGTTTTGATTTGCATCTCCCTGATGATTAAAGATGAAGAGCACTTTTTCATATGCCTTTTGGCCATTCGAATTTCTTCTTTTTTGGGCGCTTCTGTTCATTTCTTCTCCCCATTTTTTGATGGGGTTGGCTGTTTTCTTCTTGTGGAGTGCTACCAGTGCCTGATATATCCTGGATATTAACCCCTTGTCAGATGGGTATTGGGTGAATATCCTTTCCTACTCTGTGGATTGTCTTTGTATCTTGGGATAGCCACAATGTGTAAAATAAGAGGGAGAGAGATGCAGAGACAGAGAGATAGAGAGAGAAAGAGAGGAAACTGGGGTACCTGCTATTAAGGCAGCCGGGGGGTGGGGTGGGGGAGGGGGGGGGTACATTGGTGGTGGAAATGGGGCACTGGTGGAGGGATGGGTGCTGGAATACTGTATTACCAAGAACCAATTATGAACACCTTTGTAATTGTATGTTTCACGGTGGTATAATAAAAAAAATTTAAAAAAAAAGAAAAAGATATAGAATGACTGCATTTATTTGCATGACACACACACACATATATATATATATATATATATATCACTGTATCACTGTATTCCCTTTCATCATCGATTGGCTCGAGCGGGCATCAGTAACATTTCCATATGTCCTGTCTCATGCAAGTATAGCCCAAGGACATCTGCTTGCTCCAGGAACATAAAAAGCCTCAAACCATTCCATCAGGTCATGAGAATGAGGTCTAAAATTGTTACTGGTATTATATACATATTATGATACCAATATCCAAGGTCAGGCAAAACATGAATCAGGAAGCCTTGTCAAAGGTGGAAATTACCACAAATGTATGGGAGTCAGAGGTTAGGTAAGACAGAGAATGGAACAGTGTGCTAATAATTGTCGAAAGTGCTAATACTAACCTAGAACTGAGCATTAAGTACAGGCAAAAAGATACACATGACAACCTCTAAATGTATGTATTACAATCCACAATGGGTAATAGAAGGAAGAAAGAGAGAGGAGAAAGAGAGAAAAGAATAAAGAACCCACCATAGAGGCAGGCTAGGGGATGGGGAGGAATTGGGGGGGCATTGGTGGTGGGAAAAGGGCACTGGTGGAGGGATGGGTGCTGAGCACTGTATGACGAAACCCAAACTTTAACATCTTTGTAATTGTATATCTAACAGTGGTATAATAAAATATTCACTGGTATAATAAAATATTCATTTAAAAATAATAAAATATAATAATAAAATATTAAAAAATAAAAAATAAATAAAATATCTATTGATAAAAAAATAAAAATAAATGCTGAATTTAGAGATGACTACAAGAGTATGCTACCCACACGGCAGAGCCTGGCAAGTTACCCATGTCGTATTTGATATGCCAAATACCAGTAACAATTATAGACCTCATTCCCATAACCTGATGGAATGGTTTGAGGCTCTTTATGTTCCTGAAGCAAGCAGGTGCCCTTGGGCTCTACTTGCATGAGACAGGACATATGGAGATGTTACTGGTGCCTGCTCGAGCAAATCGATGATGAATGGGAATACAGTGACACCGGTACCAGTAACACCCAGCAGAGTAGAAACCAGCTTTCCCCGTTGAACACCCTGTATTCCATGGACCACGAGACCAACTTCCGACCCGAGTTCACCATACCAAAGGAGCCTCGGAGGAGCCCAGAGAAACCCCCACACCTTGCTGGCAGTGATCTTCACAATCCACACTCTGCAGCTGGTAAGATCTCCACCCAGCAGATTAATCCAGTCTCCAGCCCACAGATTAATCCAGTCTCCAGCCTAGCTTGTCAGAAACCCAGCCTATAAGGACCCACCCCACAGAGACCTGCCCTTCAGAGGAGAGTATATCAAGCCCAGGAATGCTTGAGCCTAAGACACAGGTACACCTGGCAGAGCAGAAAACAGCTTTCACCATTGCACGGCACGCTGTGCGTGCCATGCAATTTACCTCCAAATTACCATAAATATTCTACCCACCCCTCTGAGAGAGCCCCACAAAGTAATGAGAATATAACGCCTGCATGGCAGAGCCTGGCAAGCTAACCGATGCGTGTTCGATATGCCAAATCCAGTAACAGAAATGTTTATTTTCCTGACCCCGAAAGAGCCCTTAATATGGCAGCAGTAAGAAAGGCAAACAAGTAGTGCCTGATAAAATTTCATGGCCATCCTAGGCTGCCAAAAAGAAGAAGGACTAAAATGACTGTCTATACTTTCAATGCACGCATGCTGGCATTGGAAGCATATATTGAGGATCTGATGCAGCAAGCACAAAAGATCAAGTACGACATCATTGGTCTGACTGAGACGAGGAGGCGTCAGTTGCATCATGCTGTATTTGACACTGGAGAAGAATTGTTCCTTGGAACATGCGACGAAAGAGGCGTCAGTGGCGTTGGTGTCCTTGTCAACATGAACATGGCCGTCAACACTGATTCATTTGAATGCCTAACAAACCGAATAGGTCAATTACACTTGAGATGTGGCCCACTGCCAGCAATTTCTATCTTCTATTGTCTAGGCACCAATATCCACATACAAAGAGGATGAAATTGAGAAATTCTACATGGAATTGGAGGAGTTCTATAAAAAAAGATCACACCTTCTACAAGATCATAGTCGGTGATTTTAATGCCAAGATAGGACCAAGAAGATCGGCTGAAGAACTCCACATCGGGACCCATGGCCTAGAATGGAACGAACAGGGTGAGAGACTATCTGAGTTCATCATGTCCACCAAGACCATTCATGGGAACTCACAGTTCCAGAAAGCTGAAGTGAAACGTTGGACATGGGAATCTCCTGGCGGACAATTCCACAATGAAATTGACCACATCATCTTCAATCGACGGTTTTGTCTGACCGATGTAGCTGTCGTCCCCAAATTCCAAACAGGATCAGACCACTGTTTCCTTTGTGCAAAATTCTACTTCCAGTAATGGGGAGAAAAGGCTACAAAGTTTAAGAAGAGAACTCCCCAGAACGACCACCAACTGGGAACTCTTTGGCACCATTGCAGCACATGGGAAGATACCATCATTGACAACATCGATGAAGAATACAACAGACTGGTTCAGCACCTCCATCATTGTGCGAAGAATGCCAAGAGAGAGAAAGACACAAAAAGGACGCTTGTCTTCAGAAACTCTTGAGCTCATTCGCCAACATGGCAAGGTCGCGAGCCTCAGGAGACCAAATGCTAATGTCCAAGCTTGCTAAACGGTGCAGAGAAGCGATAAAAGTAGACCTCAAAGACAGAAGAGCAGAAATACTGGAAGATGCAGCAGAAGCCGGGAAAAGCATTCGCACCGCCCGCCTGTCCTTTGCCAACTATAAGACCAAGATGACTGCCCTCTGATGCCCTGATGGATCTATCACATCTTCCAGAAAGGCAATGGAGAAGATTATCCAGGACTTCTACTCAAATCTCTTTGATAGCCACATCCACCTGCCCACATACCAAATTCCACAGGATGGATATGTCATTCCCAATGTTCTCCCTTTCTGAAATCCGACATGCCATCTTGTCAATAAAGAAGGGAACAGCACCAGGCCCAGACAAAGTCAGACCCGAACACCTGAAGAATCTGCCGTCGGTACTCATCAATACACTAGCTCGGCTCTTCACACGCTACCTGTCCGAATGCAAGGTGCCCTCCCAATGGAAAACCAGCAGGACAGTTCTACTGTTCAAGAAGGGAGACATTCACAACATCGGCAACTATTGCCCCATCTGCCTGATGTCTGTCATCTACAAGCTGTTTACACGAGTCATCCTGAACAGGATTAGCAGAACACTAGATGAAGGACAACCATGTGAGCAAGCAGGCTTCCGGAAAGGATTCAGCACAATTGACCATATCCACACAGTAACCAAGCTCATCGAGGTTTGTAGGGAGTACAAGATGCTGCTCTGTCTCACGTTCATTGATTTACAGAAAGCCTTCGATTCTGTGGAGACTGAAGCAGTCATCGAAGCCCTAGCCAAACAGGGTGTTCAAACCCAATACATCAAGATCCTTCGTGAGCTGTATGACGGATTCACCACCAGGATCTCACCATTCTACAAAGAAGTGATCATTAATGTGAAAAGAGGGGTTCGACAGGGTGATACCATTTCACCAAAACTCTTCAGCGCCACCCTCGAGAACATCATGCAACAATTAGAATGGGAAGGAATGGGAGTGAAGATAGATGGTCGGCAACTACACCACCTCCGCTTCGCTGATGACATCGTTCTAATAACACTAAACATTAGCCAAGCGGCACAAATGCTGGCTGACTTCAACCGAGAATGTGGAAAGATAGGTCTACAGCTGAATCTAAAGAAAACAATTTTTATGAAGAATGAAGTAGTTCTGGAGGTCCCATTCACTCTCAATGGAACAAACATCTCTGAATGCAGCAGTTATGTGTACCTAGGTCGAGAAATCAACATGATGAAAGACCTAAAACCTGAGCTGCGCAGGAGGAAGAAAGCGGCATGGAATGCCTTCAAAGGCATCGAAGAAATAGCTAAAAGGACAAAGAACCTCCGGCTCCGGGCACATCTCTTTGACTCCACCGTTCTCCCTGCATTAACATACGCCTCAGAGACCTGGGCCCTACGAAAGCAGGATGAGAATGCTATTCGGGTCTCCCGGAGAGGAATCGAAAGAGCTATGCTTGGAATATCATGCCCTCACTCAAGTGAGAGAAGGAATCCAGAGTTCTGTCCTCCATCGCTATTCCAGAATCAGGGATGCTGTCTCGTTAGCCAAGGCATCGAAAATCAGATGGGCTGGACATGTAATGCGATTTGGTGACAACCGCTGGACTAGAGCCATTACCGACTGGATTCCACGGGATGTCAAAAAGATCACATGGCCACCCACCTACAAGATGGTCAGACATCCTTGTAAAGACCCTGAAGGAACGGTTTGAGGCTCTTCATATTCCTGAATCAACCAGATGCCATTGGGCTACATTGGCATGTGATAGGGTCCAATGGAAATGTTACTGGCGCCCGCTCGAGCAAATTGATGAATAAGATTGATGAATTGATGAATCAAGTGATCAAGTGATTGTTACTGGTATTTGGCATATCAAATACAACACGGGTAGCTTGCCAGGCTCTGCTGTGCGGGTAGCATACTCTTGTAGTCATCTCTAAATCCAGCATTTATTGATGAACCATGCGGCCGCTTGGGCCGCGTGAGCCAGGCTGTGATAGGTTGGTCTGCTGAGTGTAGTTCTGCCAGAGGGGAAGTCCGGATGTGGAAAATGGCAGCCCCTCATGGAGTGGGGGTTCGTCTGGCTTGTTGCGAGGCTCTGCTGGGGTGGTGGGCCAGGGGCTAAAACCTGCCATCCCTCCCGGGTGCCTCGTGAGCGGCTGGGCACAAGGAGAGCCAGTAGCAGCTTTGCCCCATGTCTGTGAGTCTCCCTTAGTTAAATCACATAAGGATATAAATCTTTAAGAAACACAGATATAACAGGATTATATATATATATAATATATAGGATTATATATATGTACATAGACATATTTATACACACACATATATATGTATATATAACACATATATATGTATATATGTATATATATATTCCCTTAGTTACAAAACCTAAGTAACAAACACCAACATGCCAATCTCCCTTATCTTTAAAATAAGATATTGAAGATCAATAATCAAACATTTTGTTTCTGTAATTCTAATTGTGTGGTTTTATAGTGTTTCTTCATCCGGCCTTCAATGGAATGTTATATGGACTGGAATGTTTTCTTTAGCATATGATATCCTAAATGAGAGTGGCAGAAAAGTCATGCTACCCCTGAAGGGTGTTAGACTCTGAATTAAGATAAAGCTTCTTCACTCAGCGGGACACTTCAGTAGGGCACCTGACCCTGATGTAGCTTGTAGGGACACTGTGAGAGAAACAGAAGAACTTTGCTAGTGGTGGCGCCCTTGGGAAGGTTCTGTGGGAAAGGACAACTTAGATCAGAATAGTGTTTTGAGTAAATAGGGGTGTTTTGATTCCATACCCACAAGTTTCATCGCTTCAAGGGTGCATCTTTCCAGAGTCTGAGTAGATACATCTTGCTCATGTAGTTCAGAAGAAATGTTTCAGTTAGACGCAAGAGGATGTGCAGCTGACCAGAATGTCCGTAAAGTGGAGCATTGCTCAAGGCTGAAAATCACTTTTAAACTTGGGAAAGAAATGGGAGCAGACCCAAAGCTAGAGTCAGTGCTAACTCCTACCAGAAGAGTGAACTTTCTGAGAGTGTGAGTGGGCCTGTCCTGGAGGTATGAGCAGGGTGGGCAGCAGAGAAAGCCAGAGTAAACTTACTGCATGGCTAAGGACCGAGCGTCCCCACCACTCCATCAGAGTCTCCTGCACTCTCCCCTTGCAGCCACAGCCTCGCCTCTAAATCTATCCACAGGTGGGGGAAGAGCATATTGCTGGTATATCTGAGCATCCATTTTTCCCAGGCAGGTTTTGGTCCGACTGGATCTGTAGGGTTGTACAAACTCATGGGAAGCATATGTACTAGGGACATGTACTAGAGACACACACTGAGGTCCTCCCTATAAAATGCCCTTTCCCTCTTGAGCCCAATATTTCTTGCCTCCTCTAAATCTATCAAGGCAGGGGAATGTTCAGAAATGGCACCCAAATGTGCACACTGAGGCTTTCTTCAAAGGGCTGCATGCAAACCTAAGTCTGCAATCCCGGCTCCCTGCCAGCACCAAGAATAAACACTCACTGCAAACTGAAGACATCCAGAAAGCCACAGAATCAGTCACCTATCAGGTGCTCAGACTCTGTGTAAATACTACATGGCCTTCTACAATTGCAGAGGAAGAAATCTCCACTTGGGAGAAATACATTTCAAGATTCCAACAGGGATGTCAACTAATGGTTCAATTCTCCAAATCCTGCCCTTTCTCTCATCCCACACAGAAACAAAAGAACTGTCAGGGAGAAAAAAAATGAGTTTACCAATACCGATACATTGCACAATTCTAGGAGGCACCATTCACAATATGTGCTCCACAAACACCATTGTCACTGTCTGGAGTTATGTCCGAGATCTACCTCCAAAATCCCAGAACTTGTTTCCACAAGTCCCTTTCCTTAGGCAGGCTCCCTTCATGAATTCCATGCTTTGAAATATTTCACTTATCAGATCACTGTATTCACTGTCTTCACATTGTTCATCGATTTGCTCGAGTGGGCACCAGTAACATCTCCGTAAGTCCTGTCACAATAAAGTTCAATTTTAAGGTATAAGTTATTTATGTTCCCATTCATCTTCATAATTAAAAAACACTACATCATCTATTATGTTTTGATCACCAGGAGATAACCAAAGTTATACTTTGAGGTTGACTTCATCCCAGCCAAACACACAAAGAATTGACATTTGAATGAGCAGGTAAAATCTTAAAACAAGTCATGTCATCTTTCCCTGATACCTTCTGACACAATACAAATGAATCAAGATTCTCCCTAGGGCCCTGATACAAATGGCTTCATAGATGAGAATGGTCTGTAAGAGTTAAGTTCTCAGGAACCCCATGCCTGAGGAACAGATACGCACCTCTACCCCTAATTATAAGACCGGTTATCATTTATAGAGTTGGAAATTAGTGGAGGGGGAGAGAAATAAAAACAGAAAGTAAATCTTTATAGAAAATACCACAGTCCTGGTAGAAAATACCACAAAATTCAAATACAAAAGGTTTCCCCACATTTTAATTAGACTTGTCACACTAGGCATAATACACAGAACAGAAAATAATAGCAGTTCAACTTATTTATTAGTCAAAAAAGGAAGACGTAAAACTAACTGGAATCTTCAAATATTTTAATCTAGTATACACTGGGAAATTCAAAATAATCAACATAAGTATTGCCTTTATTTTTAGTGCTTTTTTTGGAGATTTTGTTAGTTCCCAAAAGCTACTCCCAATTTAGTGCTCTGGGTCACTCCATTGGTGCTGGGAATCAAACCTGGACCTCCGGCATAACGAAAGCACATGCTCAGACTTTTGAACTATATCCAAGTACCATTATTGTCCTTTTTAATTAAAAAGTCAATAATTTTATTTAAATAAGTAAAATATAGGTCAAATAGCCCATAAATGATAAAATAAAACACAATTAGCACTTGAGTTCGAGATTTCCTGGCTTCACATCTGTGTGTATTTTTGCTTCATTATCCATTCTAGTTCCACCAGAGGAGGAGAATAACTCAATAATTACCATGCCCTCCCCTGGTGAAAGGCATTTGTTTTCATGTATTGAATAAGTATTAGCCCACCTCATGAATGTGCCAGATATTGTAGTGCTATCTAGCAGCTCATGGTCCAATGGAAGTGGTGAACAAGTAACTTGACTCATTTTCTGATTGAAAAGCACAGAAATAACCTGCAGAGGGCAAAGACAGGAGAGCTATCTGCTGAAGTGTTAGCTTCTCGCAACAGGGTTATCTCAAAGCTCCCAGGTATATAAGAAAGAACGGTAAAGTTCTTAGACCCATTTAAGATCAGCCAAAGGCTAACACTTGGGACACTACACCGTAGGAAACACAGCTGAGCCCCTCTCCTTATAACACAGAATAAAACCTGGAGTGTGTAAAGCTGCCCCCATCAAGGGAGCCGGTGTAATTGGTGTGCCTACCCTCGTAGCATTTAAGGTGTTATCTCTATAAATACAGTGCATTTTGCTTTAATAAAAATGAATTTTCCAGAACAGTGACAGTATTGACCTTACATATTATCCAAATAGAAATTGTAATGAAACAAGTCGAACAGTGAGTAGTTATAATAGATATGCAAATATTGGTCTTTTCTTAAAGGTCTTTCGGCCTACTCACACGTATCTCTTAGGTGTCTGAGAGGGTGAATTCAGCTTTGAATTTATAATCTGGGAGGACATAGAGGAGGAGAAAGAGAGTGGGAGGAGGGAGACAGAGGGGGAGGGGAGACATTTGTCTAACACTCGGGGAGGAAAACTCCCTAGAAGATCCAGCTTGAGTCTCAAGCTTCACAAACATATTTTGGGACACCTGCAGTTGCTCAGCACATTCATATGTGCTCATGGCATCCGCAGACAACCTGTGCTTCCATGGAGCCATGGCTCTGCTACGGATGAAAAGACCAGGGTGCAAAAAAATGTTTAATTTGCCCAAATTCACATAGCAAACAGCCTCGTTGGCATTTGAGCCCTATTCTTCCCACTCAAATTCATTTCTTTCTTTAGCTAAACCTTATCTGGTTTAAGCAAGGGTCAAAACTGATAAATTCATTTGCTTATTAAAGTACTAGATAGCTATCAATGTTTCCTATGTGTGAATTCTGTCTTAAGTGTTGGAATAAATTGAAAAAACAAATACCGAGGGATGGATAAGATGTTTGAATTTGTTAAGCATATGTCTTGCATGTGTGACACCCTGAATTGGGCCCTCAGAACTGCATGGCTCCTAGCACCACTGAACTGTCCAGAGCAAACTACCAGGCCTGATTTCATTTGTAGAAGTGGCCTCACCCCTCACCCTCAGTCACAAACACTACTGTTTACAGGCCCTGTGAATAAAGAAACTGGAAAGTGGTTTCTGATTTAAATCATTCACAAGTTGTCAGGGAGATGTCATACATGCGTTGAAGATTCTTAAAAATGAAACAGAAGCAAACACACAACTCAACTCTCTTTATACAATCCAACCATGAGCTTTAGCCAAATTAATTAGCCAGTCTCCATCTGTAATGTAGAACTATTCTATTTTGGAGTTTCCATACAACAAAAATGTGAATTAGAGGGTTATATTGTTCGATCTTTAATTATCTCTAAATAAATTGTACACTTGGTGGTTCTCTCCGTGGAAATTTGTAACTGGATTACAGAACAGAATGAATTGGACGGAACGCCACCATGGAGAAGTTTTGATTTTCCTCATCACGCTTTTCTCTCATGCTTTGATCATTCTTTGCTTAATAATATGTCAGACTCAACTCAGCTTTCTGGTCACTTTCATGAGTTAAACAATGCAATTCGGGGTTGCAGAAATAGTAGCAGGATTAAGGCTTTTGCCTACACATGGGGAGCCCTGGTTTATTCCCTGGTACACCATCAGGGATGCTCTCTGAACATGTCAGAAGCCCTGAGCACCGTAAATGTGACTCAAGGCCCCGCCCCAAATATGCCATTCAGATTATATCAGCTACCTCATCACATTGATACTTGCTTCCTCCTCAACCCTCACTGCGGCAGGTCAGATATGAGAGATTTGAGGGTAGAGTTTTGTGTGCTTCCTGGACATTTCATCTCCTCACCCCCTCCAGACAGCCCCGCCACCCCCCCACCTGCCATCTCCGTGGTCCTGAGACAGTGGGTTCAGGGAGAGGTGATAGAGTATAAATATCTCTTATGTAGCGTTGTGTCCTTCTCTTATTGACTAACTCCAGGTGTCATTACTATTTCCTGAAGAAGAGAAGGATGAAGATACTATCATCGACAAATGTTAAGTCTTAAGGGCATCCTATTTAGATACGCAGTAGAAGTCTGCCCACTGTATTTGATAATGCAATGCCACAGAATGAGAAACGAACTTCCTTTCTGAGAAGCAAAGCTATCTCTGCAATTCTCTGAAATTTTCCTTTATTTATCTGGGAAGGGAAAAAAAATGAAAAGCCGCAAATACAAGTCAACAACTTCTGACTCTGGTCTCCTAATTTCATTCTTCTTTTTACTTAAAAATGTTTTATGGAAATAAACGGCCATGAGGAATTTATACTACACAGATACTACTTCTCTGTGTAGTATCTGTGTAGTATATAGTATGAGGGATTTATATGACACAGATACTACACAGAGGAGTAGTATCTGTGTAGTATCTGTTCTCTCATTTAGGTGGTTCCTGATTTTTCAATTACCTCAGACTAGGGTTGTAGTTGGCAAGTGTGAAAAAGCAGAACAGTTCTGTTTAAGAATCCATATGTGGGGCCGGAGCAATAGTCCAATGGGTAGGGTGTTTGCCTTGCACATGGTCAACCCGGGTTCGATCTCTGGCATCCCATATGGTCCCATATGGTCACCTGAGCACTGCCAGGAGTAATCCCTGAGCAATGAGCCAGGAGTAACCCCAGAGCATCACCAGGTGTGACACCTCAAAAAAAAATCGATGTGTAAGAATATAGTTTAGGCCTATAGTTTGTCTAAAATCTGCAGGAAACTTACCACTTTATATTTTCCAATACTATAACTGGGGTAAGACCATTTAGGTCTCATTGAAAGGTGTCTAGAGCCTTGAGGATATATTAAATATGTGCATTCTTACATAACAACCAACACTGCAAACTAGTCAGTACCAAGTGCATGCAAATCACCATTATAGAAAGCAATGGAAATAAATTTAGATTATGTGCTTAAAAACGTTTTTTGAAGGAGAGGACATAAGGCTGCACTTTGAGTCACAAGAACAGAACCAATACTAATGTTAGGATCAAGATAGAGCAGTCAAGGGGCCGGAGCGATAGCCCAGCAGGTAGGGCATTTGCCTTGCACGTGGCCGGCCTGTGCCGGCCCGGTTAGATCCCCGGCATCCCATATGGTCCCTGAGCACATCCAGGAGTAACTCCTGAGTGCAGAGCCAGGAGAAACCCCTGAGCATTGCCAGGTGTGACCCAAAAAAGGCAAAAAAGAAAAAAGAAAGAGCAGTCAAGACAGTGATAATCAGGCATACAAAGACCAGTGGTGAGGGCAGTGTGAACGCAGCAGTGGAGTGAAGGGGCAGATAAGACAAGTCTGGGTCGGAGAGAGCAGCATGCTACAGATATCCAGGGATTTTTCAAACAAACATTGTTATCACTTCTAAAGCAGAGCTTCTTCAACTTATGCTACTCACAACCTTGTTTTGTCTTAAGAGATCACATTGATGTTTACTAGAAAAGGGTGGGATTCCATCTTGGATATCATTCCTGTTATGTACAGATCTACCTACTCTTTTTTAATGGAATGAAAGTCATTTGATGGATACACTCTTATTAATGTAACCAGTCTTACCATGATGTATATCAAGATCATTAGTGGAAAATAAAAATGGCAATAAGTGATAGATACTACAGTGGTAGTAGTATCTGGGAAGGGATAAAAATGAAAAGGGGTGCTTGCTTTGCACATGACTTTCCCAGCACCCCTTATGGTTTGACGAGTCCCACCAAAAGCAGAGTCATGAGTAAATCCTGAGCACAGCCAGATGTGGCCTAAAAACTCTTAAAAATCACAACAATAAAGTAACATTTTAAGAGCAAATGAATGTCTTTCCAAGCGTTCCTTCATAGATTAAATTCACTTAAACAAAAGTGAGTCCTGTGCCCAGCTTCTCGTGAGGCGCCCGGGAGGCATGGCGGGTTCTAGCCCTGGCCTGCTACCCCAGCAAAGCCTCACAACAAGCCAGACCACCCTCCCCTACTCCATGGGGCCCGCCATTTTCCACATCCGGACTTCCCTCTCGTCACAACTCCGCCCAGCAGACCAGACTATCACAGCCCAGCTCGTGCGGCCACTAAGCGGCCACGCGGTTCATCAATAAATGCTTTATTTAGAGGTGACTACAACAGTATACCACCCGCACGGCAAGCCTGGCAAGCTGCTCGTGTAGTATTTGATATGCCAAATACCAGTAACATTTATATTAGGTCATTCCCGTGACCTAATATAATGGTTTGAGGCTCTCTATGTTCCTGGAACAAGCAGAAGCCTTTGGGTTCTACTAGCATGAGACAGGACATATGGAGATATTACTGGTGCCTGCTCTAGCAAATAGATGATGAACAGGAAGATAGTGATAGTGATAGTGATAGTGAAACAAAAGTCAATCTTTGCGACAAGTTTTTTTTTTATTTTTTTTTTGTTCAAGAAATGAAACCAGGGCAATATGTTATAGAAAATACCTCAAACTTATGATTCAGTTGACTGGATCCCACGGGATGTCAAAAGATCACATGGCCACCCACCTATAAGATGGTCAGACTTCTTTGTCAAGACACTGAAGGAACGGTTTGAGGCTCTTCATATTCCTGAATCAACTAGATGCCATTGGGCTACATTGGCACGTGATAGGGTCCAATGGAAATGTTACTGGTGCCCGCTCGAGCAAATCGATGAATAACGGATTCAAGTGATCAAGAAGTGATCAATAAACCTTCAGAAGTATTTACTGTTCTCATAATGTTCATGATCACCTTCCCTGCGGTCAATTACAAAACTCCATATGGGGCACCAACTCCTAGTTTCAGAAGCAAGATTCTAGAGGGCACAGGAAGATATATGAAGAATTCAGACAGGACAATAGCAAGATGAATGTTTTAAAAAATATTCTTGGGGCTGAGCTGGCTAGTCTTGCATGTGGTCAACCCAGATTCAATCTCCAATACCCCATGTGGTCCTTTGAGTCTCTTCAGAGACAGAAGTGAGCCCTGAGTATCACTGGGTGTAGCCACTCAAACTCAAAAGGATAAAAATGTTCTTCAGAGGACCAGGCAATAGCACAGTGGATAGGGCATTTGCCTTGCACAGGGTGACCCAAATTTGATTCCTAGCATCTCATAATGTCCTCTCAAGCCCTAACTAGGACTGATCCCTGAGCTCAGAGTCAAAGTAATCCCTGAACACAGCCAGATGTGGCCCCAAAACTAAAAACAATAAAAATTATTTTCTAGCAGCTTCCAGCAAATGAATTGTTTGGGTCAACTGGAAGTGAAAAATGATTGAAACCAAAATGGTAGAGGCTTGGTTTAGGTTTAGAGCAGTCAGAAAAGAGAAGTGGGAGCATTGAGTAGATCAGCGGACTAATTCCAGAACTAATAATTCATATTGAGGGTAGGGAAAGCATAAAAAATACTGTGAATATTTTTGGCTTGAGAATATGTGGTATGGTAACATTTCTGGGGAAGAAGAAATAACAAAAAAAAGCATTTTGGAGGGTCAATAATTTTCTTATAATCATATAAATCTAAGATAATCTCCAGTTGACTTTCAAGGGAGAAATCAAGGGAATATTACATATGTGCAATTGTTACTGATGTAATAACATTGTTATAACACACATATGGTATAAATATACATCATTATAAATCAATATATCTATACACATTATGTATCTACACATTTATATGTGTGTATATGTGTGTAACCAACCAGTAAAAACTCAGTTCCATCCTTTGTATACAACTCATCCCTTTTACCTGTATTATCTCCTCCATGTTTCTCTTCCACTGATTAAGATACAGGGATCTAAATTTCCTGAGCATGCTGGGGTTAAAGGAGTTATCCATCAGCAATGCAGCTGAAGCTTTAAGACTGAACATGTTAATGTGCATCCAGATGTTGCTAGAAATGCAGATTTTGATTTAGCAAAACTGGTGTTGGGCCTGTTTAGTATATATATTTCTCACTGCTTTCTCGAGAGACAGGATAGAGAGAGAAGGTGGCTTAGAATAGGGACTTGTGAAGTCCAACATCTGTCGGAGGTAATGAAGAAAGCAGGAAAGAAGCGTTGTCACTCCTCCCCGCTTCTTCCCATCCTCCCTCTCTTCCTCCCCACCTCTTTTCCCATCCTCCCTGTCTTTCTTCTCTACCAGACACTTATGAGACCCTGAGACCAACTAGGTATCTGGAGCTATATTTAACAGTTGGGTGTTTTGTTTTGTTTTGGTTTGGTTTATGTGCCTCTATCTACTAAAGTTTGCTAAATCTTAACTCGGTCTTTTGCTCTGCTGGTAAATTTTCCACTCCCTGCTGCTAAGACCTGTTCTTTGAACTCAAAGGCACGATTTACCTGTTTCCAGAAATACCCGAATTAGAAGTTCAAAAACATAAACACCTGTTTGCAAGGGTCCCCTTGGGAGCCTTAACGACCTCTGTACAGATGAGGCAGAGGGAGCAGGAGAAAGAGAAAATTTGGGCTAAACTTGACCTTGGGAGAACATGCAGGAATTTAGAGGTTCACTCATTGTCCACATACAACCACATGTGCATAAGTAACCTTTTCCCAATTTTAAGAAAGAGAAGAAAGACTGATTTCTTCAATGCTGGATCCCATTTCCATCAAAATTATAGAAATAATATTTGAAAAGAGGAGTTGAGGGAAGAGCAGAAAGAAAGAAAAAAAACAAGTGAAAAATAAATATATGCAATTCAAAAAGCACCATAACATCCTCTAGTTAAGAAAAATAACTCAGACTGTGCATGACTCATATGGAAGCAAACAAATAATTAAACCAACAAGACCTCTATGAAGCAACCAGTTCCTTCTAGCACAGCTACTTGCATTCTGCTTACTTCTCAACTCAAAGACAGAAAAGAAACAGAAGGTGGGAAAGCAGCGTGGATTTACGCATGAACAAAATAATGGTGATAAAAAGACAGGGCTTTGAGAAGCAATCAGAGCTGCCAGCCTCCCAACTGAGAATTGTTTAAAATAGCACCGTCAAATAAGATTTGCATATATATGAGTCAAATCCTAACATCCTCTTTGGACATGCTTCTAGAAATCTAGACTAATATGGCAAAATCTTGTCTCTTTCTCTCTCTGCTCAACCCAACCTCTGCCTACAGCCCTCCTCTGTGTCCCTATCTGCCCCTACTACACACACACACACACACACACACACACACACACACACACAGAGGAATGCTGGGAATGTGGCTTCTCAGATGGTTCTGAAGCTGGAAAAGAGTTTATGATGTATGATTTAGCACAATATTGGGTGGAAGAAGAGAGAAGAGGATAAGCAATTTGATAAGCCTATGACTACTTTTCTGCTTTTAATGATGCAACTTGTCCATGTGGAGACATGAAATGCAATTAAGCAACTAAAATCAAATAAGATACATGATGGTATGTGTACCTATATATCACACCTGTAAAGTAAATGAGAAATATGACCCTCCTCTTTTTCTACATGAAGAAACAAAGCGTCTCAGAGAGGGGAGGGGGCATTTACCCAAAGTTACTTTATAATCATTGAAAGGGGACAGAAACTAAGGATTTTTGTCTCTCTGCTTCAGGGTTCTTTCCACTAAACCACACTAACTAAACTTTTGGGTGGCGAGATGACTAGAGATAATTTTTCCTAAGGCCAAGCTGTGCACCCCTTCCCTGAAGTACACTGAGCTCTTAGCTGAGGGACAAGTTCTCAAAATGTGAAAGCAAACAAGTGAAGTCACTGGGCTGTTGCTAAGTGCTGATGTGAGAACTTTGTTGGCAACCACAGAGGACTCAGTGGAGTAGAAGATGAGGGGGTTGGGACCGGAGCTACAGCACAGTGTGTAGGGCGTTTGCCTGGTATGCAACCAACCCAGGTTTGGTCCCTGACACCCCATATTGTCTAGGAGTTATTCCTGAGTGCAGAGCCAGGAGTAACCCCTGAGTATCAATGGGTGTGACCCAAAAAATATTTTTTTAAAAGAGGAGTGGGTGCAGTCAGAAGACAAAAGAATGTGAGATGTCCCAGCATGCCCCAGTGGTCAACAAAGTATTGTGTTAAGTAGAAAGAGTGGGAAAGTGAAAATGATGAGAAAAATCATAATTTTTCACTCAATTTTTATTTCATAGTCAAGGTGACACCAGAGGGAGGATAATGATACCAGTGGTAGTGATCGATGGTGATGGAGAGTGATTGAGGTGTGATGGTTTTTGGGTCACACCCAATGATGCTCAGGGCTCACTTATGGCTCTGTACTCAAGGATTATACCTGACAAAGCTTGGTCAACCCCCTCGGTGCTGGGGATCAAATCCTGGTTGGCCCCATGTAAGGCAAGTGCCCTGCCCACTATACTATCTCTCCAGTCCCCAGTCATGTGGAATTTTTTGCAGGTGAAGAAGACAGGACAGTGAATGACAGAATCACTTTTAAATATTTTGTTGTGGGAAGATAAAACTGTTAAGGGTTTTAAAACCAGGGGTGGATAGGAGGGCATTCAGTGGGCCCCAAAGCACTCTAGGGGCACATGATACTTATTTGGATCCACAATCGCTGTGAGGCACGGAGCTTCCATCTTACCCTGCAGCCTCTCCATCTTTCTGTCTTCACCCTGCATTCCACCACAGCTTCTAGAAAACTGTGAGCCTCCCTTCTACAGCCAGAGAGCTGGACCCTGGGCATAGGAGACAGCCAATACAGGAATTCGTGAATGACTGTGAAGCAATCACTCAGAGGTTCCCCACAGGAAGGAGAGCACAGCAACGGACAGTCAAGCACGGACTGAGATTCAGGACAAAGGGGGAACGTGATTTTCACTGATGCACACCTGAATTCTACAGCCTTTTATCAGGCAATGATCCCTCCATTAAAAAACGCTGTAGGAGAGACTTATTAGATCTAGGTGTCATCGAATGAGGACTGTAATAACTAACTTCCTAGAGACAAAAGGAATGCATATTCCTTCCAGAATGGTTAGAAATACAGAAAAATAAAAAGGTCATTAAGGATCTATCACTTAGGAGCCAGAAGATAGTATAGACAGGGTGTAGCCTAGCAGGCACCCAACTCTGGTTAATTCCCAGCCCACACGGTTTCACAATCATTCCGAGTGCAGCCCTGAAGGCCCCCAGCCTTGTCACAGTGGTCCAGGGATTCCTGGCAGTGCAGGGAGCCAGCAGCACCCATCCTTGGATCCCGGTATTGAACTAAGGCCAAGAGAGACATGGCCAAGAGAGACATTGGCTCAGAAAGGCCCATGGGGCTCTGGGACTCCCTGAGCACTGTTTGGGAGCCGTCCCTCCAGATTTATTACTTAAATAATAGTTACCGTTTTTTCAAGATAATTTGAAATAAATTTCTTAGAAAACAGACTTTTATGAAAACTATTTTGTGGAACAGGGAAGATGCTCAAGCGCGAGACCACAGGCCTCATATGTGTGCAGCGGAATCCTATCTTGAGCACAGCATTTATGAGCACCAAACTATAAGCCCTTGCATTGCTGCAACAGCCCACACAAGAAATATGTTATAAAGATGTACCCATGCCATAAAATTGCACTGCAACATGGTTCCTTTCACTTTTAGCCCTTTGTGATACAGAGAATGACCTTGACAGAGAAACGCCCCTCAGACTCCTGCAAGTCATAAGAGTACAATGGGCAGTTGCTGTGTGAGCACTGTGTCTTCTGTGGCTACAGTGACAAAAAACCTGCTGGAGGCAGGGTACGGCCCTTCCTCATGACCACAGCCCAACATTCTCCTCCTGTTTTAATCTACCAGGCCTCTTGGGTTGTGCTCCATACCTGTGGTTAGAAAGAAGTCAACCTAACTTACCTGGACCTATTACAGGTCATGGAAGAATTCCAGATCCTGCCACCAAGGAAATATCTGTTTAGAGCCATAAGTCATGGACTCAGACTGTTCTTTAGGACAGGAATCTGCTCTTTTGCTTGTCCTGGCATCTATCATGATGCCTTGTGAATGCCCTGAGCAAAGTGAGGCAGGCACTCGTTGGTTCCGGCATGATGACCTAGTGGTTTCAGGTTTCAAACCCTATAGGTTTCAATCTCAGCTCTAAATTGACTGGTTAATTAACTCTCTGAGATTCAGCTGCTTTGTTAATAGACTCCCACCACCTGCCCCTTCAGCTGCTCTCAAACTTGAAAGTGAACAGTCCCACTCTGGTGGCCTCTTTATTAAGGCTTCCAAACCACAACGAAAATCCCTGCCTTCACAGTAACCACATTCCCTAGAGTGTTGAGTGAGCCTGCACATGGCCCCTACCCCTGGGAACATGCCCTTCCCCCAGACTCCATGGGTACCAAGTGAAATAAAGAATGTCATTATTATTTGCTGTTTTCAGTTTGGGGCACACCAAGCTAATTGGAGACCACACCAATAAACAAAGTCCTTTGTTTACATTCAGATTTGTTGCCCATCATTTGCAGGGGAGAGAAAGAGGAAGAGAGAGAAAGGAAGAGAAACAGAGAAAGAAGAGCCAGGAAGAAAGTCTGCTACTTTAGTCCTTTGAATTAAAAATACTCTGAGAAGCCAGAAAAAAAATACATTTTACTTGTGTTATCAAGAGTCAATTAGAGACCAGAGCAACAGTCCAGTGGATATGGTGCTTGACTTGCACATAGTCACCTGATTTTAATGCCTGAAACACCATATGGTCCAATCCATGGCATCCCATTGGGTCCCCTGAGTCCTGCCAGAACTGATCCCTGAGCACAGAGCCAGGAGTAAGCCCTGAGCACCCCCAGAAGTGGTCCATAAAAAGGAGTCAGTTAGTTTCCCCTGGCTGCTTCTGAGGTCCTAGCGAGGTGGTGGGCTGGGACCAAACCCCATCTTCCCTACTGGGCCTCATGGTCAGCTGTGCTAGGGGAGAGCTGAATGGTAGCTCTCCCCGTCTGTCTGAATCTCTGCAAGATGGCTGATAGCCCAGAGGCAGTTTGTGGGCAGGTGAGTGAGAGGAAACTCACTCACCATAATCGCAGCCATTTTCAACATCCAGATTCCACAGCTCATCAGAGCCCCACCCAAGAGAGAGGCTGATTTCAAGCCAGGCTCACCAGAGCCCCACACAGCAGAGTTGCCGATTTCAAGCCCAGGTAGGCAGTTCTTGACAGTAAAAATCACTGGGTGTTCATGGAGATGGAGTTGGGGTCCCCCTTCCTCTCTCTGTCCCATCAGAGAGGGCTGGTGAACCCACCCATGAACTGCCTCTGGGCTATCGGCCATCATGCAGAGACTCAGACACACAGGGGAGAGCTGCCATCCAGCTCTCCCTCTGAGTCACTGCGACATAGCGGCTGTGCAGTACATCAAACTAGTGGAACCAACCACATTCTAGAAATTCAGAAAGTAAATTCAAGAACATAATTTGGCCAGATTCTCCCATAACCAACATAGGGAAGAAAATGGATTCATCAACAGCATTGCCGTGTATGTGCTTTAACAGTCAATACAATCAGTGCCAGCTGAGGGAGGAGGCATGGGGATTGGGGTGGGTGGGAAATGAGGGTCTTTGGTGGTGGGAACACACTGGTGGTGGGAGTGGTGTTGAAGTATAAATCTTTCTATCAACAGTATTATGAAAACCTTTTTACTTTGTAAATCATGGTGTTTCAATAAAAAAGGGGGAAAAGGAGTCAATTAGAACTTTGACTCTAGGTGTGTAAGAGAACTTAAATCTAATCTCATCTGGTCTAATCCACTTGCCTGTTTATCTGTGAGGTAAGTGCAGGCCAAGAAGACACTCAATGTGCACGGATCACTCTGATATAAGACAAAATTAAAGTGCTTGCCAGTAAGGATGATCACAGAGAATGAAGACAAACAAGAAACAAAGGAACGCATGAACTGCCCAAACTCAGGGTCACCTGGGCAGCCCTAAGTGGTCTCACAGGCTGGCCATTTATTCAATACCACATCTGGGCTGACATTGTTTAAGTTGACATTAACATACTCTAGCATAAAAATCAGAGGCTGGGATATTTCAATAGCTCATCAGTAGGCACCCTTAAAAATAGAGCAAAAAAAGAAAGAGTAAAGTCATGACAGTTTCCTATTCTATTTTTGCCCAATTTTTCCTACATCTAAAAGACCCTGCACAGTCTTTTTCTACGCTTGCTGGCAGGTATCTGTCATCTATTCTATTCTTTACTGCAATTTTCTTTCCTGTGTACATATTTGCAAACCCTTCACCTTATAAGACCTAAATTATTTTAGCTAAGACTATATCCCATCCTTGGGGATTTTTGTTAGGGGATGAATTCTCACAGGGGAGTAAAAAGTGGCATATGAGAGGTAATGGGCAGGGGCCAGGTGCCTAGGATACATCCATGATGTAGAGGTGTGGTATCTGTAAATATCTAAACCACAGAGCCAACAATACTGCAAGCACGGGACCCAAAACAATCAAACTAAATAATAAACAGGCCTGTTAAGGAAGAAGTCTATGGGTGGGAGGGAACCTGGGGACACTGGCAGAAGGACTAGTGTTGAAACAGTGTTTGCATGAACACTGGACATCTTTGAAATCAAAGTGCCGGGGCCGGGTGATAGCACAGGAGGTAGGGCATTTGCTTTGAACCGCTGACCAGGGTTCTATCCCTGGCATCCCATATGGTCCCCCAAGCACTACCAGGAGTAATTCTTGAGTAAAGAGCCAGGAGTAACCCCTGAGCATCGCTGGGTGTGGCTCAAAAAAGAAAAAAAAGAAGAGGAGGAAGAGGAAGATAAAGAGAAGGAGGAGAATGAGAAGGAAAAAGAGGAGGAGGAAAAAGAGAAGGAGGAGGAAAGGAGGAGAAGAGGAGGAGGAGGAGGAGGAGAGGAAGAAGAAGAAGAAGAAGAAGAAGAAGAAGAAGAAGAAGAAGAAGAAGAAGAAGAAGAAGAAGAAGAAGAAGAAGAAGAAGAAGAAGGAAAAGGAGGAGAAGGAGTAGAAGGAGGAGGAGGAGGAGGAGAAAGAGAAGAAGAATGAGGAACAGAAATAGAAGAAGGAGGAGGAGAAAGAGAATAAGGAGGAGGAGGAGGAAGAAAAGATTACAGTGCCTCAATATGAAAAAAAAAAATTTAATGAAACAAATTCCTCACTTGCAGATGGTGAAATTAAGGCCCAGGCAGATATAGAGACAGCATGATCTGATCTAGAGACATATTTAATTCACCAGATTATTCCTTTAAGACTAAGAAAATTTAGGGTCAGTGTTGCAGGACACCTCAAAGCCTAGGCCTCTGCATCTGCCCTGGATTGCCTCCTGCAGGTCACTTCATAGATAGGGCTGTAGTCTGAATGTGGCAGTCTTATCTGACCATGTATTCTGTACTGGCTGGTATAAATATTCTCTCATGCTACCACAATCATCGTGGGACTAGCTAGATCTTACCAGCATATTTGCCTGGCCACGATGGATCTCTAAGTAATTAGACCAGAGAGAAATGCTGTTTGCCTCCAAACAAGCAAGCATGGGTCCCTGATAACTCAAATGCAACTAAAATACAAAACTACCGTGAAGTAGATGAGACTCTTGTGAAGGCTTGGAGAAATATTTAACTGGCATTAGTATTAGTCTTTGGTACAGAGACATACCATCTCAGAAACCCCCTTCTCTACCCTATAAAGGCAATTCCAGGCAGATCTTGGCTCAAGACATTAGGTGAGGTGCTGGGAGAAATTACCTGAGGGCATCCTTCCTGCCAGGGAAGTTACATTTAGCTTATAGCTTCTCCCAGCTCTGCTAGGAGGCTTTTAATTAGCTCTGGGTCCTTGTAAACAGACTGATGGTGTCCTGAAGTTGCTACATTCCTATAAAGCTATTTTCCTGTTTTCATCTCTAGATAGCCCAGCCCAGAATGGGCTGGGCTGGGGAGTTTGGGCGGATTTCTAGCTATAAGATAAGCTGCAAGAAGAAAGAAGCTCTCTCTCTTTTCCCCTTTTGCCATTTCGGCTTCCCTTGGTGTTTTTGCTTCTCCGTCCTCTCCATTCTCTGTTGGGCCTCAACACGTGATGGCAGCCATCTTGGCCTACACCTGGCTGGGGCCTAGCTGGGAACCCAGAGTCCGGAGGTTTTCCCTGCTCTTGGATTGTATATTGGATCCTGTGATAGTAAAGCCCTTTTAAAACTGCATCAGATTCCTGAGTCTTCATCCACTCCCCGCCGGCTTCAGAGGTAGAAGGGAACTTCGCTTCCCGGCACTGTCGGGGACCCGGCGGCACTCCTCGACAGGTCAGCAACAAGTCTGTGAAGCTGCAGGGAGACTGCTGTCCTGTCCTTGTTGTAGGGTGAGAAAGCAAGTCAAGATACAGAATTCAGCCAACTGCAGGCCCTGTTTCACTAGGGCAGGGGCGATAGGGCCAGGTTAGTACACAGGCTGGAGAACTTGGCAAACTTGTGATTGCATTTTTTTTCTTTCTTCTGCAGTCAACCACCAGGCAGCTATTTCATCACTAGTTCATTCTATGAGCCTGAGTATCTGGATATGCAAATCAACTTTGTCTGTAAATAATTAAGACAGACACTGTAGAAAGTTTCATTTTCCAGGAATGAGTCTTCCAGATGGCTGGAAAGAAAGGTCAGCATGAACCTCTGCCTCATTCTTGTCTCAAATTATGGGCTGAGGGCAATGCAGCCAGCCTTCTCCTGCCCTATCTTCTGTCACTGCACTAGAGGGTTTCAGGAGAACCCCTGTCTCCCTCCCAAATCTGGGGAGACTGTGACTTCACCTAGACCTGTGGTGAGACAATGGTGGCTTTGCACTTCTGGGAAGAGCTACCTTGCACCCTGCCTGTCTCTGTGGCAGGCACATTCCTTTTCTCTCTCTCTCTCTCTCTCTCTCTCTCTCTCTCTCTCTCTCTCTCTCCTCTCTCTCCTTTTAAGCATGTGGTTTGCAATACAGATTCTGAAAGGTAATCATGTTAGTTCCTTTACCTATATTCAGCATGTGGTTCTTATCCAAAGTGGTCATTTTCAGCTATCTTTGTCACAGTGGTCCGTCCCTTTTCTATCCCAACTGCCTTCTACACCAGTACTTGAGTCAGGCTCCTAACTGGGGACCACTCCTCCTGACCCTTGTTTCTACTTTCTTGGATATTAGTCTCATATTCCATTTTTTTAGAATCTTATATTCCACAAATGAGTGTAATCAATCTATGCCTGTCCCTCTCCTTCTGACTCATTTCACTCAGCATGACACTCCCCAGGTCCATCCATTTATAAGAAGATTTCATAGCTTCACTTTCCCTAAAAGTAGCACAGTATCCCATGTGTAGATGCACCATAGTTTCTTTAACCAGTCATCTGTTCTCGGGCACTTGGGTTGTTTCCAGATTCTGGCTATTGTGAATAGTGATGCAATGAACATAGATGTGCAGATGGTGTTTCTGCTGTGTGTTTTTGGGTCCCAGGGGTATATTCCCAGAAACGCTGAAGTCTTGATATTCCTTCCTAATACTAACTATGGCAAGTTGAATACATTGAGCATTTCATTCCAGAAAGGCCAAAGTTTTATACTTATGATGAGAGATACCTTATTATAGGCATCAGTATGTCTTTCCTTTTAATAGGATACTAGCGAGATCCATGATTCAACCCATCACTGTGCCAGAAGGGAATTTATCTTAAAAAGTACAGAGATAGGCCCCCTGACTAAACTATCCATTGATAATTACATTTCAGAAGTGTCTGAGACCATTATAGAACATCAGATGGTCTCGTTACACAGATAAAAGAATAAGACTGGAGGTCATACATTTGAAGTATGACACAATATATCCTCCATATAGTAGTTTGGAACCAATCAAAGACCTTTACATGCTCATTGTCCCCAAGTGGAAGAGAACATGGTGCAGAAGCCCAGGGTTGAGATGACAATGGCTGTACTTTTGCATCACTCCCAGTCTTCTTGGGGGACTCCGTGCTTCCCATTTCCATAGTTTTAGGATCTGGGGCATAAAGGTCCTGGCTCCCAGAGGAGTTACACTTTTACCAAATGATTTATCAAAAAATTCAAAGTGCAAATTAAGTTCACTTCCTTGGCATTTGAAATCATTACATCCAGGGACCAGGAGATAAGATGAGTCAGTTGTGAGTAATGCAGTGGAAATGACAGCAACACACATTCATAAGCCTGTCTCCAAGATGATGCGAATTCTCCTGCTCTTCTATAATCAAGTTATCTGGAGTTTCCATGGCGCACCATGCTAGCCCACTAACCTGATATTCTTATGCTTGTTAGAACTCCAGAGCAGGAAATGTTAAGTCCTCTGGATGTGCTTTGATGACATGAGCACCTATAGGATGGGAAATAAACCTTACAGAGATTCCAAGTAGGCTACAATCCTGAAGCTTCTGAGATACACTCTCCTTCTACAAGACTTTTCTTGAAAAAGTATATTTGTTCCAGTGTGCCTGTAGTAGTAGTGACAGTTTGAGCTCAACAGGACTTACATGTTGTGCATATATGAAATCTGACCTAAGACAAGCTCTGAGTGAACTCAAAGAACACTTAGGTGAACCACACCACACAGGAATAAGCATGCACACCCCCTCAGTCTGTACCTGCTACTGCATTTCACTGCACCCGTAGTATGTCACACACACACACACACACACACACACACATCTTTCTCTGGAGTACAACTTTGAGTTCAATTTCATATTGTTCATATGGGCCAGAGAGATGGTACAGTGAGTAGAGCACTAGGCTCACATTTGAATGATCTGGGTTCAGTCCCTGGCGCTACACCCTGGGTTCTCCAGGAGTTGTTGGTTCCTGGCACCACATCCTGAGTCCTGCCAGGAGTGATTCCTGAGCACTGAGTCAGGAAATAGTCCTGAGCACTCCCAGGTGTGGCCCCCCAAAGAAAACTAAGCAAAAATTTCAGATCATTCCCCATCAGCTACTTCATGAGCTAAAACTTCTCTAATGCCTACATCTCTTCCGACGTGAAGTTTCATGTTGATTGTGGTCCCTTTAAATTACCAATCTCTCATACAAACACACTTCCAGGTCACATCTGGAGCATTTCTGGGGAATTCCTATTATCAACAGAATAGAAGACACAAACAAAATAAACAACGTGGGCTTATTCAGAAACAAGTCGCCTTCATATTGTAGTGTGCACTGTAAATACTCGGCTTCTACCCAAAGGCTTTTCTTGGATATCTCATGTCAATGCCCACAAGAAAGCATCCACCATAAAGAATATACTAAACGCTTGAGTGAAAGAGAAAATCCACTCCAGGAAAGCAGCCAGCTTCTATCTTAACCACTCCAAGGCCGGCCTAATGGACTCATCAACCAGTGTCTCCGTGTCAGGAGTGGGGTCATGCATCACAGCACAGGTTCCTCTTACCGAGACTGACCTGGCCACTGCTGCTGCTTGAAAACCCAACTTCTAAACAGCTGAGACCAAAGCTGCACGTTCAGTGTGGTACCAGTCCTTGAGAAGATGAAAAGGCTACTTAAGAGCACGCTAATTATTCTAAGTCCTCCTGCGTCCCGGGGGAGCGATTTGTTCTGATTGGGATTGCTCTATGTCAGGACTAGATTTTCCTTTCTTTTCCACAATACTTTAGGCAGCACTGCAACTCCAGGGAACGATGGTGTCTTGCACAACTTGATATTGGACCTTGGATCTCTCTTTCCACCAGTAGATGTACGATATTTGTTGTGCCACATGTCTGTGAGCTCCACAGATACTGTTGAATATCACAGTGCAGAGCTGCTTGCTGGGGTGTATAGGTGGGGTGGAGAGATAGCTCTTAAAGGCTCTTTATCAGGTGCACTGAAAAAGCATCAGTCTGAGTGTAGATGCCATGAAGGCTCCTAATGCCGCTTAAACAGGGATTCAATGCCCATTTTATTGTGAGTAGGTCTGGCAGGAAAATAAGTGAATCTGAGAACAAACATACAGAAGTCCCTTTGTCAGTGTCTTCTCAGGGAAACACTTGGGAACTTATGCAAAAACAGTGCTTTCTCAATACCCTGGAATCCTCACTCAAGTCAACAGGCAGACTATTGGGTGGGGAAGGCCCCCAAAAAAGTACTCAGTGCTCAGCTCTGGGGGTCACTCCCAGTGAGTTTCACCCAGATTGGATGGTTCAACGCATGAACCCAGTGATACACTGGACTCCTTAGGCCCAGTGGTCTGTGGGCTGTAGGGCCACCCTAACAAGTTGTGGGGTGGAGCTCTTGCAATGTCAGGGATCAGACTCAGGCCCAGGCAACGCATGTGCCTCTGATTCCTGAGCTATCTCCCCAGACCTGATAAGGAGATTTTTATTCTTTTCTGGGTCACGGCGATGCTCGGGGGTTACTCCTAGCTCTGCTTTCAGGAATTACTCCTGAAGGTGCTCAGGGAACCATATGGGATGCCAGAGATCGAGCCTGGGTCAACCACATGCAAAGCAAACACCCGACCCGCTGTACTATCACTCCAGGCCCTAATGATTTTTTTTTAAAGTAGCTAATATGCTGACAGGGGTTCTTGACTATGGTCAGCAGCAGCAAGGGGGCTTTGCATTCTTTTAGGGAAGAGCCTATGCAGACCTCAGGAGACTCGTAGGGATGTTTATCAGTACTTCTGTATTTAGTGGTAACACTAAATTAGCCAAGGCAGCAATGCCAGCCTAAGACAGCATGGCAACCTCCAGAGGAGAAGCTGGGTTACCCCACTGGGAGAGTAGTTGTCAACCGGAAATGGAGAGCAGAATGAGAGGAGAGCAGGGAGCACGGCCAGCCAAGGCACCAGTGCAGCAGCTGAGACTCTAATCTGCCCTGTGGGTCCTTCTCTTCAGGGTGTGTGTGTGTGTGTGTGTGTGTGTGTGTGTGTGTGTGCTTGCTTTGAGCGTTATGATTGCCACGCAGGGTAATTAGTGAGAAGTCACAGTAACTAACTAGGTAGGTCTGGGGGGCAGGAGTTGGGGGCACAGTCCAAGCACACAGTGTTTGTGGCTCCTGCCTTACCAACTCCCTTCTGACCGGTCGGCTGTCAACACATCAGTACCTGCTGCTTTTGCCTGCCAGTCCTCTTTCTCTCTGCAAATATTTCTGCCTGCACATGGGAACAAGTAGGAATGTCGCAGAATGAGGAGATTCCCAAGTAGTTCTCAGTTGAGTGCCACGGAAGACAGCAGAGAGGGCTGTCTAGAACTAGAGCAGGCTGGTGAGATTTTGCCTGTAGAACTTCCCTGGAGTACGAGGCCCCTCTTCCCCACTAAAAGCTGCTTGGTTCCAGCAGCCTGACTGGTTTTCTCTGCTCCCAATTTCTTATTCCCTCTTCTGCTCGAGTGGATCCTCCCAAAGAAAGATGAAACATCTGTTTCTCTGTCTCAAGATTCACTTCTGGGGAATTCAAAACAAAAGAAACTATCACATCTCATTGATGTCCTGTCCAGATTTTAAAATGCTGCAAATAGCATTGCACCTCTCAAATTTTTCCCTGCTCTCACACAGGATACTAGTGACCTCAGAACCATGAGCACAGAGTATTTAATACGTGAAAGGTCCTGTGTGACTTATAGAATTATGCCCTTTTCAGGGTTGCATACCTTTAAATATGTCCTTTCCTTTGATCAGTTCCTGTCATTCATCATCTGAAAAATAACTGATGAAAATAACACCCGATATATATTACCAATTCGCACATACATTTCTTTAAATGAGGTAGGGTTGGTTGACAAGAGCATGTGTGGTCTTGGGGATACAATTTCACACCTATTCAAAGCATATGTTACCATACCATGTCCTACACCAAAGTAACCATGTCCCTCCATTAGAGTCCACTAGCCCCCTCCTCTCAGCCACCCCCTCCCGACTCCCTCTGGTAATTTCAGTTCTGCAGAAAGACTGAGGATTTATTTTCACTTGACTTTGACTATCCTCTTGCTTTTTGTCCTTATAGACCACATATGAATGGGATCGTCGAGTATTTGTCTTTATCCTTCTGACTTAGTTAGCATCACATACGCTCTCTATAGCCTCGTGTCTGATTATAAAACTAAGCTCTATTATTATTACTGTCATCATGTACTGACAGTTACTACTTATTAAAATACATATTTCCCTTTTAACCACACTTCAAAGATCTCTGCTTTCTCCAGGCCTTCTCTGACGCCATACTCACATCTACCTCCAAATCTAAATAAATTTTCCCTTTTCCTTTGCACAGCAATTGGTTTGCAGCGCTGGCTTAATTTATTAGTCTATAGTTATGCTTACATGTGTATGACTCCACTGGAATCCTGCTGACCAGGTTTGATTTATTCCCCCAAGAGCACATACTATGCATGGGTTGAATCTGTGGAGGTCACATTTTCTTCCTTTTTCTTCTGCTAATTCCTCGCCCTCACCGCTACTACCAAGACCGCCTGAAGAGATTATATTCCATCCAAAGCCAAAACTATTCCTTTCAGTAACTAGAGGATATTATTAAACATACAGCAACACTAATCATTTCTATCTGGTAATACTTTATAATGTATAAGGTTCTTTCACTTCCATTATCTATTTAATCAATCTTTTTTTTTCCCTTTTGACTAAATATTGTCTCCGTGTGCTCAGGAAGCAAAGGAAGAGCAGATCTGTCCCTGCTGTTAAGTGTGGCTCCAAGCTGATAATCAGAATCTTCTGCTGCTCAGTATTAAACCAATTGAAAAAGACAAGGAGTTGAATGAAGCTGAAGGTACCAGCATTACTGCTTGCGGAGCTGCTTGATGAACACTGCTTGAATCAAATGTCAGAACAAGGCTTCCTCCCATGCTACCTTCTGCCCCTTCACCAAGCACAGTCCTTAAGATCTGGTAGAGAAAAGACGCTATAGAATAGATATTTACTGTCAGTGCTGTGGAAATGTAAGCACCTGCCTTAAATTTGAAAGTGTGCATTATAACATCAACTCTATCCAGTCGAGAATTTTTCCTTATTATTGAAAAGCAATATAGAGGGGAAATGGAGGTTAGTTCTCTTTCCAAGGCTGAGATGAATTAACAGCAAAATTTATGTTTGAAATGTTACTAAGAGTATTTTCTCCTAAGAAATGTGGAGGAAGTCCTATCATGAAACATAAGCCATAAGACAGAGGTTTAAAAAAATATATCCTCCAGGGACTGGACAATTTAAACAGGATTATGTATCCTTTACATGGGAGGAAATGTATGAAGAGTTTGATAAGTTCTAGATATAGAAGTTAATGTGAAATGGTAAGTTGGAAAAAATGATGTTGCTTTGGCGACAATCAGAAAACACAGTAGAGTGAATAAAGTGTTCATTGCCAAATTTAATGAATATTTAATATATGGAGTAATGGGGAATTTAGAGTTCTCAAAACAGCTTTTTTGGGGTTGCCAATATTATTACTGCTCTTCAGAGGGGGAGCAGAAAAGTGTGGGACTTATCCAAAGTGATAGTGGGTCCCAGTATGTTGAACCTCATTTCAGGTTGTATCATTTCCTAGTTCTGTGACTTTAAGTGAGTCATTTGACACCTTTGAGTTTCAGTTCCCTCTCTTAAAAAACAGGAAATATGGCTTCTGGATCTCCTTATTCCACCTACATTAAAAAGATTTCCATGGGGGGGCTCCGTGTGTATACAGGAAGGCACTTGCCTTGGATGTGGCCAATCCCCGTTCCATCCCCAGCACCCCATGTGGTCCCCTGAACCCACAGGAGTGATCCTTGAGCTCAAAGCTCTGAGCATTTCCCATTGTGACCCCACCCCAAGAAAATATTTCTATGAACAGAGAGGAAAAGTGGTAAAGCATATGAAAGTGCTCCTGTCAAATTAAAAGTCTGCACCACTATAAAGGATTACTGAGATTGTTTTCCCCATGCTACCTGCACGGCAGAGCCTGGCAAGCTACCCATGTCGTATTTGATATGCCAAATATCAGTAACAATTATAGACCTCATTCCCATGACCTATGGAATGGTTTGAGGCTCTTTATGTTCTTGGAGCAAGCAGGTGCCCTTGGGCTCTACTTGCATGAGACAGGACATATGGAGATGTTACTGGTGCCCGCTCGAGCAAATCGATGATGAATGGGAAGACAGTGATACTACTATAAAGGATTACTGAGATTGTTTTGGGAGAGTCTAGAGAAAATTGATGCAAGCATTGCTCCTTTTACCTACTCTTCTTTCTTTGTTGTATTAAAAGAACTCTAAATTGGTTTCTGGAGAACATATATCATGCTACAAATACTCATATTTCATGGTATTTTTTAGCAGAAAATACAACAAACTATTGTAACATGTGAAACCACAAAAGACACAGACTAACCAAAACAATCTTAAGAAAGATGGAGGAATCTGGAGCATAGCACTCCTTAATTTTAAACTATTATACAAAGTTGTAATAAAGAATATGGTTTGGGGGCTGGAGCGATGGTCCAGCGGGTAAGGTGTTTGCCTTGTGCGCGGCTAGCCTGTGCCGGCCCAGGTTCAATCCCCGGCATCCCATATGGTCCCCTGAGCACCGCCAGAGTAATTCCTGAGTGCAGAGCCAGGAGAAACACCTGAGCATTGCCAGGTGTGACTCAAAAAGCAAAACAAACAAACAAAAAAGAATATGGTTTTGGTTCTAAAAATAGGCACATTGATTGATAATGCAAAGTAGAAAGGACAGAACATACATGTATCTTGTCCACTGACTTTCAACAAAGGAGTTAATGTTATGCAGTAGAAAAGGAAAGTTTCTTCAGTAACTTGAATAAATGTTTATTAGTTGTAATATACATGAAAATGAATGTTTATTAGTTGTAATACCACAATAATTAGTTATAATACCACATGTAGTATCACATATTAGTTGTAATGCCACAGGACAATTAGTTATGTTTATTAGTTGTAATACCAAATGAAAATTAATTATAATACCACATGTAGTATCACATATTAGTTGTAATACCACAACACTAACCCCTAATTTCACATCTGACATAAAATTTAAATGAAACTATAATGAAGACTTAGGCGTAAGACCTGAAATCTTAAAAATCCTAAAATAAATAAAGGTATCAAGCCCCTTGACAGAGACCTTATCTATGATATTTAGATACAACAAAAATATTGGCTCAGCCATTATGGAAAGCAATATGAGGATTACTCAAAATATCAAATTTTTAATTATTATGTGGTTGAACAATTTCACTTGTGAGCATTTTTTAAAAAAGGGAACACTAATTCAAAAAGATATATGCACTCCTATGTTCATTGCAGCATTACTTATAATAACAAAGATATGAAAACAACAAAAATATCCTTTAACAGATGCATGAATAAAGATGTGGTATATATATGTGGTATATATATGTGGTATATATATGTATATATATATCATATATATGTGTGATGGAATATTACTCAGCCACAGGAATGAGATGTTAACATTTGTGCAATATAGAAGGAAATTTAAAACTTTTAGATTAAAGGAAATTTTTTCAAAGTCATATACTACATCACTTGATCACTTGACATCTCTTGACATCCCATTATTCATCAATTTGCTTGAGCAGGCACCAGTAACATCTCCATTTGACCCTATCACATGCCAGTGTAGCCCAATGGCATCTGGTTGCTTCAGGAATACGGAAAGGAATACATATATATATATATATATATATATATATATATAATATGAATATATATCTAACGAATATATGTGTGTGTGTTGTTGTTGCAGGACACCTAAAAGCCTAAAAGCCTCTGCATCTGCCCTGGATTGCCTCCTGAAGATCACTTTGTAGATGGGGGGGTAGTTTAAATGTGGCAATTTATCTGACCATGTATTCTGTGCTGGTGGTATAAATATTCTCTCATGCTACCACAATCATTGTGGGACTAGCTAGATCTTACCAGCATATTTGCCTGGCCACGTTGGATCTCTAAGTAATTAGACCAGAGAGAAATGCTGTTTGCCTCCAAGCAAGCAAGCATGGCTCCCTGATAACTCAAAAGGCAACTAAAATACAAAACTACCGTGAAGTAGATGAGACTCTTGTGAAGGCTTGGAGAAATATTTAACTGGCATTAGTATAGTCTTTGGTACAGAGGCATGCCATCTCAGAAACCCCCTTCTCTACCCTATAAGGCATTTCCAGGCAGATCTTGGCTCAAGACATTAGGTGAGGTGCTGGGAGAAATTACCTGAGGGCATTTAATCCTTCCTGCCAGGGGAAGTTACATTTAGCCTATAGCTCCTCCCAGCTCTGCTAGGAGGCTTTGAATTAGCTCTGGGTCCTTGTAAACAGCCCGATGGTCTCCCTGGAAGTTGCTACACTTCTATAGAGCTGTTTTCCTGTTTTCATTTCTAGATATCCCAGCCCAGAATTGGCCAGGCTGGGGAGTTTGGGTGAATTTCTAGCTATAAAATAAGCTACAAGAAGAAAAAAAGCTCTCTTTCCTCTTTTCCCCTTATGCCATTTTGGCTTCCCTTGGCATTTTGCTTCTCTGTCCTCTCCATTCTCTGTTGGGCCTCAACACGTGGTGGCAGCCATCTTGGCCTAAACCTGGCTGGGGCCTAGCTGGGAACCCAGAGTCCGGAAGTTTTCCCTGCTCTTTGATTGTATATCAGAACCTGTGTTAGTAAAGCCCTTTTTAAAACTGCATCCGGGGCGGAGGCGATAGCCCAGCCGGTAGGGTGTTTGCCTTGCACGCAGCCGGCCTGTGCTGGCCGGGGTTCAATCCCGGCATCCCATATGGTCCCCGAGCACCACCAGGAGTAATTCCTGAGTGCAGAGCCAGGAGTAACCCCTGAGCATTGCCAGGTGTGACCAAAAAATGAATAAATAAATAAAATAAATAAAACTGCATCAGATTCCTGAGTTTTCATCCATTCCCCGCAGGCTTCAGAGGTAGAAGGGAACTCGCTTCCTGGCATTGTTGGGGACCCCAGTGGCTTCCCGACATACATACATACAAACATATATATATATATATATATATATATATATTATATATATACATATATATGTGTTTATATATAAACATATATATAAACATATATGTATATGTTTGTATGTATGTATGTCGGGAAGCCACTGGGGTCTGTTTGTATGTATGTATGTCGGGGAAGCAACGGTATATATATATATATTCCGTATGTACTACATCATCTCACATTTTTTGTGGAGGCATGAGAAAAAATAGATATAGAGAACAGGTGGTTAGTGGCCAGGGTTTTTGGAGAGTGAGACCTAGATAAAGGAGTTTAACAGTACAGTCTTATCATTTTAAAGTAAGAAAGTCCTGGGAATACAATTGTTGTATGGTGACCACAGATAATAACATCATACTGCATATCTGAAAATTGCCAAAAGCATGTGCCGAAAGCATAGGACTCAGATACACTTGACAGAGCTGCTACCAGCTCTCCCTGTGCCCAGCTGATCATGAGGTGCCCAGGAGGGAAGGCAGGTCTAGCCCTGGCTTGCCATCTCAGCAGAGCCTCGCAAGAAGCCAAAGGAACCCCCACACCATGAGGGCTGCAATCTTCAACATCTGGACTCCACAGCTCGTCAGAACTCCACCCAAGAAAAAAAGCCAATCTCTCCCCGGTTCATCAATCAGTGCACAAGATGAGAGGCTACTACAAGAGTATCTCACCTGCACGGCAGAGCCTGGCAAGCTACCCGTGACATATTTGATATGTCAAAAACCAGTAACAATTATAGACCTCATTCCCATGACCTGAAAGAATGGTTTGAGGCTCTTCATGTTCCTGGAGTGAACAGTTGCCCTTGGGCTACACTAGCACGTGACAGGACTATTGAGATGTTACTGGTGCCTGCTCAAGCAAATCAATGAACAATGGGAAGACAAGTGATACAAGTGACAAGTTATACAAGTGATATGCCAATAGTTCTTATCACAAGAAAAAAAACTGCAACTACATATGGTTATAGGCTTTTACTTACTGTAGTCATTAATTTTCAATGTATAAGTGATAAATCATTATACTGTACACATAAAACTAATAGAATTTGATATGCCAAACCTCAATTAGAAAAACAAAAAAAAATACCAGACCTTTCACCCATAAAAAACTAAGTACAGATTCTTCTGTGCACATGGTACATTTTTAGACTTGAACACATGCTGGGGGACAACTTGTGTGTTTGTAAAGTCATGAAAATAAAAATCACATCAAGTACCTTTCAGACCACAATGCAATGAAGGTAGAAATTAATTATAAAAGAAGGTTGGGGGAAAGCGCCAAAATTTGGAAATTTAACACACTGTTTAGTATCCATTGGTTGAAGAAGAAGTAAAATAAGAAATAAAAAGATTCTGGGGCCAGAGCAATGGTCCAGCGGGTAGGGGCATTTGCCTTGCACGCAGCCAGCCATGCCGGCCTGGGTTCGATCCCCAGCATCCCATATGGTCCCCCCGAGCACCGCCAGGAGTAATTCCTGAGTGCAGAGCCAGGAGAAACCCTTGAACATTGCCGGGTGTGACCCAAAAAAGAAATAAAAAGATTCCTCTGAATGAATGAATGAATGAATGAATGAATGAATGAATGAATGAATGAATGAATGAATGAATGAATGAAGACAATGTCACAACCTATGGGAGATAGCAAAAGCAGTACTTAGAGGGAAGTAAATAGCAAATACAGACTTACATCAGGGAAACTAGGTAAGGCTCAAATAAGGTAATAAGGTAATTTCACAACTTGAGAAACTAGAAAAACAACAACAAATGAATCCAATAAAGTACAAAGGAGATAATAAAAATGTAAGCAGAAATATATGATACTAGTTTGCTCTCAAGCAGGCGAGTGTGACCCTTTCAGTATACAGAGAACAAGATACTCAGAATCACCCTGGTGCAGAAAATAAATAAGAAGGACCTTGTGGGTACCATCTAGATTACATGAAACCCATGAAATTAAGATGTGTTACATTATATCAGCTCCCTCCCTCCCTCCCTCCCTCCCTCTCTCTCTCTCTCTCTCTCTCTCTCTCTCTCTCTCCAGAGTTAGTTTTACATTAGAGATAATCTCAGAAGAAGGGATTAGTCCTTGCATACTCCTTTTCTTATACCTGTAATAGGGTGTGACACCACCCTTCTGCACTCAATTTAGGGTTCTTTTTTACAGGACCTTTCCTGTCCACAGATAGAATTACTTTTGGTGTATATATAAGGGGACTGACTTGAGGCCCCTCCTTTCCCCTTCTTTTGGGTAGGGACTCCTCTCGGGTGAGATTCTCGCTCTTTGGTGGGAGATTTAGGCTGTCTTGTATGGTCTAAGTCCTTACCAGAGCTAGAGTTCTTTCATTATATTGGATTGTGGTGGTAGAGCTTTTGTACTATTAAAAGCCTTTTTTGGAACTGCGCCGGGCACATGAGTTTTCATCCGTTCACCTGGCGGCCTCAGAGGTAGAAGAGAGCTTCAGTCCTGACACTGCTGGGGACCCCAGCGGCTCCCGACAGGAAGGAAGAAGTGGATTAGACAGCCTAAGAACAGTGGTGGAGGGTTTCAGAACTTTGGTGGTGGTTGAGGTATAGTAAATTTGGAAACAACAAAAGAGAGAGAGAGAGAGAGAGAGAGAGAGAGAGAGAGAGAGAAGCAGAAAAGTGCCTTCCATAGAGGCAGGCTGGGGGAGGGGAGAAAATCAGGGGACATTGGTAGTGGGAAGTGGGCACTGGGAGAGGGATGGGTGCTGGAACACTGTATGACTGAAACCCAAACATGAACATCTTTGTAATTGTGTATCTCACAGTGGTCACTTGGTCACTTCTTGATCACTTGACATCCCGTTATTCGTCGATTTTCTCGAGTGGGCGCCGGTAATATTTCCATTTGACCCGATCACATGCCAATGTAGCCCAATGGCACCAAATGAATAAATTGACATCACTGAGAATATAAAAAAGCATAAATATTAATACATTTGTAATCAGACTACCTCAACCACAATTAAAATTATATATAATAAAATAATATGTAATTATATATAGAAATAAAATATAAACAATAACTAAAATTATATACTAATTATATATGAAAACTTCCCCAATTTCAAGATCACAGCTAGCCATTGGATCATTTCTAGCCAGTTAGATGTAAGCTAAAATCTGTTCCATGGTACTTGTGGGAAAGCTAGTGTTCTCTCATAGAAGGGGACAGATAATATGGTCACCTAGTTTTTATCTTAATTCCCCTTCTTTTGTTTTTCTTCTTCCTTTCATCACTGTTGTTGCAATGAGCTTGTTTTCTACACATTAGCTTTTGGTGCTCCCCGGAGTCTGCACACCTTAGCTGGGGGCTGACTGAACCCATGTGGCTGTCTGTCAGAGACTGCACACTCTGTTGTGGTGCTAGAGTTATCAGATACTAGAGCTACTGGAACCACAACCAATGTGGGTGGCAGCATGGATTGAATTCACCACCTCACACTTGGCAAGGAAGACACTAACAACTGAGCCATTCCCCAGGCCCTGCCCTCTTTTCTGTTGGGAGTACAGGCTTGCTGAAAGCAGACCAACTTCCAACCCTAAACTCAAAGGTCGTATGCTCTAGAATATCTAGAGCTCTAGAATTTCTAGAATATCAACTAGAAAAATTCTGGATTCCTATTAAGTACTTGCTGGAGCAGTTGCTTCAGTTCATCATCTACCTTACTCCAGCTCCCAGGGAATAAAAATAAAACCTCTAATTGCTTAAGCCACTGTGGTCAGGTTCTTGCTACATGCAGCCAAATACAAACCTGGTTGACAATGATGTTAACCATGGCAACAAGAGATGTTGAAATGCATCCTCCAGCTTTTTTCTTACAACTCCTTCAGAGTCTTTTTTTAGATTTAAAACATGATGGAGTATGACAGAGCAGAAAGAGAACAATACCTTTGAAGTAGTTTTAGACCCAGAGAAGCAGCTGCTACTAACCAATTCTGTCATCTAAAGAAGGATCCTAAGAGGAAAAGACAATGCCACAATCCATTGGGCAGAGAGTGCTACACTACAGGGGCATGGAGCCCAGCAGGGAGTCCACACCTGTTTATGATGGGGACAAGGCAACCATGGAGCCTTTTCCAGGTTCTTTGGGTGGGGACAGGGACACAGGTGACAGGACATTCAGGTTCTGACCTGGATTGTAAGGCCATGAGTGCTTCAAGAAACCACACGGTTTCCAGCAGTTTAATCCAACCTGGTTTTCTGGCTGTGCAAAGAATAAACCAATGCCCCATAAGCTGCCAGGTCAAGGAATATGGTGCCTCAGTGCACTTCACAGTGAGCACTCTGGCTTGGGAATCAGCCGGCTCTGGGCTTGAATCCTGCACAATCTCTTTCTACGTCCCCAACCCAGGGCAGATGACCTCGCCTCTCTGTGTAACTGCTGCTTCCTCCTTTGACAATGCTTAACCCCACAGAGGCTGCTCAGAGGCACCAAGGAGGCAAAGAAAATGAACTGCTTAACCTACACAGGTTCATTTTTGTGTGTGTTCTCTCTGCCCAGCAGGGCTAGATGCCGACAAGAGAGGGAGAGCTGACCACAGCTAACAACTGAATTCCAAAGCAGCAACAGAATCCCTGGTCTGCAGTGAGCCATGAAGCAGGATGCTGAGGCCAACGCCAATCTTGACGCATGCAGTATCCGGGGGTTCACAGCAGATGCTGGAAATGGGGTTCACAGTCCTTCTCAGTCCCCCGTCTCTACTCCACACTAGTCACTTCCCTGAGGTTCAGCAGGACAGAAAATATATGTTGCCTCCAACACAACTCACTTTATTTGGGGCTCGGAAGGGGCCAGGGAGGGGAGAGCTGAGATGAGCTTCTCTGTACTGTTAATGAAAGCTTCCTGAATGCACCTGTAGAGAGGCAGGCATGAGAAGAATCTGCTGGTATGCAGAGACCTAAACACTGGTCATCACTGCTGTGACCTCCAGTTAGCCAAGCTTGTTTAGGGGACTTAGAGCCGGAATCAGGTGCATCTGTTCTTAGGGCCCTGCACTGCTTCACCAGGGCTGAAATGCAGATGCTCTAGACCAACACTGCTCAACATTTTCTCAATCATATCCCCTTTATGATCATATTTCCTTCCTGTGGCTTGCCTATCTTATAAGTTTTCCCCCCTCGTCTCTGGCTCTGTTATTTTCTCCAGTGGTCCTCATTAAGTTATTTTCTCCACTGGTCCCCTGGCAATATCCTGGGAGCCCACTCAGGACTATACAGTCCTTGGTTGAAAAATGGTTCCCTAGAAGAAGAGCAAAGAAGCCAGGAAATGCTAGTGTGGCAGAAAGGGTGGCTCTTGTGGCCACGTCTGCCCAACTGGGTGTAGCTATCAGCAGCAAGAGGGCAGGGCAGGGTCAAGGGAGCTAGTACAGAAGGCGGAGAACTTGCCTAGCATGTAGCCAACCCCGGTTTGATTCCCCCAGCATCGCCTCGGGTACTCCAGGCACTAAGAGTGACCAAAGGTCAGATCTGACTATGGCTGGGTGTGCCCCCAAAACATAAAAAGCAAAAAAACAAAGGACAAACAGGGGACCGCGTCTTTTGACCTATTGGCTCTAAGGCCTTATGCCATAAAGCCTCAAGGGAGCCTCAGTTTCCTGTTTGTGAAATAGTAACAAGGCATGATTGACAGCTACAACTTGTAGCTAACACTCACCAAACCCCTCCTTCTTGAGTTGTTGATACAGACCATGTTGAAGCCTTTAAGTCTCAAACCTCCTCCCATTCTCCCAATAACCTCTGAAGGGAGGGTTGTAGCCCCATTTTACAGATGAAACTGAAGCACACATGCAAAGGTGGAGTCACTCGACCAGGACACAGCAGAAAGCAAGGGTGAGGAGTGTTCTGCAGTAGGCACAAGGAGACTCATTCAGCACAGTAACTTTCCTGGGTTGGGACCTGAGCAACAGAGCAGCTATGATCTACCTTCCTCTCTTTGCTCCATGAACTATCATGACAGCCATGGCGAAAGTAACTTGGCCGAGTCCAACATGCCAGCCAACAAAGCAGAGTCCCTTGCGGTACCCAATAGAGAGAACTCGTATGGACCTGCTTCCATGGGGTTGGAAGAGCCAAGCTCACACCAGGATGACAGCCAGCCTTCCAGGTGAGCAAGAGGCAGGAAGGAAGCAGCCAACTCCCTCCCCCCCCGCCCCCATGAGCTGAAACCCCAAAGAAAGGCTGTTCAGAGGGGGAGTCCGTAGGGTGCTCCACGGGAGTGCAGTGGTCAGCGCTCTAGCTCCCCTTCTCCCTCCCCCCAGTGCAAGACAAGCACATTCATCCACCAAAGCCATTTGGAAGTTGGCCTGAGATCTTGGGGAAAGTGATTTCAGAAAATATGACCCAGAGCAGACAGGGGGAATGACAGAGAAGCAGAAATCAGTCATGAAGAGAAAGAAATTTCCAATGGAAGGTCACTGAGCTGGGGTTCCAGTGTTCCAGGGTTCACAGGCTTTAGAGCCAATGACACAGTGCAAGCCTTGGCTGGGCTACTTGCCAATCCCCTGACCTGTCGAACAGTGAATCCTCTCACATCCTTATTTTATTTATGAAACCTAATTTTCTACCTAATTTTCTAGAGTTTTCCCAATCTTAACCAGCCTCAGGCTTTGCCGCTGCCCTGATCTCTTTCTAGAGCTGATCTGCATCCTAGCTTTTCCTAAGGACTCCAAGATCAGAGGCCTCCAATGACTTGACATTTGTCCCTTCCTCCTTTGCTGCACTCTTCTCTATGCCTTCCCCCTAATCCAGATAGGATCACGCTCTGGCCACATCAGACGGGGTTCAGATAAGGAAGCAGAAAACTATTATCAGGTATAAGATTTCTTGCTGGAATAACACATTCTATAACAGTGGGACATAGAGTGTATGTGTGTGTACGTAAGGGAACGCTACAGAAAAAAGCATGGCTGTACTTGGGGAATTGTCTGTAACTTGAAAGACTATTTTCCAGTTTCCTATACAGCTAATGTACGGCTTCCATTTGATCTAGAGAGCCTACCAATGTTTACCAAGATACCAAATGGAGAACCATTTTAGTGCAATAAAAATGAAGAAACTGCTGATATGTGCTATACCATCCAAGAATCAATCACAAGAACATTGTACTAAGTGAAAGCAACCAGATCCAAGATGAGACTTATCATGTGATCTTCTAAAACCAGTCAACAGATGAAATGATATCAATGGTTTCATAGGGGCTGGCTGTGGTACAGGAGTTGAGTACAAAAAGACAATGGGATAATTTTTGGGGATAATAAAAATGTTCTGCATCTAGTGGGCCAAAGAGATAGTACAGTGGTTAGGGCACTTGCCTTGCACTTGCCTTGACTAGCCCAAGGACAATGTGCGTTCCAGTTGTAGCCTGAATTTTGAGGCAAATGGGGAAGCTATAATTGAGTTTCTACCGTTACAGTAGAGAACAAGGTCAATGAGGTCCAAAGAGCACTCAAAGAGATTACAGAAATCCTTGCCACTCTCTCCCACCAGGACATGACTATGCACTTGGGGCAAATCAAGGCATTCTCCGTGTAGAGTGGTGGTCTAAAGAAGGGGAGGGAAATTGCAGCTGGGTCAACTCTGAGGTGTCTTCCTTCATTCTTCAGCTTGAAAGTCAGGTCCAGGCGCCGGAGCGATAGTCCAGCGGGTAGGGCGTTTGCCTTACACACAGCCAGCCCATGCCAGCCGGGTTCAATCCCCGTCATCCCATATGGTCCCTCGAGGACCACCAGGAGTAATTCCTGAGTGCAGAGCCAGTAGAAACCCCTGAGCATCGCCGGTGTGACCAAAAAAAAAAAAAAGTCAAGTCCAAGCCGTGGCCTTGTGTGCTCTCTCCTGCCACGTCTAGTAAGTCCTGGATACCAATGCTGCAAGGCCCTGTGTGTGGCAGTCACCATTTATTTCTTCATTATCTCCCTAAGAATGGAGAGTAACATGCAGGGAGAAAGATGACAAAGAGCAGGGCAGGAAGGACAGAGCCCTAGAGTCCCCAAGAGCGTGTACCTTGGAAAGCCACAGGAAAAAAGAAGAAGCCAGCCTGGGACATCAGGTCAAGAAGCAGGTGGGCTCTTGGACCAGAGCAGAAGTACAGCAGGAAGGATGCATGGCTTGCGTACAGTCAGCCTGCGTTCAATTCCTGGCACCATACATGGTCCCCCACCCCGAGTCTGCCAGGAGTGATCCCTGAGCAAAGAGCAGGGGTCAGCCCTGACCACAACTGGAAGTGACCAAAAAGAAAAGAAAAACATATACACAAAGACAGAAAAGCAGCCAGGCCATTCCTTTAGCACCTAAGATGCACAATGAACCTGGGGCTGGGATTCAGCAGAGACAAGGCAGCTGCGAAGAAAAGGAGCTATGGGGGTGCAATGGCCAAAGCTGTTATTCTAAAAGGAAACTGGTGGCGAGGAATGAAGCACAGCATTGGTCTGCTAAGTTACACCCATGGAAATCGGACTTGGGAAAAAATTAAGTCTCGTTCCTGCTGTAGATTATTCACATTCAATGCTGCCTCCATCTCTACCCCATCCCTAAAGGTGTCTCTTTCTATGCATGATATTCTCAAGTGGCACCAATGGGGAGAGGGCAGGGGGAGAGGGAGGTGAAATGATGGAAATGAGGCGCCCCCCAGGTCAGGACGTGCCAGGCTCACCCTTCAAGGCTGCTCTACTGTGATGCACTATGTGAGCCTGGTCAAGGGGCAGCTGTTCCCAGAGGCTCTAGTTAGGGGGAACCGTGACTGCCTCCCCCCAACAACGATGTCTAGTAGCAGCTTGTTCCTATCGATTACCCACCAGAGTGTCTCTCATTGTTAGGCAGTCCCCAGGGGCAGCTGGGAGAAACAGAGGCTGTTCTCGTTCTCCCTCTCCCTCATTTTTTTTTTTTTTGCATTTAATGACATCCAATCCTACCCAGTGATCTCTGCCCTCTTCCTTCTAGAGGCAGGAGTGGGGGGGAGGGAAGAGGGAAAGGAGAAAGAGAAAACACAAAACGTGGAGGTTGTGAGGAGGGGAGAGAAACAGACACAAAGACAAGACTCTTGACAGAGGAGGAGACACAGAGACTGAGAAACAGGGACAGAGACAGAGAGAGACTCTGTAGGTGTAGACAGATGAAAGTAACAAATACAGATCGAATAGTAAGTCTGAAACAGAGAGAGAGACAGAGACAGAGAGAGAGGGAGGGAGGGAGGAAGACAGAGACAGACGGGCGGGGGCAGGTATGGAGAGATGAAGGATGAGGGCAAGGAACAGCTCACGAGTCAGGAGACTAAGGATTCATAAGGAACCTGAATTCAGCCCCAGACACCATGACCCAGGCAAAAGACACGTCGCCAAAGTGTCTGCTGCTTCGTGGTTCTGTCACAACGCACATGACACTCCACCCTGCTTTCCTACAAGCAGGTCTCTCCCCTCCTGACTCCCCTGCTCCTAGAATATTGTTGAGGTTCCAGACTTCAGAGACAGACCACGCATCCCTTGGACCCCTTCCACCCATCCTGACACACAGACACAGACACACTCACACATGCACACACACACTGACACGTACAGGTGCCCCGTGGCCCTGGCACCCACCCACACAAGCCTGCCCGTGCGCCTTCAGCACAGACAGGGCTCAGCACAGCACTCCCTGCCTCCTACTCTCGGCTGCTCCTCCTCTTGGAGTTCTGGATTCCCAGCCAGTCCTCCCAGCCAGTCACCTGCAGGCCAGTCACCTGCTCCTTCACCCCACATGTCATCATGTGCCGTGTCTGATGGATTTTTGACTCCTTAACACACAGAAGGATGCTACCTGGCCCGGTGGGTTTAGATAATGAAGAAGCAAACGCAGCAAGGGGCCTGGAGATGGGAATTTCTGGCCTATAAAGAGCCTGACCTGAGGCCTGCTGCGGTCACTCTGTCCATCCATCCCTCCTCAGGAGCCCGCACTCTCACCCCACGCTGAGTCCTGCCTCTGGACACGGTCATCCCAGGCACGCTCTGCAGCCTGCAGAACCGTCTCCTGAGGGAAACTCTGCTTTGCTTCCCTCTTAATAGCATCCAGGGAAGACACAGGTCAGCACGGGCTTCACAGTCCCAAAACATCCTCCCTCGCCTGCAGTTCTACCTGTCTCCTTTTCTTCTTACCTCTCCTCTCCCTCACCTCCCCCCTCCCCCCCCCCCCCCCCCAAGACCCATCTGGGCATACCAGGATGTTCTCAAGCTCTTAGCAGCTCCTTTCTGGAGAGCCCTTGCTCTTCCGGTTGCCCCTCACAGCTCCGTTTCTTTTATTTCTTTTTTGTTTTAAGAGGGGGAAGGAGAAGGGTGATAGTTAAGTCCACACCCAGTGGTGTTCAGGGCTTACTCTAACTCTGTGCTCCAAAATCACTCCTGGTGGTGCTTGGTGAGCCACATAGGGTGTAAATAATGGAACCCAGGTCGGTCACATGCAAAGCAAGCACCGTGATACACTGCACTATCTCTCCAGCCCATGCTCTATCCCTTAAGCACCCTGTGTGTTAAGCATTTTCTATACGTGTGTGGTCCTTTACCTTCCCGGGATGGGTATCTTTGTCTTCATGTCCCAGTTGGAAGGGAGGTTCTCTGCCTGTTCATATCATAAGGTTTTCAGAGGCAAAGCCCAGACTTGAGCTCAGGGGTTTTAGCTCCCATGTTGGTCCCCATTGAACAGAGGTCCTAGTGTGGACAGTAACAGAGGGCCACCCACGCTAAAGGAACAGCTGTTATTCTCACTCACAAGCTGAGCACCCCATCCTGACTTTCTCCCCTCCTTCCCACCACTCTAGGCAGTAGGATGGCATCACTTTGCAGGAAAAGCCCCTCACCCTATCAGTGAGAAGCCAAGGCACAGAGGGGTTGGGGTATACTCTTGAGTAGGGAGTCGGGATAAGAAGCTCAGACAGGTCGGGCCCCAGAGGCCACCACCCACAGGCGACCTGCCAGGAGGGACCACAGGGGCCAGTTTCCAATTCAGCCCAGCTTCTCACTTGCTCATCTGTGAACATTTTTGCAAACTGGGCTATTAGCCTGGTCTGGGAGAGAGGGTAGAGTGTAGGTGTGCTATTAGCATAGATCACACCAGAATGGATCACACCCCTACCGGCAGTCAATAGTGGCCATCAGAATGGGGACACACTTGATCACTTGACATCCCATTATTCATCCCAGCTATTAGCACACCTGCACTCTCCCAGACCAGGCTGAATGCAAATGGACAAACCAAACAGGCACCAAGAAACATCTGTGCAAGGGCCAAAAGCCCAAGCAGCACCCCCATGGGCTGGGCTACAGGAACTGCCTATCCACACGCTGGCTCATCTCCAGTGGGAGGTGGGGCCCGTTAGCCCCTATATACACGGAGAACAGTGAGGTCAGGGCAGGAGAGGCACGTGCATCTGAATCTTCAGAGGGCTTCGCTGACATCTATAAGGCACTTCCCTAAGGATGACAGTTTCTTTCAAGGCTTGGCAGCCTGCAGGGACCTACTTTGTCATATAGAGAAACACTTTCTGACATAGCCACAGAGACATGGTGTGCTTCAAATGATGGAGCCAAAGGCTGCCACCCATACTCCTGTCTCTTAGCCACAGATGATTGCTACAGAATCTGAATGGGTGAAGTCTGTTTTAAATAGATGGAGAGAGAAGCATCAACTTGGCTTTAGGTGGGAAAGCCAAATCTCAGTACAAGTCAAGGAACTTGCCTGGGTCACAGGGGTGGCATGGGAACCAAACACTGAGTGTTGTGAGAGCCAGAATTCCCGCAGTCAGACTTAGGAGACCACATACAAACCGTCCACAGCTAGTCCCAGCCAACTCTAGGGCATGGAGAGGGTTGAGACTCATTCAACTTTCCATGGATCCCATAATGTGCATTATTAGTACCAACCCGTGACTGAGCGGTGAATAATACATTGCCAAACCCTTGAGTCCCGAGCCACCCACCCCTTGATGGGGTCTTTCTCTGCACTCCTCTGCTCTCCCTACAACCAGCCTCCCTGCTTCCCAATCCACATGGTGCACAGGGGTTGACCATACACAGGCTCCTGGCTTTACCTCTCCTCTGTCTGGAGTCCAATCTAGACTGGGCCAGAATCTCTGAGGCTACCTACTAGTTTCAGAAGCGCATTGGAGTGGCCCAGCATGGATCACACCCCTACCGGCAGTCAACAGTGGTCATCAGAATGGGGACACACTTGATCACTTGACATCCCGTTATTCATCAATTTGCAAGAGTGGGCGCCAGTAACATTTCTATTTGACCCTACCACATGCCAGCATAGGCCAATGGCATCTGCTTGCTTCAGGAATACAAAGCGCTTCAAACCATTCCTTCAGGGTCTTGAAAAAGAAGTCTGACCATCTTGTAGGTGGGCGGCCACATGATCTTTTGACATCCTGTGGGATCTAGTCGGTAACGGCTCTAGTCCAGTGGTTATCTCCAAATAGCATTACATGTCTAGCCCATCTGATTTTCGATGGCTTGCAAACGAGACAGCATCCCTGACTCTGGAACAGCAACGGAGGTTGGAACTCCGATTCCTTCTCTCACTTGGGTGAGGCGTGATATTCCAAGCATAGCGTTTTTTGATTCCTCTCTCGGAGACCCGAATAGCATTCTCATCCTGCTTTCATAGGGCCCAGGTCTCTGAGGCATATGTTAATACAGGGAGAACAGTGGAGTCAAAGAGATGTGCCCAGAGCCAGAGGTTCTTTGTTCTTTTTTATTCAATGCTTTTTGAAGGCATTCCATGCTGCTCTCTTCCTCCCGCGCAGCTCAGGTTTTAGGTTGTTCATCATGTTGACTTCTCGACCTAGGTACACATAACTGCTGCATTCAGAGATGTTTGTTCCATTGACACACTATGCTATATAATCCCATTTTACAGAAGTGAACACTGAGGCTTAGAGCAGTGATGTCATTTGCAAAGATAACTCATGGAACCAAAACCCAAACTTGAGTCTATAAAATGTCAAACCCAAGAGGAGCCCCTAAGTGAGAGAATGAGCTGGAGCCTCAGAGAGAGAGAGAATGAGCGCAATGGCTAAGGAGACATTGGAGTATTTGAGTATGCATTTAGCAATCTTCGGTTGTAAGGAATGGAACTGACTCAAGCTAGCATGTTTAGAGTGAGAGAGAGAGAGAGATTGTCTATAAAAGTGTAGAAGCACTGTGCACCCTAAAAAGCAAGAGTGCATCAGCCCTTTTTAGTTTTAATTTACCAAGTGGATTTTTATTGAGGTTTCAGTAAAATGGCTCAGAATTGTACCAACATTATCACTTCAGGCTTCCAGGGCACTGCCCCACACCCACCACCAGAGTGCCAATATCCCTGCACCGAGGTCCCGAGCTCCCTCCTCTGCTCCCACCCCACTCCTAGGTGGCCTCAGCATTCAGTTCTGTTGGCAGGATCTCAAGGTTTGTTCCCACTGGCCTCTGCTTAGTTTCTTTACTCCACCTGATGAGAGCATCTGCTATTTGTCTCCCTCCTCTGACTCACTAAACTTAGTATGACACCCTCTAGTTCTGTCGAAATTGAAGCAAGCTGCAAGATTTCCTCTTTCTTCAGAGCTGAGTGATAGCCAGCTGTGCACCTAGACCACCATTTTTCCAGCTGCTCATGTGTCACTGACGGCCTTTTTACAAGGCTGAACCAACCCACCTTGAAAGCACCCCAGAAGGGGCTTAATCTTGTCTGCCTTGAAAGCAACCCAGATGGGACCTTTCTCTGCACTCTGATGCTCTCCCTACAACTAGCCTTCCCTGCTTCCCAATCCACACAGTGCAAAGGGGGTGACCACACACAGGCTCCTGGTTTTACCTCTCCTCTATCTGGAGTTCAGTCTAGACTGGGCCAGAATCTCTGAGGCTGCCGCCCAGTTTCAGAAGCTCACTGGAGTGGCCCAGCGCAGATCAGCACCCCTCCTGGCAGTCGACAGTGGCCATCAGAATGGGGACACACTCTGCTAACACGCCAGTCGATAGGGACCAGCCCTCAGAGAAAGGGAGCTGGAATCATTAGCTCAGGAACTGTACAGACAACTTCTGGGCGTTCCTGTCTATGTGATTCTGGCCCTGAGGAACCAGAGTCAGCAAGTAAGATGGGCAGAGATTGACAGAATCCCAGGCAGCCTTGGAGGGACCTAGAGAAGTGTGGATATGGGCCTAGACAGCTTGGAGGGCGTGCAATCACCGCAGCCACTTCAGTGAGACTGTATTTTTTTCATTGAATCATCAAGCAATGGACCATTACAAAGATGTTCATGATTGGGTTTCAGTCATAGTATCCAACACCCATCCCTCCACCAGTGCATGTTTCCCAACAACCAACAATGTGCCCCATTTTCCTCCCACCCTCACCAACCTGCCTCTATGGCAGGCGTTCTCTCTCTCTCTCTCTTTCTCTCTCTCTCTCCTTTTGCATATTCTGATTTACAATACAGGCACTGAAAGGTTATCCCTTGACCTACTTCCCATACTCAGTTCTAGTCTAAGCGTTACTAATTTCGACTTTTATTGTCAAACTGGTCCCTTCTCTACCTTACCTACCCTCTGCCTCTCACATACATGTGGTAGAATCAAACCATTTTCACGTCCTCTTGGTATGAAAGGGACTGTTTAAATCCTGGCCTGAAGATCATTGTGACCACAGTCTGCAAAATTTTAAGTACAACACTGTGTGTTACCAATGGTGTAAAGCAAGTGTCATGATTGCAAATTAATATGATGAAATTAACGTACTTTTGACCTTCCCAATTAAAGTTCATTACTTAGGTATTTTTGGAAGATTGCATGAACATTTTATTATAAATGTGTATGTTTGTATGTGTGTATGTACACATATATACAATATATACATATATATTTAAACTAGACAAGCAGGTGGTCTTTCATTTCTCATCCATGAGAAGTCAAAGAGTGAAGACAAAGGAGGCAGTGTGGTCTGAAGGAGAGAGCAGCTATCAGAAATGTATGTGTTTGCCTCTCAGCTCAGAAATGACTAGCAGTGTGGGGCTAGAATGTTCCACACCTCCAGTCCCAATTCCTGCACTTTCAGGGGCATTGAGATGATCAATGATGTCAATCATGTCCTCTGTCCTCTGCTTAAAGGCTGGGGACTGAGCAAGAGAGGCACATAACTTGCGTGCAGCTGGCCCTGGTTTGGATCCCAAGGATGCCTTATGGTCCCTGATCATTGCAAGGGACAGCTCTGGAGGTGCCTGAGCACCTCAGTGTAGCCCAGGGAATCCCCAGGACTGCCTGGCTCAAGCATCCTCGGGTCCCTCATTGAACCATTGGCCTGGTAGGCTGAGAATTCTGGGAAAGGGAATCTGGGTCTCTGGTGCACTGCTTAAGAGCAACACCCCAAAAGCCTCCTCATGAAGGCCAAGTCCTCCCTGGGTCGTGCAAGTCAAGGCCCTACACCACCAACCCATCCACCTCCCTGGGCCTCCCCAATTCTGGCTGCACCGTCACCTCCTCCTCATCCCTTTACTGACTCGCCCACAGGACACCGGATTCTCTTAAACACCATCCAGGGATTCACCTTAAGACCCCACAACCCTTATCTTCTGCCCAATGCCATTTCCCCTAACAACTTTTTTTAATATTTTATTATACCACTGTGAGATATACAATTACAAAGATGTTCATGTTTGGGTTTCGGTCTTACAGTGTTCCAGCACTCATCCCTCCACCAGTGCCTATTTTCCAGCACCAATGTTCCCAATTTCCTCCCCCACCCCTCCCCAGCCTGCCTCTATGGCAGATTCTTTATCTCTTTTCTCTCTTTCTCTTTCTCTCTCTTTCTTTCTCTCTTCCTTATCTTACACGCTGTGGATTGCAATACATACATTTAGAGGTTATCATGTGTATCTTTTTGCCTGTATGCAATGCTCAGTTCTAAGCTGGTATTATCACTTTTGACAATAATTAGTACACTGTTCCCTTCTCTGTCTTACCTAACCTCAGACTCCCACGTTTGTGGTAGCTTCCACCTTTGACAAGACCTCCTGATCAATGTTTCGCCTGACCTTGGATATTAGATATTGGTTTCATACTACATGTGTGTGTATTATGCAAATAAATGCAGTCATTTTATATCTGTCTTTTTCCTTCTGGCTAATTTCACTCAACATGATCCTCTCCATGACCATTCATTTATAGGCAAATTTCGGAACTTCATTTTTCCTAACAGCTGCATAGTATTCCATTGTGTATAGATTCACCAAAGTTTCTTTATCCAGTCATCAGTTCTCGGGCACACTGGTTGCTTCCAGATTCTGGCTATTGTGAATAGTGCTGCTATGAAAATAAAGGTGTGGATGGTGTGTCCGCTGTGTGCTTTTTGGCTTCCCAGGGTATATTCCCAAGAGTGGTATGGCTGGGTCAAATGGGAGCTCAATGTCTAGTCTATGTAGGAATGTCCATATTGTTTTCCAAAAAGGCTGTACCAGTTGACATTCCCACCAGCAATGGACGAGAGTCCCTTTTTCCCTGCATCCATGTCAACACTTGTTGTTCTTGCTGTTTTGGGTATGTGCCAGTCTCTGTGGTGTGAGATGATATCTCATTGTTGTTTTGATTTGCATCTCTCTGATGATTAGTGATGATGAGCATTTTTATATGCCTTTTGGCCATTCAAATTTCTTCCTTGTCAAAGTTTCTGTTCATTTCTTCTCCCCATTTTTTTGATGGGGTTGGCTGTTTTCTTCTTGTAAAGTTCTACCAGAGCCTGATATATCCTGGATATTAACCTCTTATCAGATTGGTATTGGTTGAATATTCTTTTCCATTCTGTGAACTATCTTTGTATCTTGGTCACTGTTTCTTTTGATATGCAGAAGCTTTTTTAGATTCATGTAGTTCCATATGTTTATCTTTGCTTCTAGTTGCTTTGTGTTTCATCTTTGAAGATGCCATTAGCTTCAATGTCGTGGAGGGATTTTCTTATACTTTCTTCAATGTACTTTATGGATTCAGGTCTGATGGTGAGATCTTTAATCCATTTTGATCTGATTTTTGTGCAGGTATTAGTCAGAGGCCCAAATTCATATTTTACTTGTAGCTGTCCAGTTTTCCCAGCACCACTTGTTGAAGAGGTTTTCCTTGCTCCATTTCTTACTTTTTTGCTCCTTTATCTGAGATTAAATGATCATGTGTTTGAGGATGGGTGTCAGGATATTCAACTCTATTCCATAGGTCCACAGGTCTGTTTTTATTCCAATACCATGCTGTTTTAATTACTACTGTTTTGTAGTACAGTTTGTAGTTGGGAAAGGTAATACATCCCATCTTCTTTTTCCCAAGGATTGCTTTAGTTATCCGTGGGAATTTATTATTCCATATACATTTCAGGAGTGTTTGGTCAATTTCTTTGAAGAATGTCATAGGTGTCCTTATAGGGACTGCATAGAATCTGTACAAAGCTCTAGAGAGTATTACCATTTTGATAATGTCGATCCTCCCCATAGATGAGCAGGGAAAGTGTTTCCATTTCCTCATGTCCTCTCTTATTTCTTGAAGCAGTGTCTTATAGTTTTCTTTGTACAGGTCCTTTACACATTTGGTTAAGCTGATTCCTAGGTATTTGATTTTCTGTAGCACAATTGTGAATAGAATCGTTTTCTTAATAATCCCTTTCTTCTCTTTCATTATTTGTAGATAGGAAAGCCACTCTCCTAACATCTTTAAAATCTTTTCCCTTCTTCCAGTCTCTATTCACACTCCATCTTCCCCAAACACCTCATGCAAAGGTGCACCCCTCTACCAGTCCAGCATCCCTCAGCAGGGTTCATGGCTGTATCTCAACAGTGGAAACAAGAGTCTAGGGCATACAAGGTGACTCGTGAGATATTAAGTGAATGAGTGAGTGATTGATGAAAGGCATGACAATACCTAGAATTAAATTTAGTGAGGAGGAAGTGCTTGGTATCGCTTTTTCCCTTCCTCCCACATCTTCTGAGAGGATCACCTTCCCTCATGTCTAAATTAGGCTTTGATTGTAACTGATGTTTTCTTTGAACACAGCACAGATCCCAGACTCAGGCTACAGTAGGGGTGGGAGAGTGGGGAGACTCTATTCTCTGCATTTTTATCCTGGCTTTTTTTTCACATGTGTATTAACATAGAACATGCTGCATAAATATTTACTGAATTGACTTATTTATTCAAGTCCCAGGAAAAGAAATGCATGTGTCCACAGCTGGTAGCACTTGTAACGATCAATTCTTGATAGAGTCTTGATTGCACAGAGGAATCCAGAAACTCAGAATGAGTGAAGATGAACATCGACCCCAGCAACAGGCATGGACAAACCCTGTATTCACAGCACCTGGAGTGGACATCTGTTCTTTTCGTCCAGTAGCTCCCTGAGGACAGCTTCTCTCCAGCTCAGAACACTCTAGAAAACTGTCAGTCTCAGAACCAACCCTCTCTCTGTCAGGACACCCCTCTCCTCTGACCCAGTAATGGTAGTCTAAGTTCTCTCCTGACAACACCCCCACCTCACCCCCACCAAAAAAAAATCTTTAAAAATCAGGGTAAGGAAAGAACATCTTTTCTTTTATCTATTTTTCTATTGGGGTCATAACTGGTGATGCTCAGGGGGTTACTTCTGGCTCTGCACTCAGGAATTACTCTTGGTGGTGTTCAAGGAACCATATGGGATGCAGAGCATTAAACCCGGGTCAGCCATGTGCAAGGCAAACACCCCACCTGTACTATCACTCCAGGCCCGAAAACCTCCTTTTCTATAGCAGCAATGTAGTGTGTTTGCAATGGTAAAGAGAAAACAGAAGAAGAAATAAGAGATGAGAGAGAAAGAGAGAGAGAAAAAGAAAGAGAGAGAGAGAATATATAGGAAAGTAAAACCTATTGGATCCCAGCTGAGGATGAAACACAGTAGGTGCTCATTGGACAGGCTACTGAAGAGCTGAAAGAGCTGGTGACTCCAGTGAGTTGGATCCGAATACACTCATTTGTTTCTGCAGAAACGAATCTGACTCCAGATAAGAAGCAGGCAAGAGAGCAGAGGGACACACTGACATACTTGCTTCCCCCATAGGAGCTGACGGTTGGGTGGAAAAGACAAACAACAGTTGGTGCAACCTTAGGGCTTGCTAAAGGTCAAACGCCAGCCTGAGGACTACCTGGGCAGCCCCAGGATCGGCTCCTCTCAGCCACCGACTGACAGCGACAAGTTCCCAGCACCTGCCTCCAGATCTCAGGGTGCACAGGTGGCTGGTGTTGTGGCATGGAACCCCCACACCTTGTCTGTGCTGGGCTGGTCGCCTAAGCAGCACCAACTGGAAATTCTGACCTGAGACACAGAGACTGGTGCTGGCTACAGCTGAATTAAAGCCAAATTTTCAGATCAAACTTTTGCTGTTCCTGCTGCTGAGACCCAAACAAGCCCTGACTCTTGCTCACTGACCAGCTTGATTAGCTGATTCTTTGGCTTTCTTTGTGGTTCTCCCGGTCTCCTGTTGACCCCCCATTCATATTCTCTCTCTCTCTCTCTCTCTCTCTCTCTCTCTCTCTCTCTCTCTCTCTCTCTCTCTCTCTCACGCCTCTCCTCACTGAAACTGGGATTTATTTTTGAAACAGAAATAAATCTCACTGAAACAAATATATTTCTTTAACTCTGGAGAATGAAGACAAATGGCAAGAAAACACAACGTAGAGTGTCTGAGCAAGTGAATTTCCCTCAGGTGGGAGAGGGGGAGAGGCAGTGACAGCGCTCTCTGGATTTCACACTGTGTGTGTGTGTGTGTGTGTGTGTGTCTGTGTTTGTGTGCATGCGCCCATATGTGCACGCATGCATGCACACACGCACACGTGTACCAAGTGTTCAGAGGATGAAATTAGGTCTTGGGTATGAGAATTAGAGCATGGGGTTTGTCCTTAACAGCTTCCTGGGAGCTCAGAAGTCCTTGTTAGTATCCACCTGGTCCCCACAGATGTGGGGAAATGTGCTTTCACAGATTCTCTCTCTCTCTCTCTCTCTCACACACACACACACACACACAACACACCATAAACACACACACAGTGAACTCCCCAGGGTTTAAGTCCTGGTCATCTGAATCCAGATGCTTCACGCCTTCTACCACCTCCAACCACAAATAGGACAGAAGGGAGACTCCAGCCAATCCATCATGGATTTATTTCATCTTGAGACAATCCCCAAGATGCCAATGGAGACTAGACTTTCTCTGTGAATTCTCAAAAAGCCAAAAGCAGGACCAACAGGTGCCAACAACAGGAGTTCTATGTGGTGTAAAGGACTTTCTCAGAGACAACACCTGTAACGTTCCAGAAAAGCCATGAGACCTCAGTCCCAGCCCTGCGTCTGCAGACAGCAGCTTAAGTCCCCCAAGAGCCCAGCTCCTAGAGCTGCACCCTGAGAATCTCTGAGCACACGACAGAGAAGAGCAGATTCTACAGGCTCAGGTTCTGGGGGAAAGTCAAGGTCTTCTCAGGTAGTTCTGAGGATGGGGGGGAAAGCGGGGTCTTGGATCTCCTGGCCATGAGGAAGCCTGGCATGCTCAGATCACCACATGGGCCCCCTCCCGGGACACCTGGCAGAAACAAGGGTCTGTCCCCTCTCTAGCTCCGCAGAGACTCTGTTTGAGCAGACTCAGGAGACCTCAGCCTGCATTATTCAGGGCAGAACAACCTCCTTCAACAGCCATACCTCCTGGAGTGACCCCCTAGCCCCCAATTTACTTATGCTTCTTAAATTTTTATTTAAGCATCATGATTTACAATCCTGTTAATAATAGAGTCTCGGGCTTGCGATGTGCCAACTCCAAACCCACCACCTTTTCAGCAGCCCCCTCCCCGTGACCCAAGGTCCCATCCCACCCCTATCCACCTCCTTTGCAAACTTGGTGCTTTTGTTTGAATTTACCCAATACAGTGTCCCAAACCCTCACTCAATGCCTTATGTTACTTCCGGTTGACCACATCATTCGTACCCCACTCCCACCTTCCTTGGCATCCTCTGTAATATGCCCCAGGACCAAGGTCTTACCATCATTTGACACTATCTAGCCCCTTGCCTTATTTCTCCATACACCACGGATGAATGACATCATCCAATACTTATCCTTCTCCCTCTGGCTTACTTCGCTCAACCTGACATCCTCCAGTTCCATCCTAGTTGCAAAAAACTGCAAGATTTCATCCTTTCTTATAGCCAATAGCATTCCATGGTTTATACACACCACACGTCTTTGTCCATTCAGCTGCTACTGGATGTTTGGGCTGTTTCCATATCCTGGCTGTTTCAGTAAGCACTGCAATGAGCACAGGTTGCATCTATCTTTTCAAATGAATATTTTTATGTTTGAGGGATATTATTTGGTATCTACCAAGAAATAAGAACCCCTCCACCACACAAGTATGCATTTAAAACCAATTCCTTTCAGAGGCCCCGTGTTTCCTCATTCCATTCCAATTCTCTCAGTGCACTGACCACAAACCATAAATCTATGCTGGGTCTACTTGCTAGGTTGGTAACTTAAGGCACCCTACACGCAGGTAAACCCTAAAGGGCAGAGCCACCCCGCTCTTGTTTGTTGCACCCCATGTCTGGCAGAGTTAGAATGCTCAGAGCATAATCCAGGAAGGAGGAAAAATTCAAAGAACACACAACGATTAGCAGCATCGTCCCACTTCAGGGATGTGAAAACTGAGGCTCAGAGACTGGTCTATCTTTTCATGCCCTGCCTATGCTGGGCCCTGCCCAACCTGTACTAGATGGCCTGTTTCTGACCATGACTTGAGGGAAAGAACAGCCCAAGGCAGGAAAGTATGGCTGGTGTGGAGCTCTGGGCACCCCATATTGGTTAGTGCACCCCAACACCAGGCTCTGGACTCAAAATGCTGGCTGACTGCTCACAGCAGAGGCACAGGGTGGTGCCGTCTCCTGTTGGTCCCTATCCCTGCACAGTCCTTTGCACACTGGCACTAGCCCAGCCCCAAGTCCTTCAACCTCTCAGTGTAACATGCTGCTCTGTCCCCAGCCGGCTCCCTCCTTTGTCCTCTCTCAGCTCCAGCCCCGCCACCTGCCCTGCCGCGGCTGCATGGGAAACCCACGAAGGCCTTTGAGTTTCAATGGAGCCGGAGCAAGGCTGCTCAGAAGCCGTAGAGCTGAGAGAGCAGCCTCTTTGCCAAGGCGCCCACCTGTAATTGGCGCAGCCAGTCGCATCTCCCTCAATTGGTAACGAGGCAGAAATCCTGTTGAAGTCCCTGAAAGGCCCAGGCCGCCTAACGAGGACAGGATCCAGCCCTGGGCGGTTCCGGCGCTTTCAAAGCCTCAGCCCAGAGCCAGTTTTAATGATCACGGAAGGAACTTCTGAGAGAGTTGTAAGAGGAAGACGGGATAATTGCACTAGAAATATCTGCCACAGAGGACAATGGCCCGCTGGCCCCGGCTCTTCAGGAGCCGTGGCCTTCAAGGTCAGCTCCTCTGGCTCCTGCTCTGATTCTCCCTGACTCTCTGCTCCAAGATAATTATAAAAGAGAGATAGTAGAATCCTCTCCCCCTCACCACCTCCACCTGTGTCCACAGACCTCCCGCCCCAATGCAGCGACAGAGAAGCAGCATTTCATTTGCAGTGGTGGCATTTCATGGAAATACCCGGGTTGGGGAAATGGGAAGCCTGGCCAGGCTCTCATCAGCTGTGTGACCCTGAGTGGTTACTTAGCCTCTCTGAGCACTTTTCTCTGCTGGCGGAAAAAGCATCCACTAATCCCTCTCCAAGGGTGCCCAGAAAAGTCAATGACAAGACCTGGCCCAACGTGGGATGCTAACATGATGGCAGAGGGACAGAAATGTGACACTCAGTTGCTGATCAACAAAAGTTCACTTTGGGGCTGGAGCGATAGTCCAGCAGGGAGGATGTTTGCCTTGCACACGGCCGACTGGGTTCGATTCCCCAACATCCTATATGGTCCCCGGAGCACCGCCAGGAGTAATTCCTGAGTGCAGAGCCTGGAGAAACCCCTGAACAAAAGTTCACTTAGGACCACAGGACAAAGGTAACGTTTAAATTCCTATATTTCTCCTCCTCTCCTGCATCCCCTGAGCTTCCCACCTATCGTCATCTGTTTTCCTGCCCAGGTCTCTGTTAGGGGTGCGTCCACTGCTTGCTGTCTGCTGGAATGCCCGCCCCATCAGCAGGGGCGGAGCCTCTTCTCGGCCCTCTCCCGTCCTGGCACACACAGAACTGCTGGTATCCACAGATGCTTATTAATAAGCTGGTATCCACAGATGCTTATTCAGGCCAAATGAGCCCTTGCCCCGGGCTGCTCCAGCAGCAGAGGCTTAGCCCATCCCTACTAGCTGCCTCTGCTCCCAGGGGACATCAGAAGATTCTGAAAACAGTTTCAAGTCTGAAGGGTCACCATTGGTTTCTCCTGGGTACAGACTTGGGTTACTGCTAAGTATCTACCAGTGCGCTGGGTGACCCCCACAGCAGACAGTGATGCAGCCCCAGGCGTCAGTGTTGGCTGGGGTTGGAAGCCTGCCCTCGCCAAGGATGGCCAGCACTTCCTCCAACCTCTAGCCCAGAACCACCTCTGGCCATGACCCTCATTTTCTCCCTCTTCCCCCACAAGATCCTCCCGTCAGATCTCCCTGTCTCCACCCTTGCCTTTTCACCCTGGAGCTGCCAAAAGAAGTCTCATCTATTTATTTATTATCTATTTATTTATTTATTTATTTATTTATTTTGGCTTGGGGCACACCTGGTCAGTGGGTAGTGTTCATGCCTGCTTCCTGGCTCTATGCTAAAGGACTACTCCTCTTGGCAGGGCTTGGGGACAGGGATCAAACCTGGATCTGTCATGAGCAAAGCAAGCACCCAACTCTCTCTACTACTCTCTATCCCCACAGTAAGGTTTTAAACATCAGTGCAGGGTCTGGGGGAACAGTGCAGGGACTGAGAGCTCGTACCTCGCAAGCACTGATGAAGAGTTTAAATGCCCAGTGTCCCGGTGCAACCGGGACGATCCTGCTAGCTCTGATGTCTGTGATCCCTGGCAGCGCTAGGCAGAGCCTGGCAGGATACCAGCCAGGGGTATGGGAGCATACATACTAAGTGTATGTATTACAATCCACAATATGTAAGAGAAGGAAGAGAGAAAGAGAGAGAGGGAGAAAGAAAGAATAGGGGTGAAAGAGAGAAAAGAGATAAAGAACCTGCCATAGAGGCAGGGGAGGGGGAGGGGAGGGAATGGGGGGACATCGGTGGTGGGAAATGGGCACTGGTGGAAGGATGGGTGCTGGAACACTGTGTGACCGAAAGCCCCAAAAATGAACAACTTTGTAATGGTATATCTCACCGTGGTATAATAAAATATTAATTTAAAAGGGTGTGACCCGTGGCGAGAGCCACCATTAAAAAAGGTATGCCCAGAGCAGAGCCAGGAAGGACGCCCTCTGGTGTGATCACCACAGTGAGCCCCGGGAAGCACCACCCCCAAGCCCTTGGCCCTCCACCAACATGTGCTAGTACACTGTGGCCAAGCGTGAGGGCACATGTGCAGCCTGTGTGACCCCGTGAACACTTTACAAGCACCGGAACCAGGAAGGTGCACACTCCACCTCCCACGCCCCCCATCCTTGTCATCACAGCCACCATGACCAGGAAAGGAAGGGGAAAGGGGAGGAATTAGAGATCATAAATAAATGAACGAGGCAGTTTCCCGCTAAAATGTTTTCCTGAAGACCTGTGGCCTCCGCTGCCCTCTGGAGGAAACTCCCAACTCCTCACTGTGTTTACAAACCCCGCCACAAGGTCTTGCCGCTGCTTCTCAGCTCAAGCCTTCCTGTCTTGCCTCGTTTCCAACTCAGCCTCACCTCCCCTGACTTGATTTCTTCAACTGGGCAGCCCCTCCCCTGGACAGCAGGATCTGTTCTCCGGAAGCATCACCTAGACTGGTCTGACATGTGGATACCTCCACTGCACCCCAGATTTACTAAGCAGAGAACCATGAGTTTGGCTTCAAAGACTTCAAACCTTGGGGCGGAGCAACAGTACAGTGGGTAGGGCGGGTTCCATCCCCACATCCCATCTGGTTCCCTGAGCACTGTTCAGGTGTAATTCCTGAGTGCAGAGCCAGGGGTAACCCTTGAGCATCACCAGGTGTGACTGCAAAAAATAAAAAACAAAAAAGTAAATAAATAAAACCCAAACCTTCAAACCCAAGAACCTATCATACAGCTCACCCCAACCCCAACGCCTTGGTACTGCTCTTCTCCAGGATCATCCAGAATTTATTTCTGCCTGACTCTTCTTTTAATTTCTTAAATTTATTTCTTTTAAATTTCTTTATTTCTTTACTTTTGGTTTGCAATACTGTTAGTAATAGTTTCTCAGGGATATAATTCCAACACCACACCCACCACCAGGGATGCGCTCACTGCGTCAAATGGGGAATGGTCAGTACTTGAAGAGGCCAGGATAGGAGAAACGTCCTGAACATTCTCTACAGTTATCCTCCAAGCCCCCTCAATATCACGTTCCTTCATTGTTGGTGTGATTTTATTATACTGCCACAGTCTCTTCTTTGTATTTATTTTCTCTCCCCTCCACCAATGTGAGCTTCACTGGAGTCGAGGGCCTGCCTGTCTTGTGTATCATTCTACCCCCAGTGCGCTGAGCTGTGTCTGTCAAAATATTTATTAAAGGAAATGAATAAAGAAGTGGAAAATCTAGTTAGCAGGAGCAGAAGAGAAACTGAAAGGGAAACCAAAGAAGGCATCCATTTCTATGATAATGAAAACAGCGGGGATGTTGGGGGGGAATAAAGAAAAACCATCAACTGTGATATTTAAGAATCTAGGCTTTGGGCGGGAGAAACGGGACCAGGATTTAGGTGCCTGCCTTACATGCAGCCCACCCGAGTTCAATGACCAGCAGCACGTACAACCCCTGAGCACCCTTAGGAGTGATCACTGAGCACAGAGCCAGGGGCAAGCCCTGAGCACCACAGCGTGTGACCCCAAAAAACTAAAGGAATTGACGCCTTGGAGAGCTAAGAGAGGACTGAGAAGGGGAAAGGGATTTTGAGACCTGTGACCCCCGGGTCCTGCCAGGCACTAGGTAGAAACTTGGTTCCCCCTGGGACTGCTGCTCTAGAGCATCTGAGCATGCGCTCAGGAAGAAGAGATGGAGTGGAAGAGGGGGTTGAAGACACTTGCATATAACTGTAATGTCATGCCTGGGTAACCAAGAGAAGAATTATACATGTGCCTGTCTTCAGCACTTCCTCTGGGAGCTAAGTCACGCCCGCCACCCCTCCTGGGAAAAGATGAGCAATACTCAGAGTGGAAATGGGTGTGTGCATCACTTTCCCAATGGGGACCCTCTTCTCAGCCTCTTATAGACAGTTAAGGAAGAGTCCCACTTTACAGATGAGAATTAAAATATTAGCATTTGCTGAACATCTGGTTCACTCAAAGCCAGAAATTCTCATAACACTCCGCAGATCAATTTATAGCTAGTCCCCTTTGCAGAGATGGGAAAATTAGCCCTCCGAGAGCTGGTGTGATTTGCACCTCAGCTCAAAAACGAGAAAAGGCAAAGGCAAGAGTCTCAGCCATGCTCATTGTTTTTCAGAGAACATCTCCAGGAGATGGATGGAGGGAGGACTTCCCAACCAGATTCATCAGCTTCCTGCTGCTCTAGGTCCCGGAGGCACTGGATCCACCTGGGATAAGGGAGCGAGTTCTCTGATGGGAAGGACAGCAAACTGATGACTGGGAGGTTCCTGGGCATAATCCCAGCACTCTGGGGCACGAGGCCATTCTCTCTGGATCACGGTTTTGTATCATGGCATAATCCAAGCTGGAAGGCTCTTCTCAGGCTCAAGAGGTGAGGGTTGGATGTATAAGGAGGCCAGGTAGCAGAGCTCTGGTCAGGCTGGGCCACTCCCTTGGGGCCTGGAAACGGTGACACTTTCCTTCCTTGCCCCACTTTGCTCCTGACTTTGGCCACAGGTAAACCCATGCTACAGAAAATTTCAGACAGCAAACACTTGTCAGCTGACAAAATTATTTGGAGCTACCCCACACTGGCTTGAGATGCTTTTCTTCTCCCATTCATCACCACTGTTTATCACCTCCTACTCCCTCCCCCCAAAACTCCATTTTATTCTAATTCCAATGATTCTCCAATGATTCCAAATCATCAGAATTCCTTTATCCTAGAGCAGGAGTAATTGGATTTTCCTTCTAAGTCTCAGCTGCCCCTCCACTGGATCAGCATGCTGGGCTCTGGGCCCACCAGCCCAGAGGAATTGAAAGGCTACCACGCGGCTTTATGAAATCATAGATAAGATCTTTAAGGATGCTTCCTGCAGTGGAAGGGGAGTTTTTATTTTTCAATAAATCACTTCCAGACTTCAGATAACATTTTATAGTCTGTTAAGGTCCTGAGATAGAATTTATGATTCTGGGGAATTGCTCCTTCTTTCTCATTTGGCCTTTTCCTTTAGTTCCCACCCACCACCACCACCATCTTAAAGGATGGAGAAATGGGGTTGGAGGAGAAGAAGCTGAAATGATTTGTTCCTCCACCTAATGCATCTGCATCTCCTCCACCTAATGCATCTGCATCTCCTCCACCTAATGCATCTGCAGCTCCTCCACCTAATGCAGCTGCAGCTCCTCCACCTAATGCAGCTGCAGCTCCTCCACCTAATGCAGCTGCAGCTCCTCCACCTAATGCAGCTGCAGCTCCTCCACCTAATTAAGATGCAGCTCCTCCACCTAATGCATCTGCAGCTCCTCCACCTAATGCAGCTGCATCTCCTCCACCTAATGCAGATGCAGATCCTTCATCTAATGCATCTGCAGCTCCTCCACCTAATGCAGATGCAGCTCTTCCACCTAATGCAGATGCAGCTCCTCCATCTAATGCAGCTGCATCTCCTCCACCTAATGCAGCTGCAGCTCCTCCATGTAATGCAGCTGCAGCTCCTCCACCTAATGCATCTGCAGCTCCTCCACGTAATGCAGTGGCAGCTCCTCCACATAATGCAGCTGCAGCTCCTCCACCTAATGCAGCGGCAGCTCCTCCACCTAATGCAGCGGCAGCTCCTCCACCTAATGCAGCTGCAGCTCCTCCATGTAATGCAGCTGAAGCTCCTCCACCTAATGCATATGCAGCTCCTCCACGTAATGCAGTGGCAGCTCCTCCACATAATGCAGCTGCAGCTCCTCCACCTAATGCAGCGGCAGCTCCCCCACCTAATGCAGCTGCAGCTCCTCCATGTAATGCAGCTGAAGCTCCTCCACCTAATGCATATGCAGCTCCTCCACGTAATGCAGTGGCAGCTCCTCCACATAATGCAGCTGCAGCTCCTCCACCTAATGCAGCGGCAGCTCCTCCACCTAATGCAGCGGCAGCTCCTCCACCTAATGCAGCTGCAGCTCCTCCACCTAATGCAGCTGCAGCTCCTCCACCTAATGCAGCGGCAGCTCCTCCACCTAATGCAGATGCAGCTCCTCCACCTAATGCAGATGCAGCTCCTCCACCTAATGCAGATGCAGCTCCTCCACCTAATGCAGATGCAGCTCCTCCACCTAATGCAGATGCAGCTCCTCCATCTAATGCAGCTGCATCTCCTCCACCTAATGCAGATGCAGCTCCTCCACCTAATGCAGATGCATCTCCTCCACCTAATGCAGATGCAGCTCCTCCACCTAATGCATCTGCAGCTCCTCCACCTAATGCAGATGCAGCTCCTTTATCCACTGCATCCACAGTTCCTCTAGCCACTGGATCAACAGCACCTCTATCCACTGCATTTGAAGCTTCTCTAGCCACTGCATCTGCTGCTCCTCTAGCCACTGTATCCCCAGCTCTCTAGCCACTGCATCTGGAGCTCCTCTAGCCACTGCATCTGGAGCTCCTCCAGGTCACCCTGTTCTCTATTTTCCCAGCATTTGTGCATCCATTCTGTCTTGTGTCCCCTAGAAAGAGATTAAGCAGATTTCAGATCATTCTGAATGATATCAGCAAGGTCACCCTGCTGGAGACTGGACTCAAACTCACTTCTGATTCCAAGTCCAGCACAACCTGATGCCCCAATTACTGTGTGGCCTCATTTCTATTTCTGAATTCAGATGGTGACCCAGGTTGGATGGGAAGAACTTCTCAAATTATAGGTCAAGATTTCTAAGGTAACTTTCTCGCGATGAAGGGGGAAGAACAAGCTTCCTTGCCAAATTCATGGCAACCAATAGATGGAGGTGCTGGATTAATTAGCCAAACATTTGCAATCTTCTTTTAATGCACTTTACATGCTATTGCCAGAGAATGATCGCCTCCAATGACAATATGGCTGCGTCACTTGATTGCTTGGAAGCCCATTTCTCTTCTCTTCAAAGGGAATAATTACAGATTTGGAAGGCAACATGGAGTCCATCTAAGGCAACGTTCTGCAGTAATGTGCTCTGTCATGCTGCCACCGTTCACGCCTTACTTAAAGAACTGCAATGACAGGGGTCTCATTGCCCTTCCTTATTCCATTTGGTCTTTCACTCACCTGCTTTCTTTTATCTAAGCAGCAAGTGCTCTGGACAGGCATGGTGCTTAGCCTGAGGCAACCATCCTGAATATCACATACTCAAACAGTAGAGGCTTAACAGAAACTTATGCAGTTAAACTCCTTGAGCTCAAATTCTAGTTTCATTACTTAGTTTTTAATATAACCTTAGGCACCTAACCTCTCTGTAGTTCAATTTCCCTGTATCTAAACTAGGGCTCGAACACTATCAACTTGGCACAGTGTAAGCACCAAATATGTAGAAACTAGTGGCATAGGTAAGTAAAGAAACCTATAGGAGCATCTAATTTACTGGAGGTACTAATCAGAGAAGATTTCCCGGAGGCAATGACCTCTAATTGAGATCTTATAGCCCAAGAGCAGTTTTTCTAAACAACGAAGTAGAAAACTATTTTAGGAAGGAGAAACAGAGTGATGTTGGAAGAAAAAGAAAGTGTAGGGTGTTCAGAGTTGGAAGTTCAGCAAAGCTGGAGCAAAAGGGGCAAGTCTAGGATAGGAGCAATACCTTCCCTTATCAAACATCTTGATACAGAGGAAGCTCTTCTGTGTGTGGATCGCTGATAGGCATTAAAAGATATCTGCAGTGTGACCCCAACTTTCTTTTGCAAACGTATTTCTCCATTTTGTTTAATTTATATATCCACTGGATTGAAAAAAGTCTCTGGTTCAGCATACCTGGGCGGATTGAAAAAAAAACTGCTGCAGGGTGGCTGTCGATGATCCAGGCTGTGATAGTCTGGTCTGCTGGGTGGAGTTGTGAAAAGAGGGAAGTCCAGATGTGGAAAATGGCATGGAGAAACGGGCCCCATGGAGTAGGGTAGGGTGGTCTGGCTTGTTGTGAGGTTCTGCTGGGGTGGCAGGCCAGGGCTAGAACCCGCCATGCCTCCCGGGCGCCTCACGAGCAGCTGGGCACAGGGAGAGCCTGGGAGGCATGGCGGGTTTTAGCCCTGGCCTCCACCCCAGCATGGGGCCCGCCATTTTCCACATCCGGACTTCCCTCTCATCACAACTCCACCCAGCAGACCAGACTATCACAGTCCAGATCATCAACAGCCACCCTGCAGCAGTTTTTTTTCAATCCGGCCCAGGTATGCTGAACCAGAGACTCTCAGACATGGGGGCAGAGCTGCTACTTGCTCTCCCTGTGCCCAGCTGCTCGTGAGGAGCCCGGGAGGCATGGCAGGTTCTAGCCCTGGCCTGCCACCCCAGCAGAACCTCACAACAAGCCAGACCATCCTACCCCTACTCCATGGGGCCTGCCATTTTCCACATCCGGACTTCCCTCTCGTCACAACTCCACCCAGCAGACCAGACTATCACAGCCTGGTTCGCACGGCCACTAGCGGCCGCACAGTTCATCAATAAATGTTTTGTTTAGAGGTGACTACAACAGTATGCCACCCACACGGCAAGCCTGGCAAGCTGCTCGTGTAGTAATGATATGCCAATTACCAGTAACATTTATATTTGGTCATTCCTGTGACCTAATATAATTGTTTGAGGCTCTTCATGCTCCTGGAGCAAGCGGATGCCTTTGGGTTCTACTAGCATGAGACAGGGCATATGGAGATATTACTGGTGTCTGCTCTAGCAAATAGATGACTAATGGGAAGATAGTGATAGTGATATATCCACCAATCATTATACAGCCCACAGCTAGGTTTTCTTTTATGCTCTTTGTCCTCCCAGGAATGTTTTCTGTGGTGAGCATTTGGGGGCTGGATTTTCTCAGTATCACTTCATTCCATCTTTTGCAACTGAAATCCTTTTTTTTAAAATTGAATCACTGTGAGACACACAGTTACAAAGTTGTTCATGACTGGGTTTCAGTCATACAGTTTTCCAACACCCATCCCTTTCCCATTGTGCATTTCCCAGCACCAAAGTCCCCTGTTTCCCTCCTTCCACCTTTGCCCTATCAGCATGCTTCTACACAGATACTTCTCTGTCCCTGTGTCTCTGTCTCTATCTATTTCTCGCTCCTTTTTACCATTATGGTTTGCAATTCAGGTACTGAAGTGTTATCGTGTATGTCCCTTCACCTCCCTTCAGCACTCAGCTCTTGTCCTTGCCCAGAATGATCATTTCCAACTATCATTGTCATAGTTGTTCCTTCTCTATCCTAAGTGACTGCCCCACCCCCCACTCATGGTAAGCTTCCAACCATAGACAGTCCTCATGGCCCTCATTTCTACTGTCCATGGGTATTAGTCTCCTACTATTTTTTTATATCCCACAAATAAGTACAATCTATATGTCTGTCCCTCTTCCTGCTCTCCCTGACTCACTGCTCTCAGCATGACAGAAGTCCTCTTTCTAAGGGGCTCCCATTCTATGTGAGCAGACTTCCCTTACTCACCTCTACTACTAGGCTCTATCTCATGAAGAGTTACCCTCTGGTCCTAGTGAGAGCTGCAGGGATGGGTTGGTCCCCCAACAGAACCAACCAGAGGCCTCCCCTGACCCCCTCCCCTCCAGAGTTGCCATTTTCTTGCACAAGTTAGAGGACCCAACTGGGGGTTGTCAAGCCATGTTGTCTGCCTCGCAATAGGAATCCTTCTCAGAAATAATGCCACGTGGGGGAAAAAAAACAGAGCTACAAGATGTCAAAGGGTACACAGAAGCAAGACTTGAGGCTTTGTGTGGAGAACTGCCCAGAACTGACTGCATTCCTGGACTTTTTTCTTGAAACTCTTTTAAATTAGGCTTTTGTCATTTATAACAGAAAAGATTTCTGACTAATGTGCCCACTGCCCCTTTGTTGCCTTTCATGGCTTAGCAGTTTCCATCCCTTCATGCCCAGTCAGAAGCGCCACCCACTCCTCTCCACCCCACTACATTTTTTTTACTCCTGGCACACTCAGGTTGGTGACTGCCAATGGGTATTTATTGCAGTCTACCTTCCAGTTAGAAATTGGCACATACATTCTGTTCAGCTGCTAAGATCAAAGCCCCTTAGAGGTGAACATGGTATGTATTAAGTATCTGCTACAGAAAGGAGGGTTTAAAATATATTTGTGGAGGAGTCAGAATAATAACACAGCAGGTAAGGTACCTGTCTTGCACATAACTCAGCTGGTTTGATCCCTGGCATCCCATATAGTCCTCTGAGCCTGCCAGGAGTGATCACTGAGTACAGAGCAAGGAGTAAGTCCTTAGTACTGAGCACTGCTGGGTGTTGCCCCTAAAACTACACACACACACACACACACACACACACACATGCATGCACGCACGCACAAGAGAAATAAAGATATACAAATATTTGTATATATAAAGATATACAAAGACAGCTTTGACATAAGGATTCTACAAGACGCGTGTTCCCTAAGTGGATGTCCTTATATGAGAGACTTGTGCTCACCCGTGCCCCAATTCTGGTTCTACATTTATTGATGTCCTCTATAAAATGATATTAATAGTTATTATAGTCATTTCAAGATAGAATAATAGAATTCATGTTATAATTAGACCTTCCCACACTTGGAAACAATCAAGATGTTTTCAGTAGGTGAATGGATAGACTGATTTATCTGGACAAGGGACTATTAGTCAATGCTAAAAGAAATATGCCATCAAGTCATGAAAAGACAAAGATAAAACTAAGTGATTATTATTAGGTGAAAACACATCACTCTGAAAAGATGATATACTATATAGCTCCAACTATAAGATTCTGGAAATGGCAAAGCTTTAGTGACAGTGAAAAGATCACAGATTCTGGGGATGATGGGATGATGGGATGGACATCAGTAGGAGTGTGGAATGCAGAGCTTAGTAAGTTAGCAGAGGGCTTATAGGGTAATGAAAACATTCTCTAAAGTAGGTCAAGGGAGATACATGATAACCCTTCAGTGTCTGTATTTCAAGCCAGAATGCACAAAACGGGAGAGAAAGAGAGACAGAAAGAGTGCCTACTATAGAGGCCGGTTGTGGGGTGGAAGTGGAAGGAAAATGGGACACACTGGTGTTGGGAAATATGCACTGGTGGAGGGATGGATGTTGGAAACTGTATGACTGAAACCCAGCTTTGTAGTGGTCCATCACACAGTGATGCAAGGAAAAAAAGGAAGGAAGGAAGGAAGGAAGGAGGAAGGGAGGGAGGGAGGGAGGGAGGGGAGAGAGTAAGAAAGAAAGAAAGAAAGAAACAAAGAAAGAAAGAAAGAAAGAAACAAAGAAAGAAACAAAGAAACAAAGAAAGAAAGAAAGAAAGAAAGAAAGAAAGAAAGAAAGAAAGAAAGAAAGAAAGAAAGAAAGAAAGAAAGAAAGAAAGAAAGAAAGAAAAAGAAAGAAAGAAAGAAAGAAAGAAAGAAAGAAAGAAAGAAACAAAGAAAGAAAGAAAGAAACAAAGAAAGAAACAAAGAAACAAAGAAAGAAAGAAAGAAAGAAAGAAACAAAGAAACAAAGAAAGAAAGAAAGAAAGAAAGAAAGAAAGAAAGAAAGAAAGAAAGAAAGAAAGAAAGAAAGAAAGAAAGAAAGAAAGAAAGAAAGAAAGAAAGAAAGAAAGAAAGAAAGAAAGAAAAAGAAAGACTATTCTGTTATCAAAGAGATGAAATTTTGCCTCTTGGGACAAAATTAGTGAAGACTGAAGTGATTGTGCTGCGTGAAATGAGTGAATTACCCAATAGTCTCACCCTCACATGAAAAATGACTAAACCAGATAAACTAACACCAAAACCAACTCCTGGAGCTGATGAAAACAATAATCATCTTCCCCCAAAGTGGAAGTGGGTTGGATAAGAGGGTAAGGTGTAGGTCTTTTAGGTGGGTAGAAGGCACTGGAACTTTGGGGGTCAGTGCAGGGATATTGCACATATATAGAAGTGTTAAAACTATACCCCTGGAATTCTATCATACTGTTTTTTTGGTTTTTTTTTTTTTTTTTGCTTTTTTAGGTCACACCCAGCAATGCTCAGGGGTTTCTCCTGGCTCTGCACTCAGCAATTACTCCTGGCGGTGCTCGGGGCACATATGGGATGCCGGGATCGAACCCAGGCCGGTATGGGCCAGCCGCGTGCAAGGCAAATGCCCAACCCGCTGGGCTATCGCTCCAGCCCGGAATTCTATCATACTGTTAACCAATGAAAAATCAATAGAAAATAAACGCAACTTTATTGAACACAGCTCCCCAGTTCCTTCCTTCCTTATAAAATGATAAGAGGGAAAGGAGAATGAGAAGAGCTTTAGGAACATTCTCTGCTGAGCCAACATCATCCCAATAGTCCAATCCTTGACTGTTGGAATCTCTCTGGCTCTGGAGGACTGAGTATGAGCAGGAATTCCTTCCTCATCTGTATAATATCTTTCCTAAGGGCTTAAATTTGACAGGCATTGCACTAGGTGATTGTCACTGTCTCACATATTCTTAAAAACAATTCCATGGCAAGCTCTTACCTCACAAGTCTGAGGCTAATAGTTCAGTGCCTCATACAACTGACTCATCCTGTTGGCCCTGCCCCTTGGAACCCATTGGCCCCCAAAGAGCATGTGATCTTGGGGACACACATATCCAGGTGTGTATGAGCATCACAGTGAAAGCCTGTTACCCTGCAGAAAGTCGGCATGCAAACAATTAAAGGGGATTCATCCCAGTGAACTCTGCTGCCAAGTGTATGGGAAAGCCCACATATCACAACAAGAAGAACAAGATGAGAGGAGGGAAAATATGTAGAAAATTCCCTGCTAATCAACATCACGATCACGATCATGATCTTCCCGTTAATCATCTATTTGCTAGAGTGGGCACCAGTAATATCTCAATATGTCCTGTCACATGCTGTAGAGCCAAGGGCATCGGCTTGGTACAGGAACATAAAGAGCCTCAAACCATTATATTAGGTCATGAGAATGATCTAATATAATTGTTACTGGCATTTGGCATATCAAATACAACACAAGCAGCTTGCTAGGCTTGCCGTGCGGGAGGCATACTCTATAAACACCTCCAAATAAAGCCTTTATTGATGAACCCTAGCGGCCGCTTGCGCGCGAGCCGGGCTGTGATGGGCTGGTCGGCTGGGTGGAGTTCTGATGAGAGGGAAGTCCAATGTGGAAAAGGGCGGCGCCCATGGACTGGGTGGGGGTCGTCTGGCTTGTTGTGAGGTTCTGCCGGGGTGGTGGGCCAAGGCTGGAACCCACCACGCCTCCCGACTGCCTCATGAACGGCTGGGCACAGGGAGAGCAAGGAACCGCTCTGCCCCATGTCTGAGAGTCTCTGGACCAGCATACCTAGGCCGGATTGAGGAAGAAACTGCTAATCAACATGTGTCCATAAAATCGAAGTGATGAAAATTCTACCGGAAGGGAGCAACTCTCTTTTCTGAAAGCAAGTAAGTAGTTATAGTACTAAAAAAGAATACACTGAATCACTTGCCTGAGGGGCCAATAAGATAGTACTGCAGGTAAGGAGCTTGCCAGGCTTGCATTGGACCTGGGTTTGACCCTTGGCACCATATGTGGTCCCCGAGCACTGGCAGGTCTCTGAGCACAGAGCCAAGAGTAAAGCCAGAAACACAGGTGACTCTGACCTAAAAAACCAAAAAATTAAATCAAATCAATTGATCAATAATTTGGCTGCGCCCCAAGACTAATAAGGACTAATGTCACTGGAGCCTGATTAGGCTGCTTTGGAGCCCAGGATTGGGACCTTTCCTGGCACTGTCTTGTCTTCCTCTTCCCTGGATTGTCACATTGTCACTGGATAAAGCGAGAAGCAGAGACCCTTCTCTGCTCCAGGTGGCCTCTGCAATCCCAACTCCACTCACAGTCCGGGTGCTGGGGGCCCGCTTTGAGTGGGAATGTCAGGCAGCTAATGGAAGAAAATGTAATTATAGGGCATAATTACAGTGTATCGTATTCTGTAATTACACTGACGTATTTAATGTAGAACATATTCGAAGCTAAATGGAATGGAAACACCCCCAAACAGAGCAGATTTAGAGCTGTTAAGAACCTGTCTTGTGGCATTGCGGAATCACAGCACCACACTCCCCATCTCAAGGGGAAACTGCACTGACCCTACCATGACCCAAGCACAGCCCCACTACCCAGAACCTACCATATCCAACCTGTGTACGCCTCCAAACCCTGCATCGGAGCTCCTCCTCCCGTCCTGCTTCTGGGCCTCTATCTCTCCCGACATTGTCGCTCCAACTTTCCAGCTTTCTGCTTCCTGGGATCCCTTGGTGGGCTCATTGGTGAAAGGAATGATCTCAGGATGCAAGTCTGACCTTGCCCAGGACTTTTTCTGCTGCTCTGGTCGCAACCAAACATCTTGGCTCAGTGCTTGAACCCTCATGGGGCATCCTCAGTTCCCTCACTGGCCTCAGCTGCTGACGCTTGCCTCCCCCTAAGCCCCAGCCGTATCTCTGTCTGCGCATTCCAATATCATTCCCTACCCCGCACACTGTACAAGTTCTGCCCCACCCAAATGCTTTCATTCCGCCACTTCCACATATTATACACATCCTCAGGAGTGGCTCACACATCATCAGCCATCATTGCCCCCCAAAAGACTTTCCTGAGCCTCCAGCCACACTGCATACCATGAGTATGTGCTCGTTCGGCATCTTCCAGCAGGAAACTCACACCACTGGGTTCTCATTGTCGGTGCCCTTCTCAGTCATCCCACTAAGATAAAATGCACTTGAGGGCAAAGACTATGCTTTGCTTGGAATTGGATTTGTTTTGAGTTCCATGGGTTTTTTTTATTGTTGTTGCTGCTGCCCCTCTCCAAATGCTTAGAATGATGCTAAGCATCAAGTAAACATTCTATTTTTCTTGAGCGGATGTTAGATGGATGGACAGACGGGGGGATGAATGAAAGGATCGGCGGATGGATGAAGTACTCAAAGATTCCTGGGCAAGCCATCATGTTTTATGTTTCTGACTAGTTATAAATCTATTAAATGATAGAAGGTCACACATTGAAAGGTTTTTAAACTTTCATTTCAAACAGGGGAAGAAAAAGTGCACTGATGAAACAGAACATTCTCAAGGTCATACAAGCTAATCTATTGCGAGCCTGGAGTCTTTTTAATTCCCAATTTGGTGCTGGTTCATAGCATGGCAAAATACTCATATTTATGCTAAATATCTAGGCTAAGGGACAAGGATGTCTAATTTTTTTTACTGTTAATGACAGTCAATGTTTGGGTGAAATATTTGTCACGGCTGGTTTGGGTTCTAATACTTGGTGTCACGACCTTCGTGACTTTCTTTTGAACAGCAAAAAATTCATTTCATTTGAACTCAAGCTGTAGTGGGTTTTCTACGGATCACTTGCTACCTTCCAAATTTCTGCAAATGAAGCCAAAGAGTTAGCTCCATTTCCTCTAAAATGCCATGGATTCATTTATTTATTTATTTATTTGTTTGTTTGTTTATTTATTTATTTATTTATTTATTGCTTTTTGGGGACACACCCGGCAATGCTCGGGGTTTCTCCTGGCTCTGCACTTAGGAATTACTCCTGGCAGTGCTTGGGGGACCATATGGGATGCCGGGATCGAACCCAGGCAGGCACAGGCCAGCCACGTGCAAGCCAAAAGCCCTACCCTCTGGGCTATTGCTCCGGCCCCAGATTCATTTATTTAGACTTCCAGACCCCTTGCTTTGTATCTGGAAATATGATACACTCAGAAACACAAAACTATAAGAACAAAATCTGTACAGCAGACTTCTGCCTCATCTACCATTTGTTTATTCATTCATAAACCCTTGGTTGCCGACTGTATACCAGCCCCCAGAAGCACAGTTCTCTGCCCCATTTCGGAAGTTAGGTACTTGCTCAAAGTACCTGCACCACTATAGCCAATTCCCTGGCCTCACACCTAGGCTCTGCCAACCACTGGCTATGGAACAAAGCCAGCTGTTTGACTTCCATTTCTGACTATTAAATGGAAAAGCCGTTAGACCCCTTTCTCTCATTGTGAGGACTCGGGAGGCAGTACAGACAGTGGCATGGATGAAGGCCAACTAAGAATGACTTGGGTGACAGTTTCCACCTATGTGTCTCAGAAAACCACAGACTGTAAACGCAGCAAGGAGTGTCAGCATGAAGCAGCCCGCCCTCTTGCTTTGAGAGAGGAAATTTGCGTCTGCGAGAAGATAAGCAGTGTCCCTGGTCACAGAGATTGTTGGTATCAGAGCCTCAGTGGAACACTGATGCGAGACCCATCCCTGTGTGGATGCACACGAGTTGGGCTGCTACCATTAATCACACAACCTCTGAGGTACAAGCTCTAAACCTGGTCCCACCAGCCCAGCTCTGTTAATCTTGGCACGTTATTTTTATATCCCATTAAACTTATCATTATGATAATATTCATAAGAGTAACAATAGTAATACCTCTTCCCTTACAGAGAGTTTACTAATGAAAGACATTAATATATTAATATACACTTTATATACTATAAATAAAGCAGCCACCACAATTTATATGTAATTTATATGATGTAGTCAAATGACTCAGACACAGGAGGCAGAGCTGCTACCGGCTCTCCCTGTGCTCAGCTGATCATGAGGTGCCCAGGAGGAATGGCGAGTTCTAGCCCTGGCCTGCCATCCCAATAGAGCCTCAAGAAGCCAGAGCACCATGAGGGTCACCATTTTCAACATCTAGTCTCCACCCAAGAGAAAAGCCGAGTAAATGCATGAGATGAGAGCCTACTACTGAGAGTATACCACCCGCATGGCAAAGCCTGGCAAGTTACCCGTGTCATATTTGATATGGCCAAAAACCAATAATAATTATAGACCTCATTTCCATAACCTGAACGAATGGTCTGAGGCTCTTTGTATTCCTGGAATGAGCAGATACCCTTGGGCTACACTAGCATGCAACAGGATAACTGGAGATGTTACTGGTGCTCTCTTGAGCAAATTGATGAACAAGGGGAAGACAAGTGATACAAGTCAAATGTAGTAGTCACCAACTGTTGGTGTTTCTGGGAACTTGAAATAGGGTGTGTATGATTGAGGAATTGAACCTAATCAGTTAAATATTTTTGAATTGGGAGGCCCATTGTGCTTAGGGACTATTCATGACTCATGCTCAGGAATGACCTCTACTCAAGGAAATGATACCTAGGATCAAACCAAGGCCAGCTGCATGAAATAAAATCAAATTTAAAAAGTAATAGTCAAATTTGCTATGTGCCAAAGGAGGCAGATTGGGATTCAGAGCTGAGGATACTGGTGGAGGGAAGGTCACACTGATGGTGTTGGAAAACTAAATGCTTGAAACACTGTAATAAATAACTTTGTAAATCATGTTATTAATAAAAAATTAATAAATCATGTTATTAATCACTTGATCACTTGAATCCCGTTATTCATCGATTTGCTCGAGCGGGCATCAGTAACATTTCCATTAGACCCTATCACGTGCCAATGTAACCCAATGGCATCTGGTTGATTCAGGAATATGAAGAGCCTCAAACCGTTCCTTCAGGGTCTTTACAAGGAAGTCTGACCATCTTGTAGGTGGGCGGCCACGTGATCTTTTGACATCCCATGGGATCCAGTCGGTAATGGCTCTAGTCCAGCGGTTGTCTCCAAATCTCATTACATGTCCAGCCCATCTGATTTTCGATGCCTTGGCAAACGAGACAGCGTCCCTGATTCTGGAATAGCGACGGAGGTCAGAACTCCGGATTCCTTCTCTCACTTGAGTGAGGCGTGATATTCCAAGCATAGCTCTTGGAATATTTGGAATATAGCTCTTGAAATTTGATAGTGACAAATTTGAGCCAAAGTAAGTGAAATTCTTTGTTATGTTGAGATAAAGTTATGTTTTTTGTTTTTTTCTTTTTGGGTAAACATTTTTAGAGCACTTGTATAAGAGAACTTTGTCATCTGCCAACTGGTTTAGATATCATTAAAATTTTATCACAGTCAAGAAAAGTATGCAGTGGGTATTATTTGCTTAGCAAACACTTGACAATCCAAATTAACAAAATATTAATAGACCCAACTTCTTTAGACTATGTGAGATGCCTGGGAGTAAACCAGGCAAGTACCCTACTACTATTACTATTTCTCCATTCAACTCAAATTCTAAGTAGAACAGGTTTAAGGGAAACTAAATGTTCTCTGTGTTAATTCTTCCATTTTAATCTGTGTGGTTTAATCATTTTTACATTAAAAGTCAAACATTAATTTTGGTGATATTTGTTAGGTTTGGTCTTTTGTTTTTTGGGCCTCACATGGCAGTGTTCAGGGCTTCCTCCTGGCTCTGCACATGTGAGTCACTCCTGGTGGGCTTAGTTGGGTACCAGGGACCAAAACACATAGGGTGCCAGGGTCTAAATGCCCTACCTGCTGTACTCTCTCTGGCCCCTTCATTGCTCTTTTGTCAATGAAACTGGTTTTAGAATTACAGTGGATGTACAGCTTGTAAAGATGAAATGAGGTCAATCTCTGAAACAAGGTTTATTAACCTAGGCACTGCTGACATTTGGACTGGACATTTCTTTGTTGTGGGGGTTCAACTTGTGTTATTAATAAAAAATTTTAAGTAATAGTCAACTCTGTTACTATAAAATGTTCCAGTATTTTTGTAATTGTCAAAAATAAATTAAAAAATAAAGAAATAAAAATAATAATAATAATAAATAACTAAGCAAAAACAAAAAAAAAGAATTAGTCAAAGTATGTGTGATGCTTTCTTACACAGAAATGGCATTATGTACCATAATAAGTTTTGGCACTTTTTATTAAGTTTTGCACTTGAATATTAAGGCTATTATTAGAAAAAAATGTTCCAGTATTCACAACTAACGTATGGCTACTCTTTCAAATGATTTTATGAAATTTATATAGATCAAGTGCTTCTGATAAAAATTTAGTATCAAACTGGAAATGTCAAAGTGTTAAAATACATAAAGTATATTATTAACACCTTGGTATATAAAAGAATGCAAGGTAATGCAATTCTTAACTTGGGGGAGGGGTTTAGTTTTTTGGACCACACCCAGCTGTGCTTAAGGCTTACTCCTGGCTCTGCACTTGGGATCACTCCTGCAAAGGGTCTTTAGGAGCATCTGGGACACTGGGGATTGAACCCAGGATAGTCACTTTCAAGGGAAGCTGTACTAGCTTTCTGACCCAATGACCCAATTTTTATACCAGTTACAATTTAAAATTAAAATCTTTTGGCTATATCAAAATCTTTTGGCTATATCAAAATCTTTTGGCTATATCAAAATCTTTTGGCTATATCAATAGGGCCCGCCATTTTCCACATCCTGACTTCCCTCTCTTCACAATTCCACCCAGTAGACCAGACTATCACAGCCTGGATCATCAATACCCACCCTGCAGCAGTTTTTTCAATCCAGCCCAGGTATGCTGAACCAGAGACTCTCAGACATGGGGCAGAGCTGCTACTTGCTCTCCCTGTGCCCAGCTGCTCATGAGGCGCACAGGAGGCATGGCGGGTTCTAGCCCTGGCCTGCCACCCCAGCAGAGCCTCACAACAAGCCAGACCACCCTCCCCTACTCCATGGGGCCCGCCATTTTCCACATCCGGACTTCCCTCTCGTCACAACTCCACCCAACAGACCAGACTATCACAGCCCGGCTCGTGTGGCCACTAGCAGTCATGTGGTTCATCAATAAATGCTTTATTTAGAGGTGACTACAACAGTATGCCACCGGCACGGCAAGTCTGGCAAGCTGCTCGTGTGGTATTTGATATGCCAAATACCAGTAACATTTATATTAGGTCATTCCCGTGACCTAATATAATGGTTTGAGGCTCTTTATGTTCCTGGAGCAAGCGGATGCCTTTGGGTTCTACTAGCATGAGACAGGACATATGGAGATATTACTGGTGCCCGCTCTAGCAAATAGGTGATTAATGGGAAGATAGTGATAGATAGTGATATCAAGTAAAAACAAGTTAAATAAAATTTATTTTTAAAATGAATTTCACCAGCTTCTTAGTAATTTTCTGTTGTAGCTACTAGAACTTTGTGAATTTCCTGTTGACTGCAAGACCCAGCACTTGGACAGTCATTCACAGGGATGGGCCATCCTCCCCTTTCCTCTTCTCTTCTCAAATGCACTGGCTAGGACTGTAAAGCAATTGGTATCCTTTGTTCTAAACTAGTGAAAATCAATTCTGGTTCTCTTAGCCAAATAAAGAAGGATGTGACCATTCTCATAGACTCCAAGAATAGTTGTAGCAGCAGGCCCAAAAAAGGCAAAATATAGAGAAGAGGAAGGAAGCTCAGGTAGAGTCTACCTCCTGGATGTAGGTTTTCTTTGATTTACTTGAAACTAATTCAAATATATTTTACTTATTTCTTTTTTTTTGGGGGTCACACCCAGTCATGCTCAGGGATTATTCCTGGCTCTGCACTCAGGAATTACTCAGGAGACCATCATACAGATGCCAAGGATTGAACCTGGGTCAGCCGCATGCAAGGCAAACAGCCCACTCACTGTACTAATAATTTCTTGTTCATTGCTGTGCACATGTGTGGTACTGGAAATGTGTGTCTCTCAGGGTTTCACACATGTGAGACATACACTCTAGTACTGAGTTATCCCAGGCTCCCAGTTCTCTTGACCATCCTTATTACAACATTACTACTTCAATGGAGAGGGAGATCAGGTTGCTAAAATGGACTCCTTGGCCAGCACCTTGAATGGTCAGAGGGCAGGGTAGGGTGTGGTTGTTAGGGGCTAGGAGGGCGATTTGATTGACAGACTGCTAAGCCAATATTTGGAACAGAAAGATCAGTTCCCCAGCAGAGAACCAGGAGGGGCTTCTGCCAGAGGATGCTGGGCAGACATAACCACAGATGTCACAGATCACAGAGGCCAGGGCACAAGCAAATGCTTAAAGAAGAATAACGGGGGAGGAAAGGCAAGGTCTACCCTGATGGTGAAAGCCTGGAGTGATGGATGAATGCCTCTTTCAGCCTCAATTCCCTCACTGGGAAATGGGAGCAAAACATATGCTCTATTCCTGATTCCACCACCCCCAGTGGAACTCACAATTGCATCTGTACTTGCTCATGACCTTCTTTGGTCTAGACCCCTCCTGGGGAAACTAACTAGGCTCTGTACCCTGTTAGATTCAAAGGTTTCAGTTCTTGTCCACAAGCTCGTCTTCTATCCTACCCCCATCATAGACCCATGAGATTCTGCTGCTCTCAAGTGTGACTTCCTAACCATATTGCCTTGGTTTCTTGGACCTCTCTCATAGCCCTGGGAAAAATAAAAATCTAGTGTTGGTATGTTCAGAGAAATCCCTTTTAGTTTAACTGATTGGGAAATGCTGATTCAGCAAAACTAAAGTCTTGGAAAAAGAACATGATTCCTTGTATGCTCTCTTTTGTTAAATGGGAAAGAAAAGATGGCTTAGAGATTTGTACAAACCATTAAAACAGCCCCAATTAAGCTCTGTGGTCAATAGCTTCTTCTAGCTTTGGTCAATGCTGTTTTAAAAGAGAGACCAGTGGTAAGAAAGACCTAGGAAAACTAGGATTGAGTCTATTATGCATGCATGTCTGCATGCATTGAAAACACTTTGGGAGAGACCGATGAATTTGACTGAATCTTTGTCACAGGAGCTCACAGTCTACTGGAATTTAGTAGAAATTGGTAGCGAGCAAACAGCCAGTAAGAAAAAAATCATTATGGGAACTGGAAGAGGAACCAACTCACTCAATCTGGGAAAGTTTGGACAGAGATCATTCTACACAAAGGAAATGGAAACCATGATAGATGTGATTTGTTTGTAAAGTGGAAATGAGTTTTCCTAAAGCATAAATTGCATGAAGGGTTGGTACATTAAGTCACTTCATTTTGCCGTGACTCAGTTTCACCATAAGTCCCCAATTTTTCTAAGCCATGGAAGTGGTGGGGGAAATGTGAACTTCTTCTGAAAACTGTAACGCATTTGATGAGTTCTTAAGAGCACCCAGATGTCCTATGGAAAGCAGAGGAGTGCTCTTGTCTACCATGTAAGAGCTTCCTTTGGCAGAACAGCCATGTTGATTTTCTGGTCCTTGCTTAGCCCTTGGATCTGAGCATCTCCATCCTTTAAGGAATTATTTGGGCTTGGAGTAAGACAGACACATGATACTAGTTTGTTATCTACAGGGCAAGAAAACTGTAAGTTACTCTTAGCTGTCTTTAGCATTTACCTCCTCATCTATAAAGTAAGACAAATATTGCCTATATCACAAGGCTTGTAAACATAAGATTAAATATTTATAACAAAAGTCTAGGTAAACTTTCTAAGAAAATATGATGATAAATAGGACAATTCCTAAGATAATTATGACCATTACATCCCTCTTGTTTGTGGGGGTGGGGATTGGAATGCTTCCCAGATGGTGCTCAGGGGTCCCAGGCATGCTCCTAGTGTTTCTCAGCTAATAACTATACCCACTGCTGCTTGGTCAGCAGGGAGTGTGGAGGAAATGATGCTATGGTCAGGTAATGAAGATAAGTGCCTTAACCCCCCATACTATATGTCAGGCCCCTTTTCTCTTCCTTTTTATGGCGAATCCCTCATGGTATGAAAAACCACACTCATTTCAAAAAAGAATGCAGTGTATTAGAAGTCAGGAAATCTGGATTCTATTCCTAGTTTTGCCCTTTACTCTCAGATCCCTTTCCCAGCCCTCAGTCTATCTGTCTCTCTCTCTCTCTCTCTTCTCTCTGTCTCTCTCTCTCTCTCTTTCTGTAGGTCAGGAACTACATTCCATACATTCCCCTATGGAAGCATAAACAATCTGTCTGAATAATACCAAACCCCTTGCTGTGACTCCCTGCCCCACACCTCACTTCTGCTGAATTTACCCTAATGGTTAAAAACAAACAAGGATGCTTTCTTTCAGGGGCTACAAACTAAGCTGCAAAGAAGTTCTTCTTTCTCCCAGAATACATGATCCCCGAGCCACATGGAACATCCCCAGTCTGGACAGCCTTCCAGATTCCAAAGACATTGACACTTTTCTCCACGATTTGCAAGCAAAGCAATAATGCTCTAATTACGTGTCTATTATCATCACCATCATAATGCACCCGCATGGATGGTGGCAGCAAGACTGGGCTAACATATTCGCTAGGAACAGGCATGAACAACATGACATTAATACCACTAATAATACCTAATTGAGCTTAATTACAATGTGATGCCTAATATATTGTGATGAATTTATTCTCAAAGTATTTACATATTTGTAGTTAAGTAATTAGCATTCTGCCCATAAATAACTCCTCAAAAGTCCACTTCAGCTATGGAGCACACGGAAAACTACACACACCCAAGAGCTCAAAATGGTCTGTCAAAAAAATACCCTTAATTTGTGTGGAAATATGAATGTCACGTCTTCCTTAAAGGCAGCATGACTGGATCCCACTGGGAAGACATGGTGGAGGGTAGGGGAAATGGTTGCAGGAGAGAGATGGGCTCCTCTCAACTTGGAGAGTCTGACTGAGAGAAAGTGCTTTCATGCTGGAGCTTTGCTGTGCTTGTCAGGCCACACAGATCTCTCTGTGATCTGTCCCCAGTGACAGACTTCAAGAGGGACATTTACAAACTCAGGGAGGGACACCCTGTGGGGAGAGCTCATAGGCAGAACCGGAAGTCCTTGGTGTGTTTTACTTGCAAAGCAGAGTCTTGATATGCGAGTAAGCGTGCACTGTCTCCTCAGACTTGAAGGGCTGTTGGGGGCAGCAGGAGCAGATTGAAGTGGACGAGCACAGATTTCAAAGTCAAGGAGATGTGTTTGAATTCTAGCTGGGCTACTTACAATCTGCATGACCTTGTACCAAATCGGTGGTGTTTCTAGGTCTCCGTTATCTCCTCTGAGCTGTATGAAACCATTTTTTCCCAAAGACCATGCCTAAGATCTGAAATCCCAGGATCCTTAGCTTCTCTGCCTTACAGATCAAAGACTCAGCCTCCCAGACACCAGAGTCAGACTCTATCACAAGCTTATTTTCACCACTTAAAATCCAGTAGATGTGGGGCATGTTATCAGATCTCTGCAGACCTCGGATTTCTCACCTGAAAATGAGGACTAATATCACACTTAACACAGAAGAAGATAGTGAGGACTAGGTGAATAAAATAATTCTTGCAAAGTGCTGGGAGCATTCCATATGTAGTGAACCATCAGTATTACCTGCTTAACTATGTCTTCATTTCCTCAAGAATCAGTTTCAGAAGAAAATGGCTACCTAGCTGGTTGAGACAAATAAAATATATTATGATAATTAAATATCCAAGAGAGTTATGGGATTCCCAGGAATAAACTCACAAATCCATGCCACAAGCCTCAAGAGAACTGCGGCCTCTTCAACCATCAGAAGCCACCAGCTCTGAATCCATCTTCATGGCCATAGCCAGGAAGACACTGTGACCACAAATGGCCACCCTGAGGAGGTTATTAATGCTGCTGCCCTCTTCTGAGCCAAATGCTGCCTTTTGCCATCTGCACAGCTCAAGCACTGCAGACACCCCACATTGTAACACCCAGGAAGCTGGTTCATGGATGAGTGGTCCACTGCTTATGTGGCTACAGGAAAATAATCAGATCTCTGCAACCACTGTTTTCAGCAGAAGAAATGAAGCAAGTCTTCCTCACTTCTAAATCGAATACAAACTAATCAGATTGGCCAAACTCCAAAGACATCGAGAACTCCAGTTGAAAGGGAGACTGGGAACAGATTCTGGAATGATCTTTCAAGACCTGGCAGTACCTGGATCCAAACCTAAATGAGAGCAGGACGGGTGTAGAGCTCTAATTCATCCTCCCACTGGGCTTCCTCGGCCCTGTTCGGAGTGGGGAGACAAGTCTCCCAGGAAAACGTACTGTCTGCAACTAGCCAGGACTTTGGTCTCATACCTCTTTGGTCATATGAAATCTGAGAATTCAGGAAAAAAATCTAAGCCAATGACTGTCCCTCTGTCCCTTGATCACATCCAAAATGATCTTAGGCCTCAAGGTCTCACCAATCCTAAAGCAGGTAGAACATTGCCAGGAAAAGCCCACCACCACCCACAATGAGATTCCTCTCCGTTAGGGTACAGAAAAGGTCACCTAAACAGATCACCAGCTCCTACTTTTCTATTATAATCCAGGGAATCTTTCAATCATCTCTGTGCTGGTTAATTTCCAATGGCTGCTGATTGCACCCACCAGTTGACATACAAAAGGTGTGATCAGGGCCCCAACCCTTAAGCTTCCAGGTGAATTCAGTCAATGAGCATTCTGGAGGGAGCTCTAAGGCAAGAGGAGAGAGAGGAGGGTTTATTTTGTTTGTTTGCTTAATTTTTTATTTTTATTGTACCACCATGAGATACATAATTACAAAGATGTTCATGATTGGGCTTCTGTCATACAGTGCTCCAATACCCATCAGGAGAGGAGGGTTTCTCTCCCCAGTTCCTAAGATTTCAGTCTCAAGCTTCTAGCAGTGTTTGCATCCTTTGTGTCCTGGAGCTCCTCCACCCCCTCCCACCCTACCCTTCTTCCAGTGCTCTGAAATACCCTGGTCACCTCTTTCATGTAAGGCCTAGAGGAGGGAAGGATCTCCCACTATTGCTGGCCCCTGAGGAGTTAAACACCCACTTGCTAGTTTATTTAACCCTGCCACAGTCCTGTCACTGTCTCTGTCTTCCCGTTCATCGTCGATTTGCTCGAGTGGGCACCAGTAACATCTCCATATGACCTGTCTCATGCAAGTAGAGCCCAAGGGCACAAGCTTGCTCCAGGAACATAAAGAGCCTCAAACCATTCCATCAGGTCATGGGAATGAGGTCTATAATTGTTACTGGTATTTGGCATATCAAATACGACACGGGTAGCTTGCCAGGCTCTGCCGTGCGGGTAGCATACTCTTGTAGTCATCTAAAAAATTCAGCATTTATTGATGAACCACACGGCCGCATAGCGGCCGCGCAAGACAGGCTATGATAGGCTGGTCTGCTGGGTGGAGTTCTGATGAGGGGGAAGTCGGATGTGGAAAATGGAGGTCCTCATGGAGTGGGGCATCGTCTGGCTTGTTGTGAGGCTCTGCTGGGGTGGCGGGCCAGTGCTAGAACCTGCCATCCCTCCCGGGCACCTCATGAGCGGCTGGGCACAGTGAGAGCCAGTAGCAGCTCTTTCCCATCAGCCACAGTCCTACTCAATGCTATTATCAAATTCTCTATGATTAAACGCTACTTCTTCCAGGGCTCCTAACTAACCCAGGCCCCAGAAAGGACCTCAAAGACAGAGCATTTCTCTCTTTTCCCCTGCCTTATTTCATTTATTTCCTTTATTTCTTCCACTGAAATCTGCTTTCTCTGCTAAAGGAGCTCTGCTATGTTCTTAGCCTATATCATAAGTCTTTTAGAGAAACAGTGGGATTCGGGGAGGATGCCTGAGTCCCCCTTGGAAAAGAGGATGGGCCAGCAACAGGTTTAGAAGAGTAAAGTGAGCTGACAGTGGTTTCCCTTGTAGAGTGCTGGCTCCCATGAAAGATAGTGTCTGACCCTGTTCTCTTTCCCATCTGTCTTTTCATCTAGAAATGAGACTATGACAGGCAGACAGGCACAAACTACTCTATGTCCAAACTAATGTTTGTGATGGTGGCTACCCTATGCCATATCCCAATCTAAAACAGATACCAATAATGTGAGTCTCTCTTGCAATGGAGTATTGTAGGATAAAGTAAATAAAAGTAAAGTATTTTGAATAGTCTGACACAGTACATACCCCATAAATAATGATTTAAACACTTTGCATTAGACACAAGACACTAGAAGTCACATTCTGGGGAAGGGAATAATGGAGATCAGGTTTGGTACTATAGATACTGTTTTGTCTTACAAAACATTACAGGGGTTAAAGCACCCTGCATTTGACTTGCTCATGGCTTATTGCACATGGATTATTCCTGAATCAACCAGATGCCATTGGGCTACATTGGCACGTGATAGGGTCCAATGGAAATGTTACTGGTGCCCGCTCGAGCAAATCGATGAATAACGGGATTCAAGTGATCAAGTGATGGCCTACCCCAGTTCTGTCTCTAAGGACCACATATGTTCCCTGAGGACCTCTAGGGTGAACTCTGAGCACAGTGCCAGGAGTAAGCCCTGAGAACGGCCAGGTGTAGCCCAATCTCTTCCTCTATACAGTAAAATAAATTAAGGTGCTATACAGTAAAATAAATTAAGGTGATTAGTAACTAAAGGAATAAATACCATTTGCAACAACATGGAGAACTTGATCACTTGAATCCCGTTATTCATCGATTTGCTCGAGCGGGCGCCAGTAACATTTCCATTGGACCCTATCACGTGCCAATGTAGCCCAATGGCATCTAACTTGAGGTTATTATTCTAATAAGCCAAGAAATAAGAGACAATCAAGAATAGCTTATCTTATACCTGGAATGTAAATAACCAACACAAACAAACAAATCACAACATAACTTTTAGATTCTGAGATAATTATGAAGATTACGAGAGGCACAGGGGAAGCAAGAGAGGGAGGGAGTCTGTTTGGCAGGAGATGGTTCTAGAACCTTGCTAGTAGGTGTGGTGAGGCTTAGTTGCATATTGAGGGGTGCAGCTGTACTCCTGAGTTTTGTATAGAATTACAACCCAATGTTAAATCAATAATATTTTAATTTTTAAAAAAAGCATGTAGGACTTGCTGGCATGGAGGACCTCCATGCCAGCTACCCTGAAGAGAGACATGCCAGACCCACAGCTCCGTCGGCAACCCCGGAAGAGATCCAGACCCAATCACTCCAGACCCACAGCTGTGCCACTTGGCACTACATGGAAGCAACCCATGGAGCGGACCTCCACAGGGTGGTAAGAGGCTCCGCCATTCCCTGGCCAAGTCCAACATTGCTCCAAGGGTTCGCTCACACGTGCGGTGGAGGGGCCACACTGGCAGGACTTGGAGTGGGGATTTGGGCTCCTCCACCCTTTCCTCCACCTCCATGCCAGCTACCCGGAAGAGAGACATGCCAGACCCAGAGTACCGTTGGCACACAACCGCAGAGTGGCCACGCAACAGTCTTAGATAGTACTAGATGTTAGGATCAGGTCTTTCCCAAAATCTTTCATATTTATACATTGTATACAGTACTAAGCAGGTTCTGTTGTGACCCGTCATCCCAGTGAGCCTAGCAGGAAGACAGAGCAACCCACACACCATGAAGTCAGTCATTTTCAACATCCAGACTCCACCCAAGAGAAAACTTGATCTTTCCCCTTTGAGTTTCATCAGTAAATGCTCTAGATGAGCTCCTTCTACTAAGGTATACCACCTACAAGGCAGAGCCTGGAAAGCTACCTCTGTTTTATTCGATAAGTCAAAAAAACAGAACAATTATGGACCTCATTCCCATGACCTGAAAGAATGGTTTGAGGCTTTTCCTGTTCCTGGAGCAAGCAGATGCCTCTGGGGTACACTAGATTGCAACAGGACGTATGGAGATGTTCCTGGTGCCTGCTCAAGCAAATCGATGAACAACATGAAGACAAGTGATATGAGTGATGTAGGTCCTAAGATCCCTTAGTCATGGGTGGCTCTGATGATCAAGTGGGAACAACACTGTGAAGTCCTTGTTGCTGGTCTCACCTGTGTCTTCACAGCCCTCCCTGGGACCAGGCTTGAGTGGATACTCCTGGGCCCGCTCCCCCAAATTTGCTACAGGCATCACTGCACTAACCTCTCAGAGAAAGGAGTCCTGAAATCTCCTTTTTTGGAAGCAATGGAATCGTCTTACTAGACACACAGTAGCCAGGGGACTAACACCTGTGTCTCCTTCTCAAACATGACCCAGTAGCAGTGACTAGCAATGCTGCTGAACCATCACTAAACTGCCACCATCCAATACCAGACAGTGCCACCACTGCTGCTGAACCACCACTAGCAGCAGACAGTGCCACCACCACCAAAGAACTAATACCAGATAGTGCCACAATCAGTGAAGAACCACCACACACACCACAGCCAATGCACTACCCACCATAAAGTCTTTGAAAATTGGAAGGTGCTGAGCATTCAACCTAAAGAATAACCACCCATTAGCGGGGTTCTTTGGGTAAGAGTCTCTAGAAAACCTGCTGAAAGGTTTATGGCAAACCATCGTTTGCATTGTGTTTATTGCCTGTGCAACTCTTCCTCTGTTGAAGTGGTTTTTCTTCTCCCACTGGTAACTGACTGATATAACTTCGGAGCAAGACTGGAGAAGAACAAGCGCAGAAGATAGTGCACGGATTAAGGTGCTGGCCTGGTACCAGTCGGAATCCTTGGCATTTCATAAGGTCCCTGAGCACTGCCAGGAGTGATTTCTGAGAACCAAAACGTCAAAACTAAGAGTAGAAGAGAGAACAGGGACCATGAATTGTTTTAGGAACCAAACAGGACTTGGGAGCAGTCCAAGTTAGACTGAGGGAGAAAGCCAAAGGGCACTGTGTGCTGAGCTCAGGTCAGAGGCCCTCGGGGAGGCAGAGTTGGGGTGGGGGTTAGTGAGAATGAGGGTGGGGGGTGTTTTTCTCAGGGATTTGGAAGTGAAAGAGCCCGTGGCGCTGTATTCATGTGCTACCAGTTCCTGGTGAAACCGTGCCCCTAGTTTTAGGCACGGTTCCAAATAAGAGTTGAGCGGCGTGAGCTGGGCTGACATCTCTGTTGAGAGCCTGCTCCGCTGGCTGAATGCATTCAGGAGACAGAAGGCCTCGAACTGGTCCCGAGTGTCCACCGGGAGTTTCAGAACTGGGCCAAGGAGCTTTGTTTCCCCATTTCTAAAGATGAATGACCCTAGATGAAGGGTCTAAAGATTTCTAAAGATGAAGACCCTAGAAAGACTCCGGTCCGGGAGAGGCGCTGAGAGAACAGAGCCCTGGTAGGCGGCAGAGTGACCGGTGAGGCAATGGCGCCCCTCGTGGCAGTACCGGGCGGTGCCTGCCCCCAGGAACCCTGCAATAAGCTGCAGATTCAGTGGTCTCCAAATGATCGAAAAGCCCAGGGGCACTGGCTGCTTCCACCCAGCTGCGACCCGCCTATGGTTGGGTTTTCAGGCCAGGCTGCATTTGGAGCTGGCAGCGCCCATGGAAGGAACTCTGACCCCCGAAGTGTCCCCAGGCTAGGAAGAGTCAGGGTGACCAGTGGCCCCGCCTCATTTGCCAGAGGAAGGGTCAAAGGAAGCCTGCCCTCCTCCCCCAGGCTGCGGCATGACCTGCTGGGCTTGGAGAGTGACAAGCACTCCACCGCAATGATTAACCTCGCCACTTGTTTCTGTAGTTTATTGTGACAAGACAATGCAATAAGGGGAGAGGTAATCAAAAAGCAATTTTGTAGCAGTAAGCTTAAAGTGACAAACCTCGCTTTTCCTAAATAAATCACCATGATTCCCATAGGGCTCTGGGCTGACAACTAGGGTTTCCGTAGTAACCGGGCACTTAGCTAAACCTGGGGCCCTGCGTGAGCCGGAGCCTGCAGCGACTGGAGAGACCTCGGCCAGAGAAGGGCTGGGAGCCAAGGCCTTCCCAGACGCTCCTTAGACCTTGCATTTGAGCACAGCCATGGCCTGCGAGGGTTCCACTTTGCCCATTCCCCAGGGAGCACTGCGACATCTGTCATTTTGCACCGCCACTAACTTGGTCTTCAGGAACCATTTGCCTTGTTTGGTGAGTGGGTTGAGAACCTCGGTCCGTCTTGTGAGGGCTACAAGATAATACTGATGAGCTGAATTCTAAAGAATTCTAAAGCTCTAAAAAATTTAGCCAAACTGTCATTACAAACATTGTTTGGAATGACGACTGCTGGACTAGAGACGTTACCGACTGGATCCCACGGGACGTCAAAAGATCACATGGCCGCCCACCTACAAGATGGTCAGACTTCTTCATCAAGACCCTGAACGAAGGTTTGTGGCTCTTTGTATTCCTGAAGCAAGCAGATGCCATTGGGCTATGCTGGCACGTGATAGGGTCAAATGGAAATGTTACTGGCGCCTGCTCGAGCAAATCAACGAATAACAGGATGTCAAGTGATCAAATTCACTTTCTGGAATACTGAATTTCCAGACTCTTGGCAGAGCCTGGCAAGCTACCCGTGGTGTATTCGATATGCCAAAAACAGTAACAATAATGGACCTCATTCCCAACGAATGGAGACATTACTGGCACCCACTCAAGCAAATCGATGAACAATGGGAAGACAAGTGGTACAAGTGATACAAGTGATCAAGCCATTCCAAAAGCCAGACTCCAGACCTAACTCTGGTTATGGCAGGGAAGAAAGAGTAACTAGAGTCAGAAAGGTAAAAGTTTTATAGCAAAGAGCCTCACTTCTGGACTGCCATTCGTGAGTATTTGAACCTACCAGGGTTCCTTAAGACAGCCTAAACACACGTGAACACAGCAACTCGGGCCCGTCTGTCCTGCTTCCATCCTCTGTCAGTTTGCTGAACTGTTATTGTGCCCTGGCCTGGTGGGAGCATCTCTGCACAGCCTCCTTCTCATGTGTGCCAGCTCTGGGGCACAAGCCTACTTGCACTTCAGCCAATGGAAGTGTGACAACCACCCCCACTCCAACTGCGGGTCTGAGGAGTGAGTTATGGAGAGGCGATCCCTGAGCACAGCCCTGTAGGACAAGGCGTGGCCCGTGGGGCTGAGAGCACAGAACTGCAGAGTGGCGGGAAGAGGTGAGAGGTTTGGGTAGGGCTTCTACAGGTGTAGGATAGGGGAGGGGGTGGACAGGTAAAGAAAGGCCTTAATTCCACGATTCGAGTCCTACAGATCCAGAGAAACAGTACAGACTTAAGGTACTTGCCCTGCATGCGGCCAATCTAGGACAGATTCCCAGTAGCATTAGGAAAGACTTCTGAGCACTGAGCCATGAGTAAGCCCTAAGCACTGCTGCATGTGGCCCATAACACAACAAAACAAAGTTCTTTAGGCCACAGAGCATCTGTATGATGGGTAGGTACCTGCCTTACATGTAGCCAACTCCAGTTCAATCCCCAAGCACCACCAGGAGTGACCCCTGAGCACAGAGCCATGAGTAAGCCCTGAGCACCACCTGGTGTGTCTGAAAACCAAACAAACAAAAAAGAACTCCATGCCCACGTCTCCTCCAACTCTCTGCTGGCTCCTCCTCCTTGAGCAGTGTCCGGAAAGAGGCCCCTCCTTGCTCGGCTATTATAGGGGTCTAGAAATTCTGCCTTCTGAGCTCATCTCCCTTGCACAGAGATGGTTTCCCCCAAGTATTCCATCTAAAAGGTCTCTCTTAGGTCCAGCAAGATAGTACAACAGGTTAAGACCCGAGTTTGATCCCCAATATCCCATATGGTCCTCCAAGTACCACCAGGAGTGATCCCAGAGTGCAGAGTCAGGAATAAGCCCTGAATATCACCAGGTGTGGCCCCCAAACCAAAATAAATAAAGGGCTGTTCTTTTTCTGCATGGCCACTAACCAAATAAGAAGCAGTAACAATTTCACACCTATTTTGTCAGTTGGCCAATTAGATCTGTCTTCTCTAACTATTTTGGCAGTTGGCCAGTTAGATCTATCTACCCTAAGTTCCCTGAAATCAGGAAAAAAAATACACAAAAATTAACCCACTTTCTTTGACTCAAGGCTGGGTCCCCTGCTCCTGAACCTCCGTGCATGTGACTAATCATTAACAGACACAGTTTGACTGGAGGAAGCAGTGTACGAGGCACTCAGTGGGGTTCTGCGCCAAGTCACCCTCCACCAGGCCTTGCTTTCAAGTTTGAAACGAACTTCACTTTCTCATGTGTGTTTCCAAGACTCTGTGCTTATATGGTCAGTGTTGTAAGTGGAGAAGTGACTCCTCCCAAAGAAGCAGGTTTCCTGATGACTTGCAAAATGAGGGAATGGAGAGAGAGAGAGAGAGAGAGAGAGAGAAATAAAGAAGGAAAAGAAGGAAAAGTACCTACCATAAAGGCAGACTGTGAGTGGGGGGGAAGGGAAACCAGGGACACTGGTGGTGGGTATGTGCATTGATGAAGGGATGGTGATGGAACATTGAATAACTAAAACCCAATCATGAACAACTTTGTAACTGTGTATCTCACTGTCATTTGATTTTTAAAAAATGCCATGGGCCTGCTGAGTGGCTCAGTCATGTGACTCCTGGCAATCTGGTCAGGTGACACAGTGACGGGTGAAATGAGGAGTGACCAATAGCAAAGAGTGTTGCTACTTACCTGTTCAGGCCACCTCAGTTTCCCTGGGGAGTTGCCTGCAGGAGGGCATGGGTCAAACAGGTGACAAGCATCTACTTGGTGTGGACTCTGGCATTTTACCTGCCCTACTGGGCAATTGTTAAGCCGCACCTGAGGGCACTTGATCTTTACAGTCCAGGAATTAGTCCCCACACCTGAGTTTACAGGGCACCATGGTCTCAGGTGAGAGTAAGGAATTGCTCTGTGTAACAAAAAAGGTCATTTACCCTACGAAAGCAGAATGAGAACACTTCGTGTCTCCCAAAAAGAAATCAAAAGAGCTATGCTTGGAATATCACGCCTCACTCAAGTGAGAGAAGGAATCTGGAGTTCCGACTTCTGTCAACGATCCAGAGTCAGGGACGATGTCTCGTTGCCAAGGCATCGAAAATCAGATGGGCTGGACATGTAGTGCCATTTGGAGATGACCGCTGAGCTAGAGCCATTACCACTGGATCCCACTGGACGTCAAAAGATCACGTGGCCACCCACCTACAAGATGGTCAGACTTCTTCGTCAAGACCCTGAATGAACGGCTTGAAGCTCTTCATATTCCTGGAGCAAGCAGATACCATTGGGCTACAGTGGCACGTGATAGGATCAAATGGAAACGTTACTGGCGCCTGTCAAGCAAATCGACGAATAACAAGATGTCAAGTGATCAAGTGAACAGAAAAGGTCAGTCCAGGTCTCTGCTAAGATTTCCTAGGTGATTTCTTGATTTATGAAAGAGAGAATTTGAGGAAAAAGCATACACATCCCCTGTATCCCCTGTTTGATCCCCACATGTGGTTCTTCAAGCACCACCAGTAGTGACCCCCTCAGCAGAGCCAGGAGGAAACCCCTGAGCACCACCAAGTAGGATACACAAAACACACAAAGAATTTCAGGAAAGAGCCAATTCCTTTTTTTTTTAATATTTTATTAGACCACTGTGAATATACAATTACAAAGATGTTCATTAGATGCTCATATTTGGGTTTCGCCATACAGTGTTCCAGCACCCATCCCTCCACCAGTGCCTATTTCCCACCACCAATGTCCCCGATTCCCTCCCCTCTCCTAGCCTGCCTCTATGGCAAGTTCTTTATTTCTTTCTCTTTCTCTCTCTCTCTCTTTCTCTCTCTATCTTCTACTTCCCTTCCACATTGTGGATTATAATACATACATTAAGAGGTTGTCATGTGTATCTTTTTGCCTGTATTTAATGAAGAGCTAATTACTTAAGTAAAACATCTTTGTTCAGGAAAAGTGCAGAGAGAAAGAGAAACACACTTGAGAGAGATGCAGGCTTCAAGGGGAGAGAGCCAAGGTCGAGAAGGAGGTGGATCCCCTTATGGAAAATGTGCTCCTCTTGCCTTTGCAAAAGTGGCTTATAGGTTTTATCACAAATTGGCCCCATTTGGGGCTTTCTACATAGAAACTAATCTGTTGCTGTGATGTTAAAGGGAAAGAGCTTGGAATTCTTGGTGGTCTTTCACAATCTTACCATGACCTTCTCGTTCTCTTGGAGTTTCTCTGTTCAGAGGGTCCATCCAGCCTCCTGGCCTGGTGCCGGCTGCTCTTATTTCTGCATCTCAATGGGTTCCCTGCCCTCATACTTTTGGGCTACTTGGGCTGAACTCAAAATGGTTTCTTTCTTTTTTCTAAATTTATTTATTTTTTCTTATACCACCGTGAGATATACAATAACAAAGCTGTTCATGATTGGGTTTCAGAAGCAAATCAATGAATAATGGGATGTCAAGTGATCAAGTGATCAACCTAACAACACCCGGTACTATACCATTCCCATCCCTCTTTGGATAGAGCATTTGAAGGAATACCGTGTTGCTGATGTCTGCAGTTCACTGACTCTGGGTGAATGGTCCAGCCGCCCCAGCTCCTTGAAACTCCTCTCCTTCACCCCCACACCCCACCAGCACTACTTCCTGTCCACCTATGGCAGCTTATTCTTCTCCACCACCTTCGGCTTCAGGATGCTCTCTTGGTCTCAGGACCTCAACGCCTGCCCCTCTAGGAACACCAGCCTCCAAGGAGCTTCTCACTCAATCTCCCACAATCTGATGGGATCTGCTTTCTTCCATCTCAGAGCCTCTCCTTTCTCTCCACTGCTGCAGAGTCTTTAAACTTGAATACTGACAGTGCCCAGAAGCAGGGAGGCAGCACCAAGACTAGAGCCAATGCCTGCCATGCAGAGGCCCCAAGTTACATCCCCAGCACCCAGCACCTCATGTTCCCTAGAGCACGGTGCTGTGTGGCGCTGGTGCTGTTCTGAGCATTGCTTGGGAGAATTCTTCTCCAACCCCTCCAACTAAATTGTTTCACCTGGAGAGCTTGCCAAGGGTAGACTCTTCCCTCACTCCAGAGACACTGGATCTGGGGCTGAAGTGATAATACAGTGTGTAGGGTGCTTACCTCGCAGTGTCTGACCTGGGTCCCATCTCTGGCACACGCAGAGATCCTCTCAGCACCACCAAAAGTAAGTTCTTAGCATAGTAGGATGTGCGGCCCCAAAACAAAGAACAGGGTTACTAGAGCTGTGGTTCTAGGGGCACAGAGGGGCAGGGATCCTGCCTCTTAACTACTGCTCACCCCCATAGGGTATCTTTATATAGTCTGAGGGGGATTTTAGGAAAAAACTGGGAGGAAGAGAGTGAGGGAAGAAGGTAGAGAGGCAGGCTGGCATGAGGACTCTGAAAAGCCCCATCTGGTACCTGCCAGCACCGCCTCCTCCCTGCACAGTGTCCCATGTTCCATGCCTGGACATTTCCCTCCAGAACACACAGCACCACCTGACATCTTATTAATATGCTCCTGTTGTGTCTTCGCCTTGACAGCGGGGCTAGTGCCAGCAGGTTTTGGTGTATGTGTTTATTTTCACATCTTTTACTCCCTAGAACAGCACTTGTGAGACAGAGCAGAAAACAAGGATGTGTGTCCACCCTCTCCTCATCCCTCCCACGCCCCAGGCTGCCTTTGGGTAGCACTGGCCCTTCTGAGTCACATGATTGGATTAGCCCTGTAGGTGGTGGTTCCCTGCAGCCTGCCAATGGGTGAGCACAGGACTAACACCCCGTCAGTTCAGTGGTCTTGTTCCTGGGAATGGCTGTTGACTAAGGCACCTGGTTCCGGGTCAACTGCTGTATTTCCCAGAACTAGGAGGATATGAGCAGGAGCAGGCAGTGGCTGCAGGAGCAGAGACAGGGGCCACTCAGAAATACGCAGAGTGGAGGGGTGAAGAGCGAGAGGAGCCTGGCCTTGGGGAGGCCTCCAGTTCATTGAGTGCTGCAATGCAAAGTCCTCCTGCTCTTGGTTCACACCTGCCCCCTGGCGTGCTACAGACATCTTGCTCCTTTGAGCTCATTGGAGCTGGTTTTCCTTCACTGATAAATGATGGTTTTATCTGTGACTCCTTACAGTTGTCTGACGTGCTAGGAGGGAAGCTGTTTGGAGCCTGAAGGACAACTAGGTGGCCAAAGAGCCCTGAGGGTCAGGCTGCTTCCTAAAACTGGCACTGAGCTATGGTCTTGGGTGTCAACCAGAAGAGAGGAGGTGGAGTGGGTGGGAAGAAGGTTCCAGGCAGGAACCAAATCATTTGCCCTAGATCATGCAGTAAGTAAGTGACTGAACAGGATTGGTTGTGGGAGCAGAGACATAGTACAGCGGGCAGGGCACTTGTCTAGCATCAGAGTTCAATCTCCAGCACTCCATATGATCAGTAAGGAGCGATCGCTGAATGCAGAGTCAGGAGTGAGCCTTAGAACAGCTGGTGTGACAAAACAACAACAAAACAAGATTGGTTGATTGATTTTGAAGATGGTGGTGACCCAGGTGATACACATGTTGCATTGTGCGGGTTCCAAACACTTGCCTGTGAAGCACACACACTTTAGTTCGGTGTACTGAGAGGCTGCTTTGTTGTGGCCCTGAAGTCACATTCCAATGGTGGGAATCACACTGGATGACGGAAGTCAGATCCAGGAAGCCAAGTCACAGCCCAACCATGCAAGGCAGGAACTCTACCATCGAATAACAACCTACACCACAGAATAGTAAAATTTTTTTGCTTCTTGGGTCGCACCCGGTGATGATCAGGTGTTACTCCTGACTCTGCACTCAGGGATTACCCCAGTGGTGCCCACCATCCCATTTGGTGGGAACCATATAGGATGCTAGACATCAACATTAGATGGCCATGTGCCAGGTAAACACCTTACCTGTTGTATTATCTCTCCAACCCAGGATGGATTTAAACTCAAGCAAAATTGTCCTCAAATCCTGGATTCTTTTAAAGCCAAATTTTCTTGGTGTCTCCTTGGTTTAAATATCAAATTTCAGGAGTAAATTCATACTTTATCCCACCCAAAATGAAAGTTCTGATGTCACTGAACTATCAAACTAATCCCCTCCCACTCCTCCCACGTCCTCCCCCTTTCTTCTGGTAAACAGCATAATTATACAGAGCCTAAGCACTAGTTTTACTATATTTACAGTTATTCATATACTGCGTATGAATGAAACCATACAGTAATTTCACTTACTGACTTTTTACTTGGTACAATCACTTAAAGTTCTATCCATGGTGTTCATAAAGGCAAGAGTTTATCTTCTTTTAATAGTTGAGTATATATCCCATAACCTCTTCACTCAGCACCATACTTCTTGCATTTTTCTCTGTTATTATTGGTTGAAATACCTTAATTCAGCATTATAAACTCAGTTGTCTTTATATTTGACATAAGTTTTTAATGCACAGTATACCACTTATCTCACCGTTGTTCATCAATTTTCTCTAGCAGCGCCAGTAACATCTCCATTTGTCCCTGTATAGTATAGCCCAAGGGCCTCTGCTTGCTCCAGGAACATGAAGAATCTCAAACCATTCCTTCAGGTCATGGGAATGAGGTTATCATTGTTATGTTTTTGTCATATCAAATATGACATGGGTAGCTTTCCAGGTTCTGCCATGAGGGAGCTCTTAGTTTTTGCATTTACGGATGCACTGATTTACTGATGGAATCATTGGAAACCATTTAATGTACGAATTACTTTGCACTCACGTATAAAGAATCTAGGAATCTAGGAAAGATAATCTAAGCACAAGATAGAAAGATGTTTATATATACCTGGAAAGAAATATTGGGCACATTCAGGGTTGTATGGCCATAGAAATATCGACTCTCCCCATGCTCTGCTGATCATGAGGCATCCAGGAGGGAGGGCAGGTTCTAGCCCTGACCCGCCACCCCAACAGAGCCTTGGAAGAAGCCAAAGGAACCCCTGCACATGATGGCAGCCATTTTCAATGTCCAGATTCCACAGCTCGCCAGAGCTCCACCCAAGAGAGAAGCCCATCTCAAGCCCAGCTCGTCAGAACCCCCACCCTAGAGAGAAGCCTATTTCACAGACACAGATGAAGCTGTTACCTGCTCTCCCCATTGTGCGCAGCCGCTTCACAGCCGTGCAGTACATCAGTAAATGTATAATATATAGATAAATGATTTTCTTTTTTCCTTTTTGGGTCACACCCTGCAATGCTCAGGGGGTACTCCTGGCTCTGCACTTAGGAATTACTCCTGGCAATGTTGGGTGGTGGGGGTGAGGGTATGGGATGCCGGGATTGAACCCAGTCCTCTCACATGCAAAGAAAGTGCCCTACCTGCTCTATGATAGCTCCATCCCGAGTGATGGTGTTTCAACCCAACCAGCCACCTGTGTCTTTGGGAGGGCCATGACCTGCAGTGCTTGGGGGATCCAAGAATACAGAGACTGAACTTTGAGCTCTTGCATGCAAAGTATACAGTTCAGCCCTTTGAGCCAACTTCCTCCCCCTCTTTCACTAGTGAATTCAGATCATTTACATTTAGGGTGATTATTGCTTATTATTACAGACCATTTCCTGCCCCTTGAGGTGTTGCAGGTGTGGCTGCAGTTCCAGGATGCATCAGCAGGTGGCAGACAGGATACAAGCTTGTCTATACTCAGGGCTCTGCCCCGTGGACCCTGGTTGGTTGATGATCTGACATAGAAAAAGACTGGGCCCCCTGGGATGAACCCAGAGCCATGGCAGAACCTGGCAAGCTACACGTGGTGTATTCAATATGCCCAAAATAGTAACAATAATAAAAGACTTCATTCCCAATGAATGGAGAGGTTACAGTGCCCACTCGAGCAAATCAATGATCAACGGAAAAACAAGTGATACAGGTGATTACAGACCGTTTACATTTAGGATGCTTATTGTATATAGAGTTCCATGCTATTCTTTGTTTTCTGGTTGTTTTGTATTTGGGCATTCTTTAACCATGAATTTCAATTTGTTTTTTCCTCTGGTGATCTTCCATGGTGATTTTTTCCATTTCTTCTGCACCAGATCTTTGTTCTGTGGTCACCACGAGGCTTGAATCAGTCTATGCATATCTAATAAAACTTGTGCTGATACTGAAAGGTACATCTTTCACCTAAACATATTTTGTCCCATTCTTCCACCCTTTGGATACTGTTGCATTCTCCTTTTATCTCCTTTCATTCTTGTATACATTTCTGACTCTACAGAACTATTGTTTCATCATACTCAAGGTTTCTTGCTTTTGTTTTTTTGATTTTTTCCCCCCTTATAAAATAACAGCATAACATACTTCTCGAAGATGGAGCTGAAGCAGCAGTACTGCTGGGAGGGATTTACTTTGAATATGGCCAACTAGGGTTTGATCCTCAACACCCTATATGGTTCCCTGAACCCAGTAGGAGTGATCCCTGAGCACAGTTGGGAGTAAACCCTGAGCACTACTGGGTGTAGCCCCCAAACCAACAACAAAATTTCCTTGCAATGTAATCTGAGTATGATAAATTACATTTTCTTTTATTGTTTATTGGGAAAAAATTTAATCTATCATAGTTGAACGATAATTTTGCCATCTTAACTTGACGTGTAACTCCACTCTATTCTAGCCTGTGGCGTTTCTTCAGAGAAATTTGATAATGGCTTCAGTGAAATGTCACTATACAGTACACGTATTTTCTCCAGCAGCCTTTAATAGTTTGTCTTTCATTGACTTTTGAGAACCTAACTATGAAAAGTCTTAGATTAATTCTTGAAATATAAAGACATGGGTGTTCTGTAAGCTTCCTGTTTTCCTATGGTTATTTTTTCTTTAAGTTTTAGGAAATTCTCAATTATTATTGCTTTGAATAAGAGCTTTGTTCTTTTTCTCCTTCACCTTCTTGTATATCCTTATGTCTATTTTTGTGATGGAGTCTGATCATCACCAAAGGGTTTCTTCATCTTTTCTAATTCTTATTTGTCCAATTCTATTTAAGTCATTAATATAATTTCTTTGCAATTTAACACATTCCTCTGATTAGTCTATTTTTATGCTTCTCATTTCATGCATTGTAGTTCTATTTTTGTCTCTTCCTTCTTCCTTCCATCCTTCCTTCCTTCTTCCTTCCTTCTTCCTTCCTCCTTCCTTCCTCCCTCCTTCCATCCTTCCTTCCTTCTTCCTTCCTCCTTCCTTCCTCCTTCAATCCTTCCTCCCTCCTTCCTTCCTTCTTCCTTCCTTCCTCCTCCTTCCTTCCTTCTTCCTTCATTCTTCCTTCCCTCCTCCCTCCTTCCTTCCTCCTTCCTTCCTCCTTCCTTTCTTCCTCCCTCCCTCCTCCCTCCTCCTCCTTCCTTCCTTCCTTCCTTCCTTCCTTCCTTCCTTCCTTCCTTCCTTCCTTCCTTCCTTCCTTCCTTCCTTCCTTCCTTCCTTCCTTCCTTCCTTCCTTCCTTCCTTCCTTCCTTCCTTCCTTCCTTCCTTCCTTCCTTCCTTCCTTCCTTCCTTCCTTCCTATCTTACTCCTCTTTCTGGTACCAGGAATAAAACCCAGTGTCTCATACCTACAGGACAAATGTTCTACTACTGAGCCATGCCCCCAATCCCTGTACTGTTTTTCTCATACAGAGAATATGTTTGTGTATTTTTCTTTCTATAGCTTCAGTCTCAGTAGTGAAGAACTCCCACTGTTCATGTATTTCCTTTCCTATTTCATTAATGCTTCATTCTGTGTTACCCTGCATCTGATGTATCTCACTGTATTTCTCCATAATGATAATAATTTTACATTTGTTGTCTCCTAGAGTCCGCATTTCCAAGGCATTATCACTGATTTCTGCAATTTTTTATGCTTTCACTCCAGCTGCCAGATTTTACCCATAAACATGTGCTTTTTGTTTTCCCAATAGGAGACGTCCTGGCCCTGATCTGGAGATCTCTTTTGTTTTGCAGAAACTTGATTGCATGTATGGGGGGTGGGGGGTTGGGTCACTATCAGGGTGTTCCTTCAATTGCTTCCCTGGGAGTGGTGGGACAGGCTTATCATAAAATCCTTGCTGTCCCTTTTCTCTTCTATCCAGACTCATTCTCTGAATTAATCCAGTGACTTGTCTGAGAGTCTCCCCTAGTATCACCTACTGGTACCTGATGCCCTTGATGGTTTATTCTAGAGACAGTTTTGCCAAGATCTCTAATGATGGGGAAAAGATCTTCATCCACCTACTATGTCTACTTAAATCACTGTTATTTCTGTATAATCACAGCTCCACAATGGGCAGATAAGAGAATTCCTTCTCTCACCTGTATGAGCTTGCTGATGCCCTAGATATGTATGTCATAGGCAGGAAGATAGGAGGTCCCAGATATTGTGTGTTGTGGGTAAAACACAACCCTGAAGCCTAAAGCAGTCTTTGACACAAAGGATCCTTCTCAGGAACCAGGAAATCCATTGAGATGCAGAACTCCAGGCCAAGTAGCCTGGGGTGGGGTGGGGTGAGTATGGCAGAAGAGTATATAAAGCCAACTTGAACAAAGGAAGGTGCACATGTATACTGCCCACTCCCATGTGTTACAACTGAGCACATGTGTTGCTGTTGGGTACAGTTGGCCGAGAGCATGAAACAAGCCAAGAGCATTTTAAAAAGATATTGAGACCAACATATAGCACAGGTACCCAAAAAAAGGTATAATAAACATAGTACCAGTTTTACAAGTCTCCTGAATATATATATTTTTCTTTTTCATAGTATTCCAACACTCATCCCTCCACCAGTGTACATTGCCCCATTTACCTCCCACCCCCATCCCCCATAACCTGCCTCTATGCCACTTCTATCTCTGTCTCTGTCTCTGTCTCTGTCTCTCTCTCTCCTTTTGCACATTCTAGTTTGCAATACAGACACTGTAAGGCTACCGTGTATATTCCTTAACTTACTTTCTATGCTCAGTTCTAGTCTTGTGTTACTATTTCCAACTATTATTGTCAAACTGGTCCCTTTTCTACCTTTCCTACCCTCTGCCATCCACATTCATGTTGTAGAATCCAAACCATTGATACATCCTTCTGGTCCTGTTTTCCCTAGCCTTGAGTATTAGTATCATACTATTTTTATATCCCACACATGAATGCATTCTATATCTATCCTTTTCCTTCTAATTTTACTCAGCACAATAATCTCCATTTCCGGGGCTGGAGCGATAGCCCAGCGGTAGGGCGTTTGCTTTGCACGCGGCCGGCCTGTGCCGGCCCGGTTCGATCCCCGGTGTCCCATATGGTCCCCCGAGCACCGCCAGGAGTGATTCCTGAGTGCAGAGCCAGGAGTGACCCCTGAGCTGTGCCGGGTGTGACCCAAAAAAGCAAAAAAAAAAAAAAAAAAAAAAAACTCCATTTCCAACCATTCATAGGCAAATTTCATGACTTCACTTTTACTAAAGCTGCATAGTATTCCATTGTATAGATGTGTCATAGTTTGTTTATCCAGTCGCCTGCTCTCAGGCACTCAGGTTGTTTCCAAATTCTGGCACTGAGTCTTTCATTTTTGGCCTCACTCTAACCAGAACCTCCAGTGAACAACATGCCAGTTGGGCCAATCCATCATGTCTCCTACCTGACAATTCTCCTACTCTTTAACAGATTTTAACTCCTTGAAAACTTTGAGCTGGAGATATAGCACAGTGTGTAGGGTGCTTGCTGTGCATATGTTCCAATTAAGCTTTTGGTTTTTCATTAAGATCAAACACTTTTTTTTGCCATTTTTAGTCCATTTAACCCCCACGAACACTCTTTGATGCAGAAACTATCATGAACACCACTTTAGAGGTAAGAAAGAAGAGACACTGTCTAGCGTGGGTTAAGAAACCAGATGTAGATCTGATACAAGGATTTGAATGCAAGCAGTTTAAGAAGAAGATGTAAAGAGCCTAAATAACTGCTGGGGAAAGGAAGCTAGTCAACAGGAGGTGCATTGACCCACTAGAGTGAAGAAGCAGAGTTCCTGCATGGAACAGTGGGAATGGTTGCAAAAATATCTGCCTGGGAATTATCCCAGCCAAGAAGCAAGGGAGCTGCGTCATTTATAACCCCATATCTGTCAGTGATCAAAGACTACCCCAAGGAGATTCTGAGGTTACAGAGCCCATTGACAGAGTAGTTATAGAAGCTCAAGGTTAGACTCCAACAAAGACGCAGATGAAAACTGGCTGAAATTACTGCAAAGAGTAAAGAGATGTGCAGATGTCAGCACCAAGAGCTTGCAGTGTCTGCTATTGGTCCCAGAGGTTAGTAACTTCCCAAAGCCAGAAGCCACCGAGTGACAGAACTGGCAGTTGAACCTGGGCGGCCAGTAATTGCACATTACCCTGCCTGCTCACCACTGCTGGTCACATCAGAGAAAGCTCTTGTGTAGTTGTCATTAGCATCAGCATTGTTCGTTGGTCTCTCCAGTCCACCTTTACTAATTCATGCAACCCCCACCACCACCCCAGGACCATGTAGTCAAACCATCCATTTTACCCCCGGGTTGTATTGGAGACCTGGAGTTTGGGGAAGCAGAGCTCTGTCATTCCAACTTTCACTGAACCCTGCCTGGCTGGAGAGACCCTGTCCTCTCTCTAGCTACTTGCCTCACATCTGAAAGGCAGTGCCAGGTTGGGCGATCTCTCCAGGAAGTTTCCCTGTCTGGCATATTTCTCCAGGGGTTCTCCATAGGAGTGTGAGCTGTCTTCCTATAGGCTGGGCCAGTGGGTGGCTCTGGTCTGACCACATCTGCCCCCTTCAGACAGAAAGCTCCTGATTAAGCATAACTGATGGTTATTTATGTACTTACAAACTCCTACTTGATGGGAACAGGGAAAATTAAACTGCTCACTAGGGTTGGTAACAGATGGTTGACTCCATCTTCTGGCCGCCCAGCCCCCACCAAGAGAGTAATTGAGGGCATCCTGTCATACAAAAAGGAGCCAAGGGGTGCAGAGGGGGCTGAAGGACGGTCAGGGTCCTCTCCTTGGCACATCAGTCATTCTGATGGACTCCCCAGTTCTTAGTGAAGGAGAAAACCAAGTACAACCCAGAAAAAAATTTATGCAATTTGATTTAAATAGGATGCGCCTGGTGCCTTGGATTCACTTTAGTTATTCTGTTTTGTTTTATTTTGGTGGGGGAGCACTGTATACTGTGCCCCTCCACAGTCAGCCTGGAAGTTTGCCAAACATTTGGCCTAGAAATTCAACTCAGGCAATCCCAAGGGAAGCTCTGTTCTGGACTGGGGACTGCCTGCGCCCCTGTTCATTGACGCCAGTGCTGACTCCATTCCCAGGTCCACCAACACCCTAAAGTGCTAGTTTTAACAGAGCTCACACAGGATTCCTCTTTTTGCTCAACTGAGGTTGAAATCTCTACTTCAAGCATAGGATTTATAACCATCATTCCCACTGCAGACATTCTCTTTCCGAGAGCTCCTTCAGCCTCTTGGTCAAACATACAGCAGCACAGAGGGTCTCCCTTTGCGGCCCCCTCTTCAATGAGGCTGCTTCTTTTCTTTCCCTTCCTTCCTTCCTTCCTTCCTTCCTTCCTTCCTTCCTTCCTTCCTTCCTTCCTTCCTTCCTTCCTTCCTTCCTTCCTTCCTTCCTTCCTTCCTTCCTTCCTTCCTTCCTTCCTTCCTTCCTTCCTTCCTTCCTTCCTTCCTTTCCTTCCTTCCTTCCTTCCTTCCTTTTCTTTTTCCTTTTTAGGATATGTGAAAGGAGAGTGCTTTGGGTACAAAAGAACAATAGTGTCACGTAGTTTTGAGTACTAACCGTCTACTGGGCCACTGGCAAGTTTTATGTCTTTGGACAAACATAAGTCAGCCTAAGTGAAAAAAAAGACAATAGACGTCCATCACAGATACGGAAATTCTGTGTTCAAAGAATTGTTGGAACTCAAATTGGAAGTTAAAAAAATACCTTTAAGTCACTGGTTGTGTATTTATCAGTCATTTTGATCAAATGATCCCAAATGTATGTGGTCTACCAACCTTTTCAGAAAAAAAAATTACTTAGTGATGTAAGCAAGCATAGAGAAAGTGCCCCCAAAACCAATTGTACCTGAGGCTTCCATTTCATGCCTGGGTCCTTCCTACACTCCCTAGGGAATATGTTCCCCACCTTGGGAAACACTAATCTAGATCATGTATGTCCAAATCAGGAATTCAGTGCAATCAACCTGCCTTTTGCCTGTCCCCACCTTGTGACAGTGTTCACATGACTTACAAGCCCCCCTCCCTACACACACACACACACACACTGATTCTCATTTACTCTATGGGTACAAAGACAACTGGGAGACTTTCCATTCCACACTGGTTTAAGGTGGTTTAAGGTGGACAAAGCCAGCGCCCACAGTAACAAGAGCCCTTCCCACAATGACAGTGTGCAAAAACTCCGAGTGTTAGGGTCGCAGCAATAGTACAGCTGGGAGGGCATCTGCCTTGCATGAGGCCAACCGGGTTCAATCCTTAGCATCTCATATGGTCCCCGTGGGCACTGCCAGAAGTAATTCCTGAATGCGGAGCCAAGAATAACCCTGAGCATTACCGGGAGTGACCCAAAAAAGCTAAAAATAGTCTGAGTATCAAGAGTGGTACAGTTTTGAATATGTGTGTGTGAGGGGGGGGGGGTGGGCGAGGAGTTACCTCTACTTCTGCTACCCCAATGTCAAATTCTTTTCAATTAGCAAGACTGGCATTACTTCATTTAAAATCCAGAAACCTCTAGATTAGACCCTGGACAAGAAAAAAGGACATCAGTAGTAAAATTGGTCACTATCTTCCTGTTCATCATCTATTTGCTAGAGCGGGCACCAGTAATATCTCCATATGTCCTGTCTCATGCTAGTAGAACCCAAGGGCATCTGCTTGCTCCAGGAACATAAAGAGCCTCAAAACATTATATTAGGTCATGGGAATGACCTAATATAAATGTTACTGGTATTTGGCATATCAAATACGACACGAGCAGCTTGCCAGGCTTGCCGTGCGGGTGGCATACTCTTGTAGTCACCTCTAAATAAAGCATTTATAAATGAACCATGCGGCTGCTTGCGTCGCGAGCCGGGCTGTGATAGTCTGGTCTGCTGGGTGGACTGGTGATGAGAGGGAAGTCTGGATGTGGAAAATGGGGGCCCCCCATGGAGTAGGGGGTCGTCTGGCTTGTTGTGAGGCTCTGCTGGGGTGGCAGGCCAGGGCTAGAACCCGCCATGCCTCCTAGGTGCCTCATGAGTGGCTGGGCACAGGGAGAGCAAGTAGCAGCTCTGCCCCATGTCTGTGAGTCTCTAGTTCAGCATACCTGGGCCAGATTGAAAAAAAAAAACTGCTGTAGGGTAGGTGTCGATGATCCAGGCTGTGCGGTCTGCTGGGTGGAGTTGTGACAGAGGGAAGTCCGAATGTGGAAAATGGCGGCCCCCAGGGAGTGGGGGGGGGGGGTCATCTGGCTTGTTGTGAGGCTCTGCTGGGGTGGCAGGCTAGGGTTAGAACCCGCCATGCCTCCCAGGCGCCTCATGAGCTGCTGGGCACAGGGAGAGCAAGTAGCAGCTCTGCCCCATGTCTGTGAGTCTCTGTTTCAGCATACCTGGGCTGGATTGAAAAAAAAAAAAAAACTGCTGCAGGGTGGGTATTGATTATCCGGGCTATGATAGTCTGACATGGGGCAGAGCTGCTACTGGCTCTCCCTGTGACCAGCCACTCACGAGGCGCCCGGGAGGGATGGTGGGTTCTAGCCTTGGCCCACCACCTCAGCAGAGCCTCGCAACAAGCAAGACGACCCCCACTCCATGAGGGCTTCCATTTTCCACATCCAGACTTCTCTCTTCGTCAGAACTCCACCCAGCAGACCAGCCTATCACAGCCCAGGTCATCGAAGTTCCACCCTGCAGGAGTCTTTCTTAAATCCAGCTCAGGTATGCTGGTCCAGAGACTCGCAGACATGGGGCAGAGCTGCTACTGGCTCTCCCCTGTGACCAGCCGCTCACGAGGCGCCCGGGAGGGATGGTGGGTTCCAGCCCTGGCCCACCACCCCAGCAGAGCCTCGCAACAAGCCAGACGACCCCCCCACTCCATGAGGGCCTCCATTTTCCACATCCGACTTCTCTCTCGTCAGAACTCCACCCAGAAGACCAGCCTATCACAGCCCGGGTCATCGACTTCTACCCTACAGCAGTCTTTCTTAAATCCAGCTCAGGTATGCCAGTCCAGAGACTCTCAGACATGGGGCAGAGCTGCTACTGGCTCTCCCTGTGACCAGCCGCTCACGAGGCGCCCGGAAGGGATGGTGGGTTCTAGCCCTGGGCCACCACCCCAGCAGAGCCTCGCAATAAGCCAGACGACCCCCACTCCATGAGGGCTTCCATTTTCCACATCCAGACTTCTCTCTCGTCAGAACTCCACCCAGCAGACCAGCCTATCACAGCCCGGGTCATGGAGTTCCACCCTGCAGCAGTCTTTCTTAAATCCGGCCTAGGTATGCTGGTCCAGAGACTCGCAGACATAGGGCAGAGCTGCTACTGGCTCTCCCTGTGACCAGCCACTCACGAGGCGCCCGGGAGGGATGGTGGGTTCCAGCCCTGGCCCACCACCCCAGCAGAGCCTCGCAACAAGCCAGACGACCCCCCCACTCCATGAGGGCCTCCATTTTCCACATCCGGACTTCTCTCTCCGTCAGAACTCCACCCAGCAGACCAGCCTATCACAGCCCAGGTCATCGAGTTCCACCCTGCAGGAGTCTTTCTTAAATCCAGCTCAGGTATGCTGGTCCAGAGACTCGCAGACATGGGGGCAGAGCTGCTACTGGCTCTCCCTGTGACCAGCCGCTCACGAGGCGCCCGGGAGGGATGGTGGGTTCCAGCCCTGGCCCACCACCCCAGCAGAGCCTCGCAAAAAGCCAGACGACCCCCCCACTCCATGAGGGCCTCCATTTTCCACATCCGGGATCTCTCTCGTCAGAACTCCACCCAGAAGACCAGCCTATCACAGCCCGGCTCATGGAGTTCCACCCTGCAGCAGTCTTTCTTAAATCCAGCCTAGGTATGCTGGTCCAGAGACTCGCAGACATGGGGCAGAGCTGCTACTGGCTCTCCCTGTGACCAGCTGCTCATGAGGCGCTCGGGAGGATTGTTTTAGCCCTGGCCCACCACCCCAGCAGAACCTCGCAACAAGCCAGAAGACCCTCCACTCCATGAGGGGCCTCCATTTTCCACATCCGACTTCTTTCTCGTCAGAACTCCACCCAACTGACCAGCCTTTCACAGCCCAGCTCGCACAGTCGCTGCGGCCACACGGTTTTTCAATAAATGCTGGACTTAGAGATGCCTACAAGACTATGCTACCTGCACGGCAGAGCCTGGCAAGCTACCCGTGTTGTATTTGATATGCCAAATATCAGTAACAATTATAGATCTCATTCTGGAATGGATTGAGGCTCTTTATGTTCCTGGAGCAAGCAGATTCCCTTGGGCTCTACTAGCATGAGACAGGACATATGGAGATGTTACTGGAGCCTGCTCGAGCAAATCAATGATGAACGGGAAGACAGTGACAGTGATGATAGTCTGGTCTGCTGGGTGGAGTTGTGATGAGAGGGAAGTCCAGATGTGGAAAATGGCGGCCCCCATGGAGTAGGGAGGGTGGTTGTCTGGCTTGTTGTGAGGCTCTGCTGGGGTGGCAGGCCAGAGCTAGAACCCGCTTATGCCTCCCGGATGCCTCATGAGTGGCTAACGAGGGGTGAACCGGCTCAGGTGGGAAACGGTAAAATTGGTAACCTATGAAAAAAACCACGAAAAAAATGTCTGGAGTTGAGAGCACAGTAATCTACCAGTAGTTTTGACATATTACCAGCTGATATAAAATGTTGCGATTGGGGACTGTTCCATGAAGGCCACAGGGTGGGAAGTACTTTAATTAATCTTTGCAACCTTTCTGTGAACTTAAGCTTATTGCAAAAATTAATTAAAAAATCTTTAAAGGCTAGATGTAGACTGCTTGTCATTTGTCACTTCCCATTGTTCATCAATTTGCCAAGCAGGCACCAGTAACGCTCCATTTGTTGGGAATGAGGTCCATTATTGTTACTGTTTTTGGCATCCGTATAATATATATACAAATAAACAAACATATTAATCCTTCTAAAAATAAGTAAATAACCAACACTTTTCTATGTCTACATATAGTAAACACAGTTTATTTTTGGGGGAAGGTTGGCTAATTATTAGTTTATCTTACATTGTTTAATTCCTATTAGAATGCTGCCATTGTTACTGGTTGTGTAGCTTTATTTCACTTCTGTCTCTTCCTAGAAAATTAAGTATAGAGTAACTTCCACCTTGGACATGTGAAAATTAAATACTGTGCCTGGCAAATGCATGGTGGACTTAGTGTCAGTCCCCCGTAGGGTGCATATTCCAACCTTCTTCAAACCCAGCCCCACGTGACACCCTGGGCTTGACTCCCTCATCTGATCCTCAAAGCCATCCTTTGCCACAGCATCCCATTCTCCCGCTCTCGGTCTGGATGACCAGACTGCACGAGGCAGAGTAAAGCAGGGGAAATGTGAGTCACTGGAGTGCTAATCAGGTGCCAGCCTGCTCTAAGAGCTGCCCACACCTGTCCCTGAATCCTCACAACAACACTCTAGAGTAGAGAGTCTCCTGTTTTTGACAACTAAGGCACAGAGAAGTGAAGTAACTTGCCTGGCGTCTCAGAGGCTTCCGTGGCAGAGCTGGGCTCTAGATTAAGTGCCTTCAGCCTGGCTGAGCAGAGAGCTGAGAGCTGCTAATTCTCCTACTTTCAAAGCAGCTGGGCACCCACCAACAAAAGGGATCTAGGAGAGGTGCCACCAGTGCCCACTACATGAAAGATGGAGAATTGCATTGTGACTGATTTTACGTGGCTCTGCTCCAAAGCAAGACAGAGCATGTCGCCTTACATCTTATTGGTTCAAACAAGTGCTTAGATATCTTGTCTTCTACCTAAGGTTCTGAGTACAGGAGGAAGAAAACTATAAACACTAAGCAATGCTACTGTCTGGTGAATGTTATTGTCACTTGTCTTCCCGTTGTTCATCGATTTGCTCGAATGGGCACCAGTAACATCTCCATACATCCTGTCACATTCTAGTGTAGCCCAAGGGCATCTGCTCACTCCAGGAACATAAAGAACCTCAAACGATTATAAACCTCATAGTAATGAGGTCTATAATTGTTACTGATATTTGGCATATCAAATACAACATAGGTAGCTTGCCAGGCTCTGCCATGCGGGTGGGATACTCTTGTAGTCGCCTCTCATCTCATGCATTTATTGATGAACTGGTAGCACCTCTTCCCTGTGTATGTGAGCCTCTGGATCAGGCATACCTGGGCTGGGCTTGAAAACATCAACTGTGTAATCAGTCCAAGGTGTTTCTAGGAGAGGTCACCTATATTGCCTTCCTTGGGGAAAAAAGATGAAAAATTTAAGAAATCCTTAGACAGAGCACATGTCTCAAGTTTGATCCCTAGCACAACCTCATATACAAAATGTGCCCCCAGGAACAGGCTTGTTCGTGATCCTTGCCTAAAATTAAAGGGTGTGATCTTTCATACATGACAGCCATAAGAGTGCATGCGAACACTGCCATCCCACACCTCAGAAGTCACACACTGCCAGGGTGACCAGCCATCTAGGGTCACTTGCTCCTGGACCATTTCAGCAGTGGAGGTCACCTGGCATGAAGGTTGGTTCAAGCTTTCCCAATGGCCCTCAAGCCACTTCCTTTATCTCATTATTTAAATTTATATGCAGCCTTGCTTCTCTGCTGTGGCACTCATCACAGCTGTAATTAAACAATCAATTGGGAAATTTGTTAATTTTGTCTTGTCCACTAGACTCTGGCTGTAGGCAGGCATTGATCACATCCTCAGGCCTGCTCCTCGCCCATGACGCCAGGCAGAGCAGGTTCCTCAAGAGAGCTTTGGCACATAATGGATTACTATGCCAGTGAATGAGTGGGTGCCTCTGCAGATGTCTGTGATATGGGAATGGCCAGTAACCACCTGTGCTCAGACTGGCAGTTCCCTGGACATCCTCCTTCTTGTTCTTAAAAGTCACAAAGAAGTGAACACCTTGGTCAAATAAGTGCCAGATCTCAGGGTTAAACAAAGTCAGTCAAGGTTCCCTCCAGCCCCAAGTCCTGCTTATGAGATCTGGGGCCACTCCTAGGGATTCCCAGTCAACTAAATCTGTTGCTCTTGGCCAGAGCAACCTGGAAGTACATGGGGCTGGGTGTACATGGGGGTGGGTGGGTGTGTGGGAGATTCAATGGTGGAGATTAGAGCCAGGTCCCTGCACATGCAAAGCCTGTGCCCTGACCACCACACTATCCACCCTGCCCTACCACAGGTTTCTTTATGTTCCAGGTAACTCTGAGAGTAACCACCTATACAGCAGAGCCTGGCAAGCTACCCGTGTTTTATTTATTTGTTATGCCAAAAACTAGTAACAACTATGGACCTCAATTCCATGACCTGAAGAATGGTTTGAGTCTCTTCCTGTCCCTGGAGCAAGCAGATGCCCTTGGGTTACACTTGCTTGTTACAGGACTTATGGAGATGTTACTAGTGCCCACTTGAGCAAATAGATGAACAATGGGAAGACAGTGACAGTGACAGTGAACTCTGCATTTACTGAGATAAACACCTATTGTGTGCTCTCAAACCAATTTAACCAGAATCCCTTTGGCAAAGAGCACCTGGGCAACGCCTGGTTTGCAAAATATCTTTTGATTCATGTGGGACAGGACTTCTGGTATGGAGACTCACTGCCAGGTACATTCCCAGCCACTGCTAAATCTACAGTTAGGACTAAGGACATGGGCCACTGATGAGCAGTGGGTGAGAGCTGAGGACAGGTTTTGCCCACCCCAAGCCCTGACCCTTCCAAACCTGCGTTCTTGAAGGCAAACTAAGATTCTAGATAAATAAGTCACCTGCTGAGGCTAGAGTGAGACAGTACAGTGTTTAGGACAATTACCTAGACTGTGGTAGACCCAGATTCAATCCCCAATATTTTATATGGTCCCTCAAGCACTGCTAAAAGTGATCCCTGTGTGCAGAGCCAGGAATAAGACTTGAGTACCACCGGTGTGGCCCAAGAACAAAACTCAAATTACTTGCTATACTGGCTTGTTTCCCTAAAATACTCCTGAGGGATGCCAAGGCGTTTCAATCTAGCCACAAGCTCCCAAAGCCCTTTGCCATCACAAGCCTTGCTCCAAGATCTCTACTGGATAGTGAAGACCTTGTTAGGAGGGTGTGGGTGGCAGAACCGCCTGCATTTCTTTAGCCAAGAGCTGAGCACTCAGTGGCAAGGTGGCCAGACTGCTACACGGTTCAGCAACCTCCCTGGTCATTAGTCACAAGCAATGACTGATGAGTCACCTGGAGCCTGCAAAAGGAAAATCAAGGAAGGGGTTTGCTTAACTGTCATGAATGCTAAAGGAACAGTAGCAGGAGGGGGTGGGGATGAACAGCACCTGCTCCTGAGGGGATGAAATAATGGCGCATTTCAAAGTAAATTTAAAACTGTTTTGAAATACATCAGGCAACGATCGTGTACAAAGTCATTTGTCAACATGAAAAATGAGTGAGTTTATCAGCTCTTCAGTCTCAGGGAAGGCATGGAGGAAGACTTTCCTTCTTCATGCTCATCTGCTTCTATAGACATTTGTATTTTCATGTATTCATTCCACAAATATGTAGTAAGGGGGTGATTTTAGGTGGGCTACTGTGTAACCCTAGGGGGACACAGTGGTCAGCCAAAAGAAACCCTTTACTACCTCTATAGAAGCTCCAAACCAGCAGGTGAGAGTATAAATAATAAAGCAGCAAACTAGGCAAGCTCTGAAAGAACAGAGGGGACGTGCAGGGTCCTACTAACCGAGAATGGTGAGACGAGAGAGCACGGTGTGAGCGATCAGTAAAGGCTTCCCCTGAGGAAGTGATATTTGGGCTAAGCTCAGAAGATAACCAAAAGATTTCACATTTTAGCCTGGCAGGAAAGGCGTGACCATAGCACCTAACAGGATGCTTGAACTGTGAGCAACAACAGAAAACTGATTAGCAAAAGGAAATTTCTCATGTACAGAGAAAGCTAGGTATCTTGGTTGCTCAATTAAGTGGCGTAACAGCATTATCCTCATTTTTCCATCTTTGTTCTGCATGCACCTGCTTGTATGTACATGCACATGTGTGAGGTGACATACTGGATAAGTGATCAGATGTAATGAAGGCCAGATGGTCTGGTTTGCTTAGGGGATGAAAGGGGCATTGGGGGACTCAGGGTCTGAGAGGTGGGAGTGGGGTGGGAAGCGTTTGGAAATGGGTGGGGAACCTCCGGACTCTGCTTCTGCTTGGATTCAAGCACTTGCAGGTATCAGCTCACAATGACCACCCCCTGCCCCCGCCATCACACCTTTTCTCCAGATGAAGCTTTAGACACAGCTCACTGCCTCCCTGCCATTTACAGAGAGCCCTCTGACAGACATCCCAACTGCTTGGAGCAAAGCCTTCAGTGCTGCAAATGACAGAATCCCAAGAAGACAGCACCCGTCAGGATGGGTATGAAGAGGCCAGGAGAGACCAAAACATACCAATTAGCAAAGTTTGTGCCCCCCGGACTATCTGGAAGGAGTCCTAGCACTCCATGTGCTTCAGGTCATGTCCAGGTTCAAACTCTAGGAACCCCTAGGACAGACAAGACATTTCTTCCGGCAGGCCCCCTGGTCTCCCAATTCCATGCCTTACTTCATGCTGCCCTTGAAGACAGAAATGCCTGCGTTTACCCCCAAGTTATGTGTTCTAAATTATAAACACAGGGACTGGAGAGATAGGACAGCCCGATAGGGTGCTTGCCTCACATGAGGTCAACCCGTGCCCCATCAGAAGGGATTCCTGAGTTCAGAGCCAGGAGTAAGCTCTGAGCCTCACCCCAAGCAGCAGTAACAGCAAAACTTGAGCACAAAGTGGACTGAAGACACAGACCCTGAAGCCAGCCAAGCTACCTTGCCATAAAGCTCCAAGTAGAGGCACTGGTTACACCAAGTGGCCCAGTACTCAGTCCACTTTGTGCTCAAGTTTTGCTCTTACTGCTGCTTGGGGTGAGGCTCAGGGCTCTCCCGGGCTCTGAACTCAGGAATCCCTTCTGATGGGGCACAGGGTTGACCGCATGTGAGGCAAGCACCCTATCGGCTGTCCTATCTCTCCAGTCCCTGTGTTTATCATTTTAACTGATCTCCCCTTTATTGAGCCTAGGATTATTTTGAAATGGGAATGATGCCTCTTTCACACAGAATGATTTCTCTTTCTCTGTGCACACTCCTTAGCACACCCTGACTTACTGTAAGTGCACCAATCGCATATGGAGGGAAACAGGGTATATAAGTGCAACTAAGCAATAATGAGTGAAAGTCTGAACAGACAAAGGGTAAATGAGTAAACAAGTGAATGGAGGATGGAAAAAATGAGTAACTGCTTCACCTGAGGTCGGGGGGGAGATGCACCTTCTCTCTGTACCACACTTTTTTTTCCTTTTTGGCTTTTTGGGGTCACACTCAGTGATGCGCAGGGCTGACTCGTGGCTCTGCTCTCAAGAATTACTCCTGGAAGTGCACAGGGGACTATATGGGATGACAGGTTCAAACTTGGGTTGGCTGCAAGTGAAGCAAACACCTCCCCACTGTACTATCTCTCAGCTGCCTCTCTGTCCCACTCTTGCCGAAAACTCTAGAGAGAAAGCTTGGAGCAACTTTCTAAGGTGTCCGAAAAGCATGGGAAGCCAGCAAAAGCTGCAGAAGAAACAGAACCAAAAAAAGTGCCTAAGCATTGGTTAGTGTCCTCTGGATTTTTCCTCCAGAATTTCCCTGCCTGAACTCAAAGGCAGCTGGACCCCAGAGCCATGCGTGAGCTGGATGAAGGCAGAGCAGCACTGAGCACCAGGTGGCCACGTGCAAGGCACGGCCCTGCCCACTGTCCTCTCTCTCTGGCGCCATGAGACAGAGATCTTTAATAAGAAAACGGGATTTAAAAAAGAGACCAGCTTTTAAAGACCGGAAGGAAATATTTGCATATCATATACCCCACAGAGGATCTGTGCTTAGAAAATGGAGGGAAGAGGCAAATATCAAAGAAAGCAAATACCCCTTTACAAAAATGAATGAAAAACTGGATCAGGTTAGCTTTCCAAGCCCAAGAGAGACCCCAAGTGTAAACCAGGGACTCTGGGTGCTACTGAAGTGTGAAGGGAGGCTTAGCTACAAATAAGGCAACTTTCTGGTGAGTGGTGTTGACAAAGGGAGTGTGTGTGGAGGAGCAGAGACGGGGGCCCCGTGAGGACACCCTCAGGAGCTACATGGGAAATCTCTATTCCTTCCTCTCAAGCTCTCTGTGAACCGTTCTAAAAGACAAAACTCATGGTGAGTACATTTATATAGTATATGTAGTGTATGCGTACCTGCTCCGACACTTCACCAAGAAGCTGTCTGTATGGCAAAACAAACTTATGTGATCGGAGAGAAGAAAGGAGGGGAAAGAATATACTGATAACCATTCAGCACCTGTATGCAAATCCTAATGCCCAAAAGGAAAGAAGAGGGCCAGAGAGAGAAAGTGGGAGGGGGCACTTGTGGGCCACAACAAGTGGCTAAAATTAAAGAGAAACACGAGTCAGAGAGAATATGGGGATTACGGCCTTGAACCTCAGCAGTGCTAGCTGGAATCCACAGCACCACATATGGTCCCCAGCATAGCTGGAGGTTCCTTCTGAGCACAGAGCCAGGAATATTCCCCTGAGCAGACCAGGTCTGGGCTCTCAAAGTCCAAAAGGGAAAACTAAGTAAATAAACGATAGTGGAGCAGTTGCACGGTTCCTTCCTTGCAGGAACATGGTCCACCACTCGGGCGAAGCCAACTGCAGCCTCTCATAATGTGACTTCCTTTCGCCCACAATTTTGCTTCCCACTCCAGGAATTGGAGAATTAAAAACCTGCACATGGGACCAGAGCAATGGATGGGGGGGCTTCCCTTTCATATGGCCAAGCTGGGTTCAATTGCCAGCAACCCAAACGGTTCCTGAGTCTCCCAGGATTGATTCCTGAGTGCAGAGCCAAGAGTAAGGCCTGAGCACTCCTGGGTGTGGCCCATAAACACAAAAAGGAAAACAGGCTCCTGCACATGAGGCCCGGAGCGAGAGTACAGGAGTAGAGCACTTGTCTTACATGCCACCACCTGGGTTTGATCCCTGACACCACCTATGGTCTCCTGAGGCCACCTTTGGAAGTGATCCCTGAGCACAGAGCCAGGATTAATCCTGAGCACTGCCAGGTTGCCTGGCCCCCAAATAGACTAATAATAAAAAATCAAGCTGCTCCCTTGAATCAGAGAACAGGGGAAGAGGAAACAGACAGGTGTGCCCGCACAGTGGGGACCATCTCCGGAAGGAGCACTGCCCAGCCCACAGGTGTTTCTCCCAAGCTGAGAGCTCTGGGCCCCTCTCTGGCCAGCAGGGAGCCAAAGCGATCTGCAGCTATGGGACAGGGGCAAGGACTTGACCACAGAAAGACATAAGGGAGTTCCCGGAGGGTGGGGAGACCCGCTTTCACGTGCTAGATGCCATGGTGAGTGCCCAAATGTTTATGTAAAGCAGTCAGACCCCTAGAGAAGTATCCTTGGGAAAAAGTCCATAGGACTATGCAGATTAAAGGGTAAAGCGTGTGCCTTACACAAGGCCAATGCGAATTCCTTCCTCGGCATCCCATATGGTCCCCGAGCACAGCCAGGAGTGATTCTTGAGTGCAGAGCCAGGAGTAACCCCTGAGAATCGTTGGGTATGACCCCCCAAAAACAAAAAACTATTTATTTACTTTAAATAAATAAAATAAAATACAAACAAAGGGACAGGAGAGGTAGTACAGGTAGGGCACCTTGCTGCCAGCTGGCTCCAAACCAATCCCAAGCACCGCCCAGAGTACAGAATCAGGAGTGAACCCTGGGCGTGACCAGGTTCACTGTTTCCTCATCCCTGCCCTCAATAAAACCCAATATATAGACAGAATAAAAATGTCATCTGTACGGGGGTAAGGTGCTTTGTCTTGAACACAGCTGCCCTGATTCAGTCCCTGGCACTGAATATGGTCCCAGGCCCTGCCCTAACACAGAGCTAGTACTAAGTCCTGAGCCTCTCTGGTGCTAACAGAGGTGCCTAAATGCACTCCTGTTCTTTCCTTTTTTTTTTAACTTTTTGAGTCATTCCCAGTGATGCTCAGGGGTCACTCCTGGCTCTGCACTTAGGAATTACTCCTGGGGTGCTCAGGGACAATGTGGGATGCTGAAGATTTGGCCTGGGTCAGTCACATGCAAGGCAAGTAAGCACCTTACCCACTGGACTATCACTCGGACCCTCCTATTTCTTGATGTCTTCGCTCACGCTCTACCCCCTGATAGCTGTTCCTCCGTCCTCTCGGCATCTCTGAACCTCTGTTACCCCAGCCCCGTGAATGACCGGGAATGCCATCTCCGTGCTCTCCTCTGTCACTGCACTGTCCCTGTCCCCAACCATGCTGCAGAGACTCTGGAATGCTGCTCCAGGGTCCAGCTCTACCTCACTCAGGCTGCTCTCCCCACCCACCCCTTCCTTGAGAGTGGGTTTCACACAAGAGCTTCCACTGGGGCTGGACCTAGCAGCAGTATCACACAGTGGAACCAGCCTTTGAGGGATGCCAACCCTCACTCCTCTCTCCCAGGGCCCCCATTAATGCTGTTCTAATTTGCATGGGTCGCGCCAACTCCTCTCACTCTCCGATTCACACAGCCTTTAGGTCACAGGGCCTACCCCCACCTGGAGGCCCCCACCGCCATACTGCAGTGAGAGGAATCAATGACCTCAACCAGGCTTTTAAATTGTGCCACAGTGGGTACTGAGAGAGAGAGCTGGGGGGAGCTTAAGGTTTGCCTGGCATGCTGCCGAGTCTGGTTTGAATCCCCTGAGCACCCCTTGGGAGGCCAATAACAAAATAAGGCAATAAATCTCGCTGCACAGTTCTGTGATGAGTGGCGTTTGCTTTGAGGTGTGGCGAGCTGGGCCAGCCGGAGACTCTGTGAACGGCGCCTCCCTGGGCACTGGGGGTGCTGGGAGGGTAAACACCAGGAAAGGCACCTCATGAGTTCTTTCTCTGACCCTCACACTCTAGAGTTTGGGAGCGGCAAGGAAGGCACCTGCCCGCCCTGAAGTGGCAGTCTGAGGAGTCCCCCCAGAGGCGTGAGGTCACCAGGCCCTTCCTGTACCCTGGAGAAGCTGCCACCCAGGCGCCAAGTTCACCTTGGTGAAAGGTGAAAGGCGGGGCCAGGAGACTGGTCAGCTTTGCCGGCAGCTGAAGGAGCCCTGAGGGGAGGGCGAGGAGCTGCAGGGCACAGGAGCCTGGGGCTGCAGGAAGAGGAGAGGAGGCTTCTATTTATCCTTATTTGCTTTGCTTTGCCTCTGCCCCTTCTGCTGCCTGTGTCCCCTGGGTGTGGCTGCTGCTGCCTTGCCTGACTCCTTGGGGGCAGGTCCCAGCTATTCACCAGCCAGGCCCTTTCCAGACTCCTTGATCTTCCCAAACCAACAGGTTCCCTTACCCCGTTAGTGACAGGGTCCCGTGGACCTCCTCTGGGAAGGAAAACGTGTCTCCCTGCCCCACTCTCCTTGTTTGTTCTACGAACTCACTTCCCTCTTCTGCACCTTAGACTAACACGGGCCTCCCCAGCCTGATCCTGTTCCCCTTGGCATATACCTCCCCAGTTCCCAGCGTCACTACTCAAATGATCAGTGCTCCCCTCACCCTCACCAAGCTTGGGTTTGAGCTCCTTCAGACCTGTTATGTTCCTGGGTCCACCCAGCTTCCTATAGAGACAGCAATGAGGTAAGAATTTGAGGGCAAGTCTTTCCATGGGAAGGTGCCCGGAAGACACCCAGAGGGAGCAGGAGAGTGAAAGCAAACAGGGAGTAGTCAAGCCCAGCTAGCCCTGTGGACAGCTGCACTGACACCCCCCCACCAGAGCCCCAGGGATGAAACTGAGCTCCATCACCCCCAGGCTTCTAAAAATGGGTTGCTCTACTGGGTGGAGGAGGGACAGGAGGTTTCGCTCCTTGGGACAACAACCCACCCCCAGAACAGGCCAGTGGGGAATGTGCTCCCAGGAGACTTGGTACCATGGGAAAATGAGTCATCGGAGAATGTGGAGCTGGTGAGCCACACACCCATCCCTGCGCTATGCTGTCACGTTATGCCAGCTCTCCCTGGCCTACCGCCAGGTACAGCACCCTCCCCTAAAGAACGGAAACTGGATGGGAAGCTCGGCCTCTGTCCATTCTTCTGCGTGTGCTGTGAGAGAGATAGCCGCAGACTCTCCTGTCTGACGGGCTCTAAACGTTTCTCAAAAACAGTTGAACCAATGGACAGATGCCGAAGCAGGACATGTGGGGGTGACCCGCTGCCCTCTCTGTGCCACCCACTGAGTGACCAAGCATAACAGAGAAATGGCTGGTCTGGGGGTCATTCCTCCCCAGGGCACAGCATGGAAGGTGGTATTGGACAAGCTTATAGAACAGAAACAGGGTCACTGGCTTTGCCCTTCCTCCCGGCATGGCTTTGGACAGGTTATGTCACTGTTTGATGCCTCACTTTTGTCATCTATACAATGGTGTTGTCTACATCGCTTCTATGGGGTTGCCATGGCACAAGGTATGGAGAAGATTCAGCAGTGTGTTCAGTACTGCTCAATGTTCTTTCCTCTAATGAAAGGTGAAAAGGTCAGACAGTGGAACAGGAAATAAATGCAACCAAAGTCTGAGCACCTTCAAATCCCCAGAAAGCAGATCAGGAACTAAGTAGAAAGGGGTTAGTCAAACCATCCAGGCTCTCACAAATGGTTAAGAGGTTTAGCAGGATCAGAACCAGCATGGATTAGAACCAGGGCCCAGACTCAAAATCATAGTTTCCTGATCCTTCTGAGAAGGAAGACTGGAATGATCTAATAGGATACAAAAGAATCTAGAAGTGCCTAGTGCTGTCCTCAAGCAGAACAGGACTAGGGAGCAGACAGGAGGATGGCTAGGAGAGACAGTACTAGGGCCGAGAACAAAGACTAGGGATGGAATTTGAGGAAGCAGGAGAGGAAAGCAGGAAGGAGGAAGGGAAAACAGGAGAGAAGGGTGAAAGTATAGAGGAGGTGGGGGAGGAAGAGGAGGAGAAAGAAGGATGTCGAAGGGAAAAAGAGGAGTGGAAAATGAGGGAAGAGGAGGAGTGAAAAAGAATAATGGGGGCCGGAGCAATAGCCCAGTGGGTAGGGCGTTTGCCTTGCACGCGGCCGCCCATGCCGGTCAGGTTCGATCCCGGCATCTCATATGGTCCCCCAAGCACCGCCAGGAGTAATCCCTGAGTGCAGAGTCAGGAGTAACTCCTGAGCATCGCCGGGTGTGACCCAAAAAGGAAAAAAGAAAGAAAGAAAAAGAATAACGGGAGGAAAGAAAAAAGAGGAAGAGGGAGGTGAGGTGCAGGGAAAGGAGGAGAGGGGAAAAAGGGGAGGAGGAGGAGGATGAAGAGGAGAAGAAGGAGGACAGAACTAATGAAGATTTTATATCTCAAAAGCTTGGGGACATTCTAGACATGTAGAATTGAGGACCAGAGAACCAGGGATGGGGAAAGTGATGACACAAATGATCTAAACAGATTCACTAAGAAAAGTGTTCATCGTCATGTATGATCGGGAGGCACAAATCAAGCTGTCTCACACCATGAAACAGTCTATGACGCAAGGGCCAGAAAGACTTTCCACGTCCATGTTCTCTCTCAAACATGCTTCCCTTGCCTCACATCTCTCTGAATTTCTTTCAATAAAAACTATTTTACTTCACTTAAAGAGAAAGGAAAGAAAGGTCAAAACTTTCAAATGCCCAAAGGGATCCTTCTTCTGCCAAGATCCATTTGCTTATTTATAACATCATTCTCAGGCCATGCAATAAATGCATGTGGGCCACGTCGGTCTCATCAGATACTAGGACTAGATCACATGATTCCAAGGGCCTTATATGGCCCATGCGACCGAATGTTCCCCACTCCTAAACTAAAGAAATACTCATTTAGGGGCCGGAGCGATAGTCCAGCGGGTAGGGAATTTGCCTTGCATGTGGTCGGCCCATGCCGGCCGGCGTTCGATCCCCGGCATCCCATATGATCCCCGAGCACTGCCAGGAGTAATTCCTGAGTGCAGAGCCAGGAGTAACCCCTGAGCATCGCCGGGTGTGACCCAAAAAAAAAAAGGCCAAAAAAAAAAAAAAAAAAGAAAGACTCATTTATTTTGGTGATATTATAACCTGGTTTATAGATGTTTCATGTCAGTTGAGCCTCTATGAAATAGTATAGAGATTTCTTTTAAGAATTGAAACCGAGAACTATTGTTTGACCTAACAATTCACTCTTAAGTATCTATATGAAAAACACTAATTCAAAAAACATTTATGTTCATGGCAGTGCTATTTACAAGAGTCAAAATCTGAGAACAACCCAAGAGTCCAACCACAGGTGAGTTGATAAAGAAATTTAGAGTAGGAGAGATACTACAGTGGATAGGGCTCTTGCCTTGTGTGAAACCACCCCAAGGTGAATCCCTGGCACTCCATATGGTCCCCAAAATTCTCAGAACAGCCAACTGTGGCCCAAACCCAAAACTTCTGCTGTTTATGTGTGTGTATATATGTGTGTGTGTGTGTGTATATATATATATATGCATATATATATATGTATATGCATGCATTAGGATACTACTGTGTATGTACATACACTTGCAACTCAGACAAGATTGGGCGTGTTCAGGGTGGTATGGCCATAGACCCAGATACACAGGGCAGAGCTGCTACCAGCTCTCCCTGTTGTGCTCCCTGGGCTCCACTGATCATGAGGCAGCTGGGAGGGAGGGTGACTTCTGGCCCGGGCCCCCCATCCCAATAGGGCCTTGGAAGAATCCAGAGGAATTCCCGTACCATGTTGGCAGCCTTTTTCATCATCTGGACTCCACAACTCGTCAGAGCTCCACCCAAGAGAGAGAGCCGATCTCAAGCCTGGCTTGTCAGAGCCCTACCGTACAAAGAAACCTATTTCAAGACCAGGTATGCTTGAATCAGAGACACAGATACACAGGGCAGAGCTGCTACCAGCTCTCCCCAATGTGCATGGCCAGTTCATCAGTAAATTATCAAGAGCATTCCAACTGAGCATTCCCTTTCAGAGAGCCTGGCAAGCTACCAAGAGTATCCCACCCACATGGCGGAGCCTGGCAAGCTGTCTGTCACGTATTCAATATGCCAAAACCAGTAAAAACAATGGATCTCATCCCTCTGACCCTGAAAGAGCCCTAAATACGGCAGCACTAAGAAGGATGAGCAAAGAGAGACTGATAAAATCTCAGGGCCAAACTAGGTTGCCAAAGCGAAGGACTAAAATGACTGTCTGTACTTTCAATGCACATACACTGGCATCGGAAGCATATATCAAGGAGCTGATGGTGCAAGCATGAAAGATCAAGTAGGACATCATTGGTCTGACTGAGACAAGAAGGCATCAATCACATCACGCCGTTTTGAGACCGGAAAAGAAGAGGGAGAGAGATGCAGAGACAGAGGGAGAAACAGAGATAAAAAAAGAGAGGAAGCGGGGCTACCTGCTATTGAGGCAGCCTGGGGGTGGGCGGGAGGGGTGGGGTACATTGGTGGTGGAAATGGGGCACTGGTGGAGGGATGGGTGCTGGAATACTGTATTACCAAGAACCAACTATGAACACCTTTGTAATTGTTCATATGTCTCATGGTGGTATAATAAAAAAATTTTTTAAAAAAGAACTGTTCCTCGGAACTTGCAATGAAAGAGGCATCAGTGGTGTCAGTGTCCTTGTCAACATAAACCTGGCCATGAGCATTGATTCATTTGAGTGCTTAACAAACAGAATTGAACTATTACACCTGAAGAGACGTGGCTCACTGCTGGCAGTTTCTATCTTCATTGTCTACACACCAATATCCACTTACAAGGAAGAAGAAATTGAGAAATTCTACATGGAACTGGAGGGGTTTTATAAAGAAGACCACACCTTCTACAAGATCATAGTCAGTGATTTTAGTGCCAATATAGGACTGAGAAGATCGGCCGAAGAATTCCACATTGGGGCCCATGGCCTAGAATGGAAAGAACAAGATGAGAGACTATCTGAGTTCATCATGTCAACCAAGACCATTCATTGTAACTCACAGTTCCAGAGGCTGAAGCTAAATGTTGGACATGGGAATCTCCTGGTGGACAGTTCCACAGTGAAATTGACCACATCATATTCAATTGATGGTTTTGCCTGACTGATGTCGCTGTCGTCCCAAAATTCCAAACAGGATTGGACAAACATCTCCTTCATGCAAAATTCTACTTCACAGAATGGGGAGAAAGGGCTGCAAAGTTTAAGAAGAGAACTCCCAGAATGACCACCAACTGGGAGCTCTTTGTCACCATTGCAGCAACATGGAAAGATGCCATCATTGATGACATAGACAAAGAATACAACCAACTGGTTTAGCACCTCCGTAATTGTTCAAGGAATGCTGAGAAAGAGAAAGACACAAAAAGTACACCTGTCTTCAAAAACTCTCAAGCTCATTTGCCAATGTGGCAAGGCATGAGCCTCAGGCAACCATATGCTAACGTCCAAGCTCACAAAGCAATGCAGAGAAGCAATAAAGGAAGACCTCAAATAGAGAAGAGCAGCAATACTGGCCGATGCAACAGAAGCTGGAAAAAGCATTTACAATGCCCGACTGTCCTTTGCCAACTACAAGACCAAGATGACTGCCCTCCAACATCCTGATGGATCTATCACATCTTCCAGAAAAGCAATGGAGAAGATAATCCATGACTTCTACTCGGATCTCTTTGATAGCCACGTCCACCTGCCCATGTACCAAATTCTGCAGGATGGATATGTCATTCCCAATGTTCGCCCTCCCGAAATCTGACATGCCATTTCATTGATAAAGTAGCGAACAACACCTGGCCCAGACAAAATCAGAACTAAACACCTGAAGAATTCGCCATCAGTACTCATCAATACACTAGCTTGACTCTTCACACGCTACCTGTCTGAATGCAAGGTGCCCACCCAATGGAAAACCAGCAGGACAGTTCTACTGTTCAAGAACATCCATGACATTGGCAACTATCACCCCCATCTGCCAATTGGCCATCATCTACAAGCTGTTCACTTGAGTCATCCTGAACAGGATTACCAGAACATTAGATGAAGGACAACCATGTGAGCAAGCTGACTTCCAAAAAGTATTCAGCACAATTGACCATATCCACACAGTAACCAAGCTCACTGAGGTTTGTAGGGAGTTCAAGATGCTGCTCTGTCTCACGTTCATTGGTTAAAAGAAAGCCTTTGATTCTGTTGAGACCGAAGTGGTCATCGAAGCCCTAGCCAAACAGGGCATTCAAATCCAATACATCAAGATCCTTTGTGAGCTGTATTACGGATTCACCACCAGGATCTCACCATTCTACAAGGAAGTGATCATTGATGTCAAAAGAGGGGTTCGACAGGGTGATACCATTTCATCAAAACTCTTCAGTGCCACCCTCGAGAACATCATGAGACAATTAGAATGGGAAGGAATGGGAGTGAAGATAGACGGTTGGCGACTACACCACCTCCGCTTCACTGCTGACATTGTTTTAATAATACCAAATATTAGCCAAGAGGCACAAATGTTGGCTGACTTCGACTAGAATGTGGAAAGGTAGTTCTACAGCTGAATCTCAAAAAAACTATGTTCATGAAAACTGAACTAGTTCCAGATACTCCATTCACTCTCAATGGAACAAATATCTCTGAATGCAACAGTTATGTGTACCTAGGTCGAGAACTCAACATGATGAATGACCTAAAACCTGAGCTGCGCAGGAGGAAGAGAGCGACATGGAATGTCGTCAAGAGCATCAAAGACATAGCTAAAAGGGCAAAGAACCTCTGGCTCCAGGCACATCTCTTTGACTCCACCATTCTCCCTGCATTAACATATGCCTCAGAGACCTGGGCCTATGAAAGCAGGATGAGAATGCTATTCAGCTCTCCCAAAGAGGACTCGAAAGAGCTATGCTGGTCTCATTTGTCAAAGTGTCAAAAATCAGATGGGCTGGACATATAATTCAACTTGGAGATGACCACTGGACTAGAGCACATTACCAACTGGATCCTACAGGACATCAAAAGATCACGTGGCCGCCCACCTACAAGATGGTCATATTTCTTTGTCAAGATACTGATCGAACAGTTTGAGGCTCTTTGTATTCCTGGAGCAAGCAGATGCCATTGGGCTACACTGGCACGTGACAGGGACAAATGGAAATGTTACTGGCCCACTAGAGCAAAACGACGAATAAGGGAATGTCAAGTTATCAAGTGATCAAGAATACTACTCAGGCATAAGAAACACATGCCTTTATATATATATATATATATATATATATATATATATATATATATATATATATATATACCATAAGATGACCTTTGCTATAACACAGGTAGAACTGTAGATCTCAGGCTAAGTTAGTGGATCAGAAAAAAAAAGATGGATCCCAGATGATGTCACTCACACACGTCGATATAGAGAAGCAGAGAAAGTAAACAGACAAAGCCAAAGCAAAACAAACCTTTGGCAGTGTAAAACAGAATTGAAGTTACCAGAGGCGAGAAGGATGGAAGTGGAAGGGAGATCTAGTGGACTGTGGTGGAAAGAGTTACTTAGTCTGGTAGAACAAAATATTTTGAAAATGCTGTGAAATTAAATATGGTCTAGTAAACCAATGATACCTCAATGAATTCATTTTAGTATCCACAGAATCATGGAATACTTACCAAATTCCTTCTAGATAAACAACCCTCCCCATTAGGCCTTAAACATGATGCAAAAGCACCTGGGAGGCTTAGCTTTGCCACGCTCAGAACCTCAATGCAAGCTATAGCATGTCAGCCCCTGGTACACCCACTGCTCGTCTGGTTTTCAGAAAACTGAGTTTGGAAATGGGATGTGACCCCACCAGTGCTGTCAGAGTCCACATGCCCCCTTGGCTCTCCGATGGCCAGCCCACAATGCTCCCAGCCAGGTCAATTCCTATTCTGTTTATTATATTGATCTGGAAGGGCAGCAGGCAGAGGAAGAGCAGTGGGGTGTCGGATGGCATGCACTCACTGGCACCCCAGAGCCAGAGAGACAGAGACAAGCTTCAGACATCTTGAAAGAGAGGAAGCTCCCGGAGGCCACCTTAGCCTGCACCCACCTGTCTGCAGGATGCTCCTGTCCACCCCCACTCAGACCCCCTTTAGTGGCCCAGGCCCCACTCGCTGACTTGACATCACTCCTATATAGGGATTGGGAGGACAGGACCCTCCGCCTGAGGCAGAACAGCGACAACAGGGAAGCTGGATTGGAAGCCTGTGCTTGGCATGGGCTTGAAAAATAATGAAGGTGACATTTAGGGGGCTGCCCGGCCTCCCTGTCACTGTGGCTCATCATTAATTTAACCATCTCTGCTACAGACGAACTTTTAGTCAGCCTCAGAGGAAGGGCGAGGGGACTTCATGTCCTCTGTGGCCCATTAGAGATGTAGGGGGCTTTGCTCCCTCTGTCCCCCCCAGTCACCTGAAATCTAGTCTCTGTCCAATTCCTGGCTCAAATGACATTTCTGCAGGAGTCTATAATTGGCTGCTGTTGATGTGGGAGGGAAGGCAAGAGGGACCAAAGCAGGAGGATTGTGCTAGGCAGCAGAGCTCTGTCTGACTGCTGGGAGCTACTTATTAATGCCTGCAAGGCCTCTGTGCCTTCATTCATTCATTCACTTGCTTAACAGTAATTACTGTGGCCTCTTGGTGGCCAGATCCTATGCTAGGTGCCTAGTAATCCAAGAAAAACCAAATAGGCATGGTCTCTACCTTCCTGGAGCTTACATTCTAGAATTGCCCAATATGGTGGTCACTGCGCAGCTTGAGCTTAAACAGGTTTATATTTGATGTAATAGTACTCTCAGGTTTGTACTTGCCATATTTCAGATTGTTCAATAGCTACCTGTGGCTTCCCTGACTCATTTTAACAGGAAACACTTCCACTATTACAGAAAGTTGGTCCCTAGAACTTTTGGACTATGCACCATAGTTCTGTTGGACTGTGTAGTCCAGTGGCAAGCAGGCACTTTGTGTATATTCTTGTATCAGTCCCGCAATTTGTCACAGAGCCTTTTGGACTAGGAAACCCAATCAGAGAGACCAAGCAGCAGTTGATATACTGTGGTGGATCCGTTGCTCTTAGTTTGAGCAATCAGTAAATCATTTGTTTTGGGGAGGACGAGGAGGAGAGGAGGAGGCAGTGGGGAGGAATAGGATAAAGAAAAATCTAGTCTTTTCCAATCTAACCTAACAGATGAAACACTATCACTCTGATGCATTTTGTCCATTAAAAGTCACTCAGTCCAGACCAGACTTGATTAAGAGAGTAATTAAGTTCTGTATCTCAAAAGGTGTAACTTCAAATAATCTGTGGACCTAAGACAAAGCCACCATGAGCAGATGCTGTGCCCAGCACTCTGTAGTCCCTGGATCTACTTATTAAAGGTACACGCTTGCTCTTAAGCCATGTTCTCTCTTGAACACCCATCTCGCTTGCTCGTCCCTGTTTTTTCTTTGCTTGCCTATTTCCACTTTGGAGAAGCCTGTGCTCTTTCTTAAACACATACTTCCGCTTTTCCTCCCTTCACATCACTCTAAAGAAATTTTGCTAAAAACTATCTTACTTCACACAAAAAAAAAGAAATTAAAGGCTCAAGCCTGGAAATGTAAGTCTCCATCTGGGACCTAAGTCAGACTCCATCTGAGTCTTAAGTCAGACTGAGGAGGGTAGTGAAAGGTCTGAAGAAATGGGTCCCAGTGGGACATATCAACAAGGCATACGCATGTAAGTGAGCCATAGAAGGATGGGCAAACTCCTGCATTTTAACAAGCGGTGAAATGATTTGAGTAAAGCCTCCTAATTGTAGTGCTGTGTTTTCAGAGGTACAGGGAGCACCAGCTCAGAAATACATCCTCAAAAGGCCATGTTATATTGCAACCAAAGCATTTTCCCTGAATCCAGTTCTGTCCCTCATTTGGCCTCGGCTTTAATAGCAGAGCCAAGGAAGTAAATGATTAATATTTACCGAACACTTACTCTCCCGTTTTATTCATTTCTCACAATGATCCTATCAGATAGATGGCAGGGCAGATGAGTGAAAGAGAGGCCCCCCCACACTGATGGAGAGGTGCTGTCTATGGTCCTGAATCTCATGTTCCCTCTCGCTGAATGGTTTCCAAAATGAGGCTGACCTACCTAGATTGGGGTGCACAGTGATTCACAAGGGCTGTTGGAGAAAACACATTAGCCCTCTCTTAGTATATCTTAATTTAACATAAAAGGCAATAATGTTAACTAAGATTCAATATGCAGCCATGTTAAGGCTTTCAAGTAAAGGAAGAGGAGGCGAGATTGTGGCTCCCTCCTCAGGGAGGTCTCCAGGGCCCAGGGTCCAGGGACCCCTCATGTATTCCATAGACCTAACAGTACTTGGGGCCCAAAGGGTGTTCATGGCAGCAGATGCCAGGGCCCAGCAGGGTCTGCAGCAATACCTACGGTCTGTTAGGGCCCCCAGCCTGTGTCCCAGGCCTATGCGATTCCTCCAGACTCCTCTATGGAAGAAACAACAAGGCCATAGGGTTCTAAAGATTACATTTAATAAGCCTTCTGTTACTTGTTACTTTTTGCTTTACCTGGCTGCTCACTGTAGGAATCTCTCTCCAGGGACCTCTGGCTCTCCTGGTAAGTTCTACAACAGGCTTCTCTCTTTGGGGCTTCTGTGCAGGCTCCTCTCTTCAGGGTCCCTCTCTTCTGGACATCTTTGTTCAGGACTTTTCCTTTCAGATCCTCACCCAAGACCTCCCTTTTCAGGACCTCTTTTCTTAGGTCCTTTCTGTCCAGGGCTTTTCTCTTCAGGGCCTCTTTCCTCTTTGTTTCTCTATCTAAGTCCCTAACTCTATTTCCCTGTTTCACTGTTCTGGCCTGTTGCCTCTGTTTCCCTGCTACTCAGTGTCCCTAATCTGTTTCTTTGTTCCTCTGCTGTTTGGTCCTGTTGCCCTGTTGCCCTGTAGCCCTGTAGCCCTGTAGCCTTGGTGCTAGCTCTTGGGCTCAGGCACCAGCCTTGTGGCTCTGTTGCTGGCCCTTGGGCCTAGGTACCAGGAGCTTCTCCTTCCTGGTGCTGGATATCCAGTCCAGGCACTGGGGGTCCCATGGCCCAGGTGCTGACCTTATGGCCTAGGCTCCAGGGGCTGCTCTCTCCATCAAGAAGCCCCCTGAATGCTCTCCTGGGGCACCTATTTATAGTCTCAGGGAAGGTTCAGAATAATGGCTTCAACTGACTAACAGTTTCCAAACTGGCATTCCCCTACACAGCCAGACTCTGGGATTCTTATTAGATCTACTTGTCACCTGGTGGCTGGTTCTATTTGTCATGCACTCTCTGATCCGGTGCAAGTGTAATGTCCCCTAGTGTAGAACCTCTGTTTTACAGGTGCCATGTCTTACTGTAGTTTGTGTGAGCATGGGTAAGAGGATTCACCGATTCTACTTTCCAAAATTCTGAGTTGGAAAAGATGGCAACACATGTTCTATGCCAAAGAGGGGGAGATTCTCTAGTTATCCCAGAACCGCCTGCTTCAAAAAGAGTTGAAGAAAATAAAGACATGTGATTGTTTTTCCAAATGACAAGGGTTCCCAACTGCTGACATTTTCAGTGATAAAATTAGCGGTTGGTAGTCCCTTACAGCAAAGAACCATGATTAAATTCAATCTCTGATAGCAAGTGAACTTTGGACTAGACCTTTGAATAATTATTTCAGAAAATGTTAGACCAGGGTTTTTGAAAATGTAATAATTTCTGAGTGAGTGAGCATTTTGGGCTCATTAATAAATTATTTTTAATGACTACTTCTTTTATCTCACACTTTTTGAAAATCCCCATCTAAAAATCTCCATTTGTGTATGTCTTATGCATTAACTATGAGAAAAGGACTGACTATTAATTTGGGAGGTGGTGAACTCCCTCGCTCTGTGCTCAGGGGATGCTTCTTATGAGGCTGGGGGCTACATAGGGTGCTGAAGAGAAGAACTTGGTCAAAGGCATGTCAGGGAAGCACCTTCCCCACTGTAGTATTTCTTCTATCCCTGACTATTAACTATTAAGTCAAGAAATGCATAGAGTGCTGCTGGAGATTCATAGTTGTTTAATGCAGATGAAGGCTTGACTGAAATCTGAAAGGATTGACCTTGAGTCTGGTTGGTTTTCCTGTATATGGCTGGGAACTATGTTCACTCCCTTAAAAGTCAGGGCAGGGTGGCGGGGGAAGAGGGAACCGGGATTAAAACACAGGATATGAAGGCTCTAGAGGGTCCAATCTGCTCATGTTGCCAAAGAAAAAGCAAGATTTGTTCTGAGGCTGTAAAAGTACAATTGCCAAGGATGAGACCACAGCTGACCCCCTGTGACTAGTTGAAAGAGTCCAGAGGGCATGTCCAGAGACACAGGCAAGTGTCAAGATGAGCAATGGGGTCTCAGCACCCCCAGTGAAGGGAATAAGCTCTCAGGGCTGTTACTTCAAAGCCCATGGGTTGTCTTTCTGCTTTTGTTTTCAATCTTAGTGATAAATGCTCTGATTCCCACCCTGTCTCAGGACAAACAGAACTCTGACATGGAGTTCACCACTTCCGTAGCAGATCTCACATCTGACTGCCTGTTCAATCATATTTCTGACAATTCCGAGTATTTCTCCCCTCACTTCTGGAGTTATAGGGTATCCACAATCACCCTTTTGTGCCCTGAAATTGCTGTTTTCATTTGACCCTACAAGTTCATTTTTGAGGCTTAGACAGGGGGTATAAGGATATGCAAAGTGGGAATGGAAGAGAGAAGCAGGATCTGGACCCTGTCAATTGGAGGAAGACTATTACTAAATTCTTTACCATGCGTTAAGTGTCTCCAGACTGCCTGTCTCCATCTCAAGGCATCTCATGCAGTCGCAATGTTTTGGAGTGCCAAGTTACCCCCCATACTCTTCCCAAAACTTAAAAAATATCTTATAATAATGGAGGGCTCGGAGAGCTAGTACAGCTAACAGGGCTCTTGTCTTTCACACAGCCTATCCAAGATTGATTCCCAACACACCATAGGTCTCCTGAACTCTGCCAGGAGTGATCCCTAAGCATAGAGCCAGGACTCAGCCCTGAACACTGCTGAGTGTGGCCACAAACAAATTTAAAAATTAAAATGGCATGGTGACACTGTATTTTAATAATCACAATCTTAATATTATGGCCATTAAAAATCTTTTCAGGGTGGGAGTCGGTTATGTGGGGGAAATTACTAGTCTCAGAATGTGGAGACTTCATCACTTTAGATTTTTACCTGGAAGACAGATACATTGCTTTAAACTTTACCCTTGTATCAGATCCCTTTAGCCTCAATGAAGCACCTGAGGAAGACAGATTACTTACTAGGCATATGACCTCTTATTAATATGACCTTGCTGACATGGTAACCTCTTAGGATTTATATTGAAATTCATAATACCCAAAGGGGAGAGAGAGAAAGAGGTAGAAAGATGGAAAAGTCTTGCCATAGAAACAGGCTGGGAGGTGGTGGGCTGGCAGGAGAGTAAAGGGGCACATTGGTAGTGGAAATGTGCACTGGTGGAGGGATGGGTGCTGGGACATTTTATGACTGAGCAGCTTTCTAACTGTATGCCACGGTGACACAATACAATAATAACCACTTGTATCACTTGTCACTTTTCTTCCCGTTGTTCACTGATTTGCTCAAGCGGGCGCCAGTAATGCCTCCATTCGTTGGGAATGAGGTCCATTATTGTTACTGTTTCTGGCATATCAAATATACCACGGGTAGCTTGTCAGGCTCTGGGTTCATCCCAGGGGGCCCAGTCTTTTTTTATGTCAGACCATCCACCATCCAGGGGCCCGTGGGGCAGAGCCCTGGGTATAGACAAGCATGTCTCATGTCTGCCACCTGCTGATGCAGCCGGGCACCACAGGCACACCTGCAACACCTCAATGGGGTAGGTAAAAAAATAATAATAATAATAATATGACCTTGCTGTACTTGTTTCCTCATATGTAAAATTGAGGGAAGGCTGAAGAGACAGTACAGCAGGTAGGACATTTGTCTTGCATGTGCCCAACCCAGGTTCAATCCCTGGCATCTCATATAGTCTCCTGAATAATTTCTGAGCATCACCAGTTGTGACCCAAAAACTAAAAACAAATAAAACAAGGGTAAAGCTATATTTTCCCTGAGGCTATTGTAAGCATTAAAAATTGGAAATGTGCAAAGCACTCAGAACAGTAACTGATGCATCATTAGGAAGCCAGTGATGGCTGTTGCTATGGTTTTAGCCTCAGTTTTCTCATCTGTAAAATGAGCTCTTTCATACACTTCCCTCCCTGCCCCAGAAGGCTTACTGTGAAACTCACAGAAAATGGTGCCTTAGAAGCTAGAGCATGCTCTGAAGACAGTGTTCATTGTAATGTTGACTCCTATAACTCACACATGAAAAAAGACACAGAATGGTAGCTGTCAGCCAAGAAATTAAAAGTTCTGTTTCTTTGGAGTCAGAGTGTGTCCCTGTATAGATCGATAGTGCTAAAGCAAAAAGAGAGAAATTTAATTACCTCAATCCCCAGAGCCTTTCCCCGCTGAGAACGAGTTTGCCTAGAGAGAGGGAGTGGCAGAGTGTGGAGGTGAAAAGCCATGGTGTGGGCACGCAGAGAATCTCCGGCCACCAGCTCACACTGGGTTCCTTAGGTCAGCAACTTGGAATGGCAGAGCTGGCCCCAAGGAGAAAGTGTGAACCTGTGTGTTTGCGAGCTGTGCTGGCAGACTCCAATGCAGAGGAGCCTAAGGCTGCATCCCGGCCAGTGCGTGTATGCATGCATGTGTGTCTCTGCGGAGGGACAGACTGCATGCACTGGCACATGTCGGGGGCACGTGCACCCCCTCAGCCTTACAGACATCAGGATGCACTACAGAGCCTACGTGTGCGTGGCCGCGTGCATGTGGGCACATCAAGGCTCCCCAGGCAGAAACAAATCTGTTCAGACACTTGCTAGAGATTCTGAGTGAATGCCCCAAAGCTTGAGAAAAGCTAGGAGGATTGGCTGGAGGACGCTGAGCTCATAGCCAGAAGGGACAAGGCAGAGCAGAGAGGAAGGGCAGGAGAGGCAGGCCCTGGGCAGCAAGGGGCAGGAGAACGGAGGGAGCACTGTGCAGACATGGGGAGCTAAGGCATCCGGATGGAGACCCACCAGAGCTGCACACTGTGGTTTGAACTCAATGTCTCCCCAAGCGGTTACACCTTGTGTGTCATGTGGGCACACGTTTGTGATATATGCCTCCCCAGGTGTCTGTCTCTGTGTGTGTGTGTGTGTGTGTGTGTGTGTGTGCGCGCAGGTCCTGGCTAGGGCTTTGTCTGAGTCAAGACGAACACAGAATCATTAGAGGGATGTGATGCGCAAGGCAGAGAGATGGAACAGACCAGAGAAACAAAGCAGGAAGCTGCTTTCTAGATCTGCATCAAGTCTGACTCTCTGCTTTTCCATCTGCAGAGTAACTGAATCGGAGTTTCTTTTCTCTCTTCCTGCAAAATGTCTCAGTCACACCAGTGACCGACACAGACCGTGGATATTATAAGACAGTCGTCCATGTGACAATGGGACCAGGGATGTGGCTCAATAGTAAAGCACTTGCCTTTTATGTGCCAGATACTGGGTTCACTCCCCAGCACTATAAATCCATACAGGAAGGCGCTGAAGAGATGGTGCAGGGGCTTAAGGGATTTGCCTTGCATGTGGCTGACACGGGTTCAAATCCCGGACACCAAAATGATCCCTAGAAGCACCAGAAGGATTGATCCTTGGACACAGAGTCATGAATAATCCTTGGAAACTGCTGGGTGTGGCTCCAAAACAACAACAACAAATACTTGTGCTGGGTAGGAACAATAGCACATTGTATGTGGCCGGACCAGGTTCAATCCCCCAGCACTACATATGGCTCCTGAACCCCACCAGGAGTGATCCCTGAGCAGAAACAGGAGTGAGCCTTGAGCACTGCCAGGCATGGCTCAACAAACAAACAATAACAACAACAACCACCACCAAAGTTTGAAGCTACCAATGAGTGTCCATCAGATATGAGTATGGGCTGGTGCAAGCAACTCTTAGTGAGAACTGGCCAAGCTCCAGAGCCAGGAGCAAATGCTGGCCATCTGAACAGCACCTGGGCAGACTCGCCCTCACACCTTAACAGTATCCAGACACTGGGTTCCTCCCATCCTTGAAGATCAGGGAAGGAGCAATACCTAACCCTGCTATAATTATGCCAGAAACAGACACAGAAGAGCCCCTCCAGAAGTTTCTAGAATGGAGAAGCCAACAGTGTGAGGTGCCGTGGCATACTCCCCCACACATTCCAAACCCTGCTGACCGGCTAAGTTGCCCTTAGCTGACACAACACCTTTTTCAAATGACACTGACCCTCCCTCCAGGAAAACTTCACTTATTTAGTACAGGAAGCAGGAGCAAGGAAATTACAACCATTCTTTGTGAAAAGTTCCCTAGCAAAAGAAGGCAGTGGGTGACACTGGGAGGACCCTGGCTGGGAGGACCCTGGCTTTTGGGAGGACCAAAAGCCAGGATTGAAGTTGGGAGAAGCTTGGCAGAAAGATGGCTAAGCGGTGGGAGAGTGACGTGCCGCCACACAGTGCTGTGTGTGCGTGGGGTGGACAGAGGGGCATGGTGGATGATGGGGGGGAAGTGTTGTGACATTTTGAAGCAGGCTTCGCAGTAGGTGCATTGAAATTGCCCCAGAGTCAAATCAAATCATCCTTCTCAAGTGATGGCAGGTAACATTTTTTAATATATTTAATTATACCACCATGAGATAAATAATTACAAAAATGTTCATGTTTGGGTTTTGGCCATACAGTGTTCCAGCACCCATCCCTCCACCAGTGCCCATTTCCCACCACCAATGTCCCTGATTCCCTCTCCCTCCCCTAGCCTACCTCTATGGCAGGTTCTTTATCTCTTTTCTCTTTCTCTTTCTCTCTTTCTCTCTTCCTTGTCTTACGTATTGTGGATTGTAATACATATACTTAGAGGTTATCATGTGTGTATTTTTGCCTGTATTTAATGCTAAGTTCTATGTGGTAATAGCACTCTAATTATATGTATAAGTATAATACATATACTTAGAGGTTATCATGTGTAACTTTTGCCTGTTTTTAATGCTAAGTTCTATGTGGTAATAGCACTTTCGACAATTATTGGCGCACTGTTCCCTTATCTGTCTGTCTTACCTAACCTCTGTTCCCACACATTTGTGGTAATTTCCAGATGGTGGGTAACATTTATGGAGCATCAACCACATGTATGAAATCATTTGATCCTACAAATACCCGATGGGACAGAAGTGACAGACTAGTCACATGCTCCAGTAAGGAACTAGGGTTCTGAGCAGATGACCGAAGCACCTTCCGGGAAGAGGCAGTGCAGTCACTACTCTCATCTCCAGAACACCCGCTCTCCCCTGCCATCTGTCTCCTCCCTTTACCTGCCCAGCCAGGGGAGAGGCGAGTTGGCAAGGTGGACCTCTCCAGGGCACACCGCCACCCAACCTTCACCTTCAAAGGAATTCCTCTCCTAGTTCCTGGACCTGTTGTCCCCACTGAATGGGGTGGGAAGGTCCTATGTGCCCTCGTGCCTGTCTTCTGGGCTGGGGTGGAGGCATGGGGACAACCTCATGGCCGCAGTCAAAAAGTCACCAACCCTTGCTCCCCCACAGCGGCGGTCTCCCCCACAGGTGTGTGTGTGACCCCTGCGTCTCCGCGGACCCAAGTTGCCCCAGGGAAGAGCGGAAACTCCATCAACGGGAACCAAGGCAAACTGCCTTGGTTTTACCACGGACCCTTTGGGCCCTGCGCTTCCGGGACCAGCGGCAGTCTCCCCCACAGTGGCGGTCCCCCACAGGTGTGTTGTGTGTGACCCCTGCGTCTCCATGGACCTAAGTTGCCCCAGAGAAGAGCGGAAACTCCATCAATGGGAACCAAGGCAAACTGCCTTGGTTTCACCGTGGGACCCTTTGGGCCCTGTGCTTCTGGGAAAAATCCCAAAACTACAGGTGGCGCTGACCCCTCTTACTACCTATCTTGCATGAGGTACTAGTGAACCTTGGTTCCTACATCCTTGCTACCCACCCAAACTCTGCAAACAGACCAGACACCTACTAACTATACTATCTAATCCCCCAAGACCCCATATTTGCAACCTACAATAGTCATAATGGTAAAGCAACGCAAAATTCCATCAAGCTCTGTGAGTAAAATCACTAGTCCAGATGAGCCAAGCAATACCAATGAGTTGTATAACCTCTCTGATAAGGAATTTAGGAAAGAAATGTTAAGTATTCATAAGGAATTCAAAGAAGCAATGGAATGCAAACTCAATAAAATACAAGAGAACATAATAGAAGAAGTGAGGAAAATGCAAATGGAAATGACAGTTATTAAAAATGAGGTAAATGAAATGAAAAACACAATGGAAAGCCAGCATAGCAGAATAATAGCTACTGAAGAAAGAATTAGTGATCTCGAGGATGAGTTTCCAAAGATTCGCTACACAACACCAGAAGATAGAAAAAAGACTCACAATTACCGAACAGACAACAAGAGATAATCGGGATAAAGCCAGAAGAAACAACATACGGATCATTGGGATCCCAGAAGGCCAATAAGAAAACCCTGATGGAGAAGAAACTGTCAAAGCCATAATTGCTGAGAAGTTCCCGGAACTAAAGAACGCTTGCCTCAAGATCCAGGAGGCCCGTAGGATACCAGCTAAAAGAAACCCCAACAAGAATACTCCAAGACACATCTTAATAAAAATGACAAAAACTATAGATAGAGATAGAATACTGAAAGCAGCAAGATCAAAGAAGGAAATCACATACAAAGGAACATCTCTAAGATTTACAGCAGACTTCTCTGATGAAACACTCCGAGCCCGAAAACAATGGTGGGATATTGTGAAAAGAATCAATGAACTGCAGGCCTCACCAAGAATTCTTTACCTGGCCAGACTCACATTCATATATGAAGGAAAGATACACAACTTCATGGATAAGCAACAACTCAGGAACTTCATGGACTCAAAACCAACCTTAAAAGAAGGACTGAAGGGTCTACTGTAATACGACCAAACCCATAAGCACAACAAGCACAAACAGAAAGATGACAAAATCCGATGACAATAATCTCTCTCAATGTCAATGGTCTAAATGCACCAATTAAGAGACACAGAGTAACAAAATGGATTAAAAAATTGAACCCAACATTCTGCTGTCTACAAGAAATGCATCTGAATAATCAGAACAAACACAGATCAAAGTCAAAGGTTGGAAGACCATTCTCCATGCAAACAACTCCTCCAAAAAAGGCTGGTGTGGCCATATTAGTATCATATAATATAGACTTCAGGTTGAAAAAGGTTAGAAGGGACAACGAAGGCCATTTCTTATTACTTAAGGGGTATGTACATCAGGAAGAAATTACACTACTAAACATATATGCACCCAATGAGGGGCCAGCAAAATATATAAAACAACTGCTAAGAGACCTCAAAGAAGACATTAACAGTAGCACAATAATAGTTAGAGACTTCAACACTGCTCTATCAACGATGGATAGATCAACAAGACTGAACTCACCAAGGAAATATTGGCCCTCAAGGAAGAAATGGAAGAAAGAGAGCTAGTGGATATATACAGGGCTTTTCATGCCAAAAAGGCTGAATACACATTTTTCTCTAGTGCACATGGAACATTCTCCAAGATAGACCACATGCTGAGCCACAAAGCATACCTCAATAAAATAAAAAGATAGAAATTGTGTCAGCTATCTTTTCAGACCATGATGCACTGAAAATGGAAGTTAACCGTACACAGAAACAGGGAGTCAAACCAAACACCTGGAAACTGAACAGCTCACTCCTGAACAACAAATGGGTCATAGAAGAAATCAAACAGGAAATCCAAAGATTTCTGGAAACAAATGAAAATGAAGACACCAACTATAAGAACTTGTGGGACACGGCAAAAGCCGTGTTAAGAGGAAAGTTCATAGCTCTGCAAGCATACATCAGGAAACAAGAAAGGGCCCACATAAATAACCTGACTACACAGCTGAAGACATTAGAAAAAGACCAACAAAAGGAGCCCAACCCAGGCAGAAAAAAAGGAAATAATAAAACTTAGAGAGGAAATCAATGAGTTGGAAACCAAAAAAAAAAACAATCCAAAAGATTAATGAAACCAAGAGCTGGTTTTTTGAAAAGTTAAACAAGATTGACAAACCATTGGCAAGACTTGTAAGGACAGGGAAAGAGAGAACCCAAATAAACAGAATCAGAAATAAAAAGGGTGACATCACAACAGAAACCACAGTAATCCAAAAGATCATCAGAGATTACTTTGAGAGCCTGTATGCTGTGAAACATGAGAATCTAGAAGAAATGGATCAATTCCTGAAGTCCTATAACCTCCCACGGCTGAAACAAGGGAGACCTCCAATACCTGAATAAGCCTATCACCATTGAGGAAATAGAAACAGTAATTAAAAGTCTGCCCAAACACAAAAGCCCAGGTCCAGACGGATTCCCTAGTGAACTCTACCAAACCTTTAAGGAGGACCTACTGCCAGTCCTTTTCAAGCTCTTCCAGGAAATAGAAGAAACAGAAACACTCCCAAACAGCTTCTATGAGGCACATATCACCCTGATACCCAAAGCAGGGAGAGACAACACAAAGAAAGAAAACTACAGACCAATATCCCTGATGAACACGGATGCTAAGATCTTCAACAAAATACTAGCAAACAGAATCCAAAGACTCATCAAGAAGATTATACATCATGACCAAGTAGGATTCATCCCGGGAATGCAAGGATGGTTCAACATTCGCAAGTCAATCAACATAATACATCATATCAATAAAAGAAGAAATAAAAACCATATGATCCTATCAATAGACGCAGAGAAAGCATTTGATAAGATCCAGCACCCGTTCATGATTAAAACCCTCCAGAATATGGGAATCGAAGGGACTTTCCTCAACATAGTTACAGCCATCTACCAAAAGCCCACAGCGAGCATCATTCTCAATGGGGAAAAGTTGAAAGCCTTCCCCCTGAGATCAGGGACAAGACAAGGTTGCCCACTCTCACCCCTTTTATTCAATATAGTACTGGAAGTACTTGCCATAGCAATCAGAGAAGAAAAGGACATCAAGGGCATCCAGATAGGCAAGGAAGAAGTCAAGCTATCATTATTTGCAGATGACATGATATTATACCTAGAGAACCCTAAACTCTCTACCCAAAAAATTCCTAGAAACAATAGACGCGTACAGTAGAGTGGCAGGATACAAAATCAACACCCAAAAGTCGGTGGCTTTCCTATATACAAATAACAAAAGAGAAGAAAAGGATATTAAGGAAACAATTCCATTCACAATTGTGCCACAGAAAATCAAATACCTAGGAATCAACCTACCCAAGTGTGTAAAGGACCTGTACAAAGAAAACTACAAGACACTGCTCCAAGAGATAAAAGAGGACACAAGGAAATGGAAACATTCCCTGCTCATGGATGGGGAGAATCAACATTGTCAAAATGGTAATACTCCCTAGAGCTCTGTACAGATTCAATGCAGTCCCTATAAGGATACCCATGACATTCTTCATAGAAATTGACCAAATACTCCTGAAATTTGTATGGAACAATAGGCCCCCAAGGATAGCTAAAGCAATCCTCGGGAAAAAGAAGACGGGAGGCATCACCTTTCCCAACTTCAAACTGTACTACAAGGCAGTAGTAATTAAAACAGAATGGTATTGGAATGAAAACAGACCTGTGGACCTATGGAATAGAATTGAGTATCCTGACACCCAACCTCAAACACATGATCATGTAAGCTTTGATAAATGTGCAACGAGTCTAAAATGGAGTAAAGAAAGCCTCTTCAACAAGTGGTGTTGGGAAAACTGGGCAGCGACATGTTAAAAAAATGAATTTGGACCTGTGTCTAAAACCATGCACAAAAATCAGATCAAAATGGATTAGAGATCTGAATATCAGACTTGAATCCATAAAGTACATTGAAGAAAGTATAGGAAAAACCCTCCACGACATTGAAGCTAAAGGCATCTTCAAAGGTGAAACATCACTAACAAAGCAACTAGAAGAAAAGATAAACATATGGGACTACATGAGACTAAAAAGCTTCTCCACCTCCAAAGAAACAGTGACTAAGATACAAAAGCAGTCCACAGAATGGGAAAGAATATTCACCCAATACCCATCTGATAAGGGGTTAATATCCAGGATATATCAGGCACTGGTAGAACTTTACAAGAAGAAAACAAACAACCCCATCAAAAAATGGGGAGAAGAAATGAACAGAAACTTCAGCAAGGAAGAAATTCAAATGGCAAAAAAAATATGAAAAAATGCTCATCATCACTAATCACCAGAGAGATGCAAATCAAAACAACAATGAGATACCACTTTACACCACAGAGACCGGCACATATTCAAAAGAGCAAGAACAACAAGTGCTGGCGTGGATGTGGGGAAAAGGGGACACTCATCCATTGTTGGTGGGAATGCCGGCTGGTACAGCCTTTCTGGAAAACAATATGGACACCAAAGACTAGAAATTGAACTCCCATTTGACCCAGCCATACCACTCCTGGGAATCTACTCTGGGAAACCAAAAATACGCAGTGGAAACACCATCCCTACTTTTATGTTCATAGCAGCATTATTCACAATAGCCAGAATCTGGAAGCAACCAGAGTGCCCGAAAATCGATGACTGGATAAAGAAGCTTTGGTACATCTACACAATGGAATACTATGCAGCTATTAGGAAAAATGAAGTTATAAAATTTGCCTATAAATGGATGGACATGGAGAGATTCTGTTGAGCGAAATTAGCCAGAAGGAGAGAGGCAGACACAGAATGACTGCATTTATCTGCATAACATAAATATATATGTACATATTATGATACCAATATCCAAGGTTAAGTGAAACATATATCAGGAGGTCTTGTCAAAGGTGGAAATTATCACAAACGTGTGGGAGTCAGAGGCTAGGTAAGACAGAAAATGGAACAGTTTGCTAACAATTGTCGAGGGTACTAATGTCAACCTAGAACTGAGCATTAAATAGAGGCAAAAAGATAAACATGACAACCCTTTAATGTATGTTCTGTAATCCATAGTCTGGGGGGGAAGGAAAAGAGAAAGAGAGAGAAACGGAAAGAAATAAAGAACCTGCCATGAAGCAGGGCTGGGGAAGGGGGGAGGGAACCGGGGACGTTGGTGGTGGGAGATGGGCACTGGTGGCGGGATGGGTACTGGAACACTGTATGACCAAAACCCAAATATGAACTTTTTAATTGTATATCTTTGTAATTGTAAAAATAAAAAAAAAAAAAAAGTCACCAACCCTTGTCAAAGGTGGAAATTACCACAAACGTGTGGGAGCAGAGGTTAGGTAAGACAAGAGAGGGAACAGTGTGCCAATAATTGTCGAAGGTGCTATTACCACATAGAACTTAGCATTAAATACAGGCAAAAATATACACATGATAACCTCTAAGTATATATATTACAATCCACAATATGTAAGAGAAGGAGAGAGAGAGAAAGAGTAAAAGGGAAAAGAATCAGGGACATTGGTGGTGGGAAATGGGCACTGGTGGAGGGATGGGTGCTATGGCCGAGGCCCAAGCATGAACATCTTTGTAATTGTTTATCTCATGGTGGTATAATAAAATATATATTTTTTAAAAGTCACGAACCTACAAGCAGCATATTGGCTGATGCTGACATCTGGACCCCATTTCAAATACTCACAGTGCCTGGACACCCCAGGGGGACACCAGGGTCAGGAAACATGGGTATATTGGGGCCCAAAAGATAGAGTGGGCTGTGTGCTTGCCTTGAATGTGACTGACCTGGATTCCATCCCCAGCATTTCATATAGTTCCCAAGAACTGTCAGGAGTGATCCTGGAACACAAAGCTGGGAATAAGCCCTGAGCACTGCCACGTGTGGTCCAAAAGCAAACAAACAAACAAAACCAGAAAATATGGATTTGGATGCAGCTTTGCCCATGAGCAGTCAGGAGGACACATGTGAGCCTCATCATGTCACAAGGGACATGTGTCCTTGTGTCCTTGCCTGCCAAGTCTCAGTGTCCTAATCTGGTAGAGGCGCTAATGCCCCACTCTCCAATGGGTGGTGAAGAAGAAACAGACAATACATGAGGCATTTAACCAGCTGCCGGGGCGCCGGGATGAGACGGCTCTGCCACAGCCCTGCCTCGACCATCAGCATCAGGGCCAGACAAAGGAAGACCCTCCTGGCCCCACCCCTAACCCAAACAGTACTAGAAGCCTCCTCGGACTCTGTGGGTTCCTGTCTCCCAGCTCCCGCTGCCTCTTCTGCTGATTATTACAAACATGATAAACTCAGAGCACTCCCCTGCCACTGCGAGAGCTGCTGGGGATTCAGGAGAAGGGAGTTGAGAGCATTCCTGCTCTGAACTCGAGGTCCAGTGACACTTCAGGAGAGGAACATGGAAATAGGCGTCAAGATAAGGGACTGTTGCTTGCTCCGTTCAGGAGAAGCCACTGCAGGGGCAGCAGCTGACGTATGCCATCGTACATCCAAGGAATTCTAAAAAGAGGCCAATGTTGAATCCTCCTAATGTATTTTTTTTTCAAAAGAGGCAATTTGGAAATGATTTAATGCATATTAAATTTTTATTATGGAATACTTCAGGCATATAAAAAGCATGGGTACAATTAACGACTGGGTTCCAATCTCCAGTCTGAAATAGAAAAACCCAAAGGCTTTCTCTTTCTCCCTCTCCTCAGCAGTAACCCCTCTCCTGAATTTGGGGTTTATCACTCCCTGGGGTGTTTTCATACTTTTATTACGTGTGTCTGCATCTACAGAGAATGGGTTTCATTGCATTACCTGTTTTCAAACTTTGGATTCTTTTCTCTCTGCATCACTCTGCAACTTTTATAGTGTTTTGTTCGCCACTTTGCCTTGACTTGTGGCTGGCTTCAACCTGGATGACTAATTTATTTTCCCTGCTCTGCAGTACAGCTCTGCCACGACTTACGATGTCAATACCGCCTGACAAATCCAGTGTGAGAAGCAATACCCTAAGTGGGGAAATGCATGCAATGGGCCTAGCCTACAGAACAGCAGAGCCTCGCCTCACCCAGCTGCAATGTGCTCCCATCACTAACATCAGCCGCGAGTCGGGAAAACTACCAAACATAAAGTCCATTTTCGCATACAGTGTTGAATCACGCACAGAGCTTAGGAGATACCCTACTGCAAATGAAATGGTTTTCTAGGGTCTCCCCACTCACACACAGAGCAAAAAGCACACGGGGCCTAAAGAGACTTAGAAGCATTGAATGTAAATGAACTGCTGGATGGCGGGTGGCAAAAGCCCGACACCATCCATTTTCTCTCTTCCCATGAGGCAGAAGAGGGGGTACAGGGCAAGCCCCCTGTGACAGTGCAGCTGCCCAGCCTGGCTTCCCGTTGATAAGCCAGGAAAATATCGAAATTTGGAGGATGGTTTCTACTAAATGTGTGTTGCCTTTGTCCTGAGACAAAGTCGAAGAGTCACAGGCAGAATCGATCGTAAGTAGGAAGCATCTGTATTCCACTGCATGACGGTCTCCCAGTCTTGCTGTTTTCCTGGTGAGAGGTTAGGCAGCTGCGGAAAGGGAATCACTCTGCCTGTCCTGTCTGCTGGAGTGTCCTTTGAGAAGCCAATTCCCAGATGAGATTAGGTAGGAAAGAGAGTTGGAGAAACTCATGTGAACGATATGAAGCACAGAGGAGGCAAGGGGAGTCTGCAGCTCAAGGTGCAGGTCAGATCCATGAGTGAGGAGAGGGGGAAGGAAGGACAGCAGAGTTAGGAGAGCTCCCTCTACAGCACAGTCTGAGAAAGTCGCGCTGGGGTTCCCCAAAGTCCCCAAATAAAGACTTCATTCAAAGGTGCTCCTGAGGCAGGAATGGACAAGTCGAAACTGGTGCTGAGCTAAGTCACTGTGCAGGTCACTCACACGAAACCTAAAACTATGCATCTGGAGCGCCAGTCAAGCCTGCTCTCCACACACAGCACATCCCCTTAAGGAGGGGGTCTGCGTGCAGTTGTAGACCCCATGCAGCCTCTGAGGCAAGTCTGACACTGGTTGGGGACCCTTCCTTCCTTCCTTCCTTCCTTCCTTCCTTCCTTCCTTCCTTCCTTCCTTCCTTCCTTCCTTCCTCCCTCCCCCTCCCTCCCTCCCTCCCCTTCCTTCCTTCCTTCCTTCCTTCCTTCCTTCCTTCCTTCCCCTTCCTTCCTTCCTTCCTTCCTTCCCTCCTTCCCTCCCTCCCTCCCTCCCTCCCTTCCTTCCTTCCTTACTTCCATCCTTCCATTCCTCCTTCATCTTATGGGGTAAAAAGGAATGAGATGTTTGAGAAGCCATCACAAAAGACCGTGGGTTAGACATGTGGTATCCTAAAGTGTTTCAAACAGTGCTGAGGTCCACAGATTCTAAGATTTCTTCCCTGATTTCTGGATGACCCCACTGAGCTCTGCAGTCGAGGTCCCTGACCAAAGCTGCCCCTGTGTGACTTGCCCCAGGCCATGACACAGTTGAAGGACCTTTTTCATCTGTGAAGGAAGGTAACTGGGCTGAAGCAGTTACAAGGACCTAGCAGAGATCAAGTTGATACCTCCCCAGACCAGAAGCTTTACAAAGTCCTGGTTCCTTTCCGTTGCTCCTCTAGGCCACTGTTCGGGCTTGAGGCACCTATTCTGGGATGCAGTCATTTCTCTCAAACTGAGAAATGTTTAAAAACTTCGAGACCTAGTTCTACAAACTCGGCAAGCTATCTATAGCAATCGTGGTGAATCAAAAATGATCTCCACTGAACCTTCTCCACACCCATCACTCTTGCCAAAGCAGCCTTTGTGATTAATCTCAGTCGAGGGCTAGAGCAGTCCCAAGCGCTTCCAGGGCACTTGATAAAGAAGCTCTCTGATTTATAGCAAACAGCATTATTGAGCGGTGGCAGAGTGAGCCACTGGGGATCTGTCTTGCTGGAAACTCTGTCCACTGGAACCATTTCTTCTATTTTCCTGGCTAGAAGGTCAATTTGTTTCAAAAGAGATGAATGAATGAGGCCCTTCATTGGCTCCCGTGGTAGACTGGGAAGGAAAGAGGGTGGGACAATCGTTCGAAATAAAGAGGAATACTTCACATTTTTAATGGGGGGCAGCTCTTGGCGCTCTTGCTGACACCTATCAGGACTCAGTGGGAGCAAGGCACTCAGCAGGTGCTCAATAAATGTTTGCTTGTGCATGTGTATGCTATCTACACCTCACAGCCCTAGGAAGGGCCTTCTTCCCACTTGACTAAAAGCAGAAGCTGGGTCAAAGCAAAGAGGTAGGACCGTGGCAGCAAAGCCAGGCGTGAGCCTGCCACCACAGCACTGCGGCGCTCAGATCCCAGACGTGTTCTTCAGTTTCAATCCCCAGAGCGCAGAAGCCCGAGGCCTGGTCTCTGTCAATCTGTTTAGCCCAGCAGCCATACCTTATCCCCCTCATCTTGGGTCCATATTGTTCCCTTTTACTTTTTTTAAAAATTTTTTTGGGGGGGTCACACCCGGCGATGCTCAGGGGTTACTCCTGGCTCTGCACTCAGGAATTACTCTTGGCGGTGCTCGGGGACCATATGGGATGCCAGGGATTGAACCCTGGCCGGCATGGGCCGGCTGCGTGCAAGGCAAACGCCCTACCACTGAGCTATCGCTCCGGCCCTCTTGTTCCCTTTTAGAACTCAGTTAGGGAGCATCTGCTTCTCCAGAGTCATCCAGTGCCCTCGCTTCCTCTGTCTTTACATCCTGACGCTTCTCTCCAACAACCTGTAAAGAAGGACCTGCTGGCCTGGCTAGACTATTTCAGAAAGGGGGAATTCCTGTGCGAGAGGTGACTACAGCTGAGATCGCTTCCTCAGCTCGGATGCATTTCATCCTAAGAGCAGAATTTCGGCTGTGTGTCATAGTTAGCTTGGGCAGAATAGCAGCAAAGAGAGCTAAGATACAGGCCGACCTGGCCAGCAGCCTGGCCTTCCTGCTTACAAGCTGGGTGACCGTGGGTGAGTTATTTAACTTCGTTTGTAAAATGAACGGATAGTTTATCAGTAGGGATTCTTCTGGGTGCCAGTAAGAGAATTCTCAATTAATAGTGGCATAAACAATAAGGACATTTAATCATCTCACTGCACAAGAAGGTCCAAGGGAGGAAGCACTGGGGTTGGCCCAGCAATGCAGCAATCTGGGCTCCGTGGCACCATCCCCATGGCTTCCTAGGCCTTCCCTCAAGGTCACGAGAAGGCCAGAGCAGAAACCAGCTCCATACTGTAATACCTGAAGGGAAGGAATAGAAGACCCAGGTGTGGACAGCCCAAAACAAAACACTTTTCAAAAACAACACAATAAACTTTTATGTGGTTTGTCTAATATTGGGGGAGGAAAGTATCAGAAAATACAGGATTTTCCTTTATTTTCCAAGGCCATATCCGGTTACCTGCTCACCTCCAGTCAGAGTCAGCACAGCTTAGGGGAACCGAGCATTTACAGACGTCCTTGGGGCTTATCCCTGCCCAGGGCACGCTGCCACCTGCATAAAAAAGGGAGATTTGCTGGCCTGGAAGGCAAAGACTGGTACTAGCTGGCAGTAATAGTACCAAAGATGAGGATAAAATACACAAAGGGCTTAGTGTCTCTGATGAGTTTTATCTCTGCAAATGGCACCAAAAGGAGAGAGGACACTGTAAAAGGACAATAACCAACTTCTAACACCACAGTCTACAAAACTCATTTAGATCTGATAGCTGCTTTATTACTTCCTCAAAGCAACCATGAGGACTCAGCATTACTTGAGCTATTTGCTAAGTATCACTGTATCACTGTCTTCCCGTTCATCATCGATTTGCTCAAGCGGGCACCAGTAACATCTCCATATGTTCTGTCTCAAGCTAGTAGAGCCCAAGGGCATTTGCTCGCTCCAGGAACAAAAAAGAGCCTCAAACCATTCCATCAGGTCATGGGAATGAGGTCATTATTGCTACTGGTATTTGGCATATCAAATACAACATGGGTAGCTTGCCAGGCTCTGCCATGCGGGTGGCATACTCTTGTAGTCACCTCTGATCCCCAGCATTTATTGATGAACCACACCGCTGCTTGCAGCCACGAGAGCTGGTCTGTGATCAGCTCTTATGTTGGGTGGATTTCTGATGAGAGGAGAGTCCAAATGTGGAAAATGGTGGCCCTCATGGAATTGGGGGGTCATACATACACACACATATATTTATGTCATGCAAATAAATGCAGTGATTCTATCTTTTTCCTTCTGGCTAATTTCACTAAACATGATCCTCTTCATGTCCATCCATTTATAGGCAAATTTCATAACTTGAAGTAAACCACGGAAAATAAAATTATTTGTCAGTAAACCTCACCAGTCTAAACTTCAATCTATTCATCTGCTAAATGGGTGTATTAGGGGGCCCAACCACAATTAGTTTGACAGCTAATATCACAATTTGGATTCCAGCCCCCAAAAAAAAAAACTAGGCAGCATTGGGGAGTCTTATTAATAACTCAGGAAACAGGTGAGGAAGTGGACAAAGAGGGGGGACAGGCAGTCAACTAAAGCATCGTCACCAACTGCAGAAATATCTGGGAAACTGGGGCTCCCTCTCCAGATCAAAGCTCTCGAGGCACCCCCTTTCCTGTCTGTAGATTTCGAACCTTGAGAAGCCATGAAGTGCCATGGGAGTTAGAAGGGAAAAAAAGGTTCTGGTCAGTTGTCTGGAACACAGCTGTTTCCTTGTCCCAGCTCGTCATCTGCATTTCTGGGGAAAGTTGACTTTGTCTCTCTCAATCCGAGCATTAATAGTGATCCGAAACACTCTGGACCAGGATTATAATAAGGTAAACAGCAGAGCGAGGTTAACGAAACGCCTACACACACACACACACATACACACACACACACACACACACTCATAAATCAGATCTAGACAGAACAGGCCAACAAATGAAAGTTTCCCTTTTCCTCCCACAAGCAAAAGCTGATGATCATTGATTCTGGGTTGCAGACCAGGCGAATATGACCAAGCTTTTAGAATTGTCGGCTTGTAAGTAATGATCTTAGGGTCCAGGCCCAGCCAATGCTAGAAGAGAGGAATTACAATAGGTTTGGTGGCAAAGAAGGGAAAGAAGATGCCTCACCTGCAGGAGGCCCCGCGCCACACACGTGGCACCATGGAGACTGCGTCTGGGATGGGGTAAAACGCCTCTACCCATTTCTGTGTCCCAAACCCAGACTAACTCTGGGAAGCAGGCAGAGCAAATACCAGCATCCCAAATTCCCAAAGGGAAAATAAGCTGCTCATTTTATCCTTGAATCTCTCAAAGCTTCTGTCACATCAGAGAATGGTTGTGGGAAAATCAAATGTACTGTGCTTGCATAGGAATGCAAAAATGTGAAAATTACAACTTTTAAAAAAGAAACAGTGACTAAGATACAAAAGCAGTCCACAGAATGGGAAAGAATATTCACCCAATACACATCTGATAAGGGGTTAATATCCAGGATATATCAGGCACTGGTAGAACTTTACAAGAAGAAAACAAACAACCCCATCAAAAAATGGGGAGAAGAAATGAACAGAAACTTCAGCAAGGAAGAAATTCGAATGGCCAAAAAACATATGAAAAAATGCTCATCATCACTAATCATCAGAGAGATGCAAATCAAAACAACAATGAGATACCTCTTTACACCACAGAGACTGGCACACATTCAAAAGAACAAGAACAACAAGTGCTGGCGTGGGTGTGGGGAAAAGGGGACACTCATCCATTGTTGGTGGGAATGCCGGCTGGTATAGCCTTTCTGGAAAACAATATGGACTTCCCTCCAAAGACTAGAAATTGAACTCCCATTTGACCCAGCCATACCACTCCTGGGAATCTACTCTGGGAAGCCAAAAATACGCAGCGGAAACACCATCCCTACTCTTATGTTCATAGCAGCATTATTCACAATAGCCAGAATCTGGAAGCAACCAGAGTGCCCGAAAATAGATGACTGGATAAAAAAGCTTTGGTACATCTACACAATGGAATACTATGCAGCTGTTAGGAAAAATGAAGTTATAAAATTTGCCTACAAATGGATGGACATGGAGAAGATTATGTTGAGCGAAATTAGCCAGAAGGAGAGAGACAGATACAGAATGACTGCATTTATCTGCATAACATAAATATATAGGTACATATTATGATACCAATATCCAAGATCAAGTGAAACATATATCAGGAGGTCCTGTCAAAGGTGGAAATTATCACAAATGTGTGGGATTCAGAGGCTAGGTAAGACAGAAATGGAACAGTGTGCTGACAATTGTTGAGGGTACTAATGCCAACCTAGAACTGAGCATTAAATAGAGGCAAAAAGATACACATGACAACCCTTTAATGTATGTTCTGTAACCCATAGTCTGGAGGGGAAGGAAAAGAGAAAGAGAGAGAAATGGAAAGAAATCAAGAACCTGCCATGGAGCAGGGCTGGGGGAGGGGAGGGAACCGGGGACGTTGGTGGTGGGAGATGGGCACTGGTGGCGGGATGGGTGCTGCAACACTGTTTGACCAAAACCCAAATATGAACTTTTTAATTGTATATCTTTGTAATTTTAAAAATAAAAAAAAATTTTTTAAAAAAAGTACTCTTGGGGCCGGAACAATAGTACAGTGGGGAGGGTGTTTGCCTTGCACATGGCTGACCCAGGTTTGATCCCCTGGCATCCCATATGGCTTCCTGAGCACCGTCAGGAATAACTGAGCCTGGAGTGCTGAGCTCAGGAGTGCTGAAACAGGCGTAACCCTTGAGCATTGCCAGGTGTGACCCAAAAAAGCAAAATAGATAAATAAATAAAAGTATACCTTTATGTTCATGGCACAGAATAGACTATGCTTATACCAACCCTCTCAAATATATCTATCAAGCTGAAAATGTTAATTTTACTTTATTTTGGATTCTAACAAAAATAATCCTGCCCCTCAAGGTGTTGCAGGTGGCTTCAGTGCCCAGCTGCATCAGCAGGCAGCAGACAGGAGACAGGCTTGTCTACACCCAGGGCTCTGCCCTGTGGGCCCTGGATGGTTGATGGTCTGATGTAGAAAAAGACTGGGCCCCCTGGGATGAACCCAGAGCCACAGAAGAGCCTGGCAAGCTACCCGTGGTGTATTCGATATGCCAAAAACAGTAACAATAACAATAATGGACCTCATTCCCAATGAATGGAGCTGTTACTGGAGCCTGCTTGAGCAAATGGATGAATGGGAAGACAAGTGATACAAGTGAACAAAAAATGTGTTTTTGGGCCACATCCAGCAGTGCTCAGGGCTTACTCCTGGCTTCGTGCTCAGATATAATCCTGGCAGGGTTTGGGGCACCATATGGGGCTCCAGGGATCGAACTCAGATCAGCCATGTACAAGGCAAACACCTGACCTGCTGTGCTATCCCTCCAGCCCTGACAAGAAAGTGTGGTTTTAGCTCTATGCAGCCCACAGTGACATGGCAGCCCCTTGTGGCCTGTGAATGTGGTCCTGGAGCTGTACTTAATGGTCCAAAGAGCCCAAATAAAAAATGTACAGCTTTCATTCCACAAATAAGCTACACAAACTAATCAAAACCATGACATTTTCTTCAGCGGGAATTTTGGTAACACCAAAGATTACCTGATCATCAGTGGTGCTGACTGGTCTCTGATGCGCCCAGAAAAGTTCTGAGGCCTAGAAGCAGGACCACACTGTGACATCTGCCCACAGAGATCAACAATAAACTCTGTGGCAAGAATCTCTGCTCATGAGTCTGGGCCCTTCCGGCTGGAGACAACTTAGTGGGATAAAGGTCTCTGCCCAGAACCAGGCAACAGGATGATCTGATTCCTGGTGCCGCCAAAGGCTGCTGCTGTTTTCTGATGGAAGTTGTGGGGGTGAAAGGAAGGGGGTGGGAAGCAAACCGAAGGGGTATTCCGTCCACTGATGCAGCGAGACGTGTCTCACCACAGAACAAGAAACTCTTTAGGCATACTAAAAACACATTTTGAGGTAATTAACAGAAATTTTACCTTCCACTTCTCTAAAAAAGTTTTAAGTGGATATTCTTGCCACCTGCCGTGGGGTATTAAAATGAGTGTTTTAAACAGGGGAAAGAAAATAAATAAGCAGGGGAAAGAAGGCACTGGCCCGGCTGCTTCCAAGTGAGAGGTAAGGGAACTGGATGCTCTTTAATCCCCATTGGCTTTATGAGCTTTTCCAACACAAGTGGCAGTAAATGGATAAGGAAACAGACCTTGGAGTCAGAAGGTAAGAGTTTGAGTCTCAGTTCTACCATTACGTAGCGAGTAGTTCTAAGCACACAGTTGCTTAATGCCTGGGCTTTTGTTTCCAGATTTCAAAAAATAACAACTGAAAGTGATAGGTATCTCCCTCTCCAAAGGAGACGTGGTATTGCTTAAAGTACTGAATTACATACAGATCAGTTTTCCTGTTCCTTCCCATCCCAGGTCAGCCATTTACTTGAAATGCATGCTTGGGTAACTGATCCAGTTTCTCTAAGCTTTACTTTTCTTTCCTTTGAGTAAACACCACCACTGGTTCTTGAAGGCGCTCAGGTTAGGGAGTTTGGGATAATTCAGGTCAAGAAATCAATCCTGTAAATGCAAACCAGATTAATTCGCATCAATGTAAGAATAAACTCCACTGTTTGTGCTCAGATTAAAGATAATTTCAGACCAAATCTTCAAGGAATTAGCTTGTTTCTTTGCCTACTCACTGGGGAGAAACAAATTTTTTTTATTCCACTGACTTAACAAACTGTCTCTCCTTGCTGTATTTGCTTTGTTTGGTCATGGAAGTTGTAAATATCCTTAGCTGCAGCCAGACAGGACACCCAACAGGTTTCCACAGTGATTGCTTCTGTGGTGCTCTCTGGAGGATGCTGTTGGTACCAAAAGCTCTGCTCGACAGGTGAGAGGTGAGTCCCTCTTCTTCCCCTGGATGTGAACAAAACAGGCACATGGTAGCCATCTTGAAATCGACAGCAAAGAAGGAAGCCACAGCTAAGAGTCACTGTTAAGACAATACCATGATCCTCTGGAGCAAACTGTGTCCTGCTGGTTGGCTTTTCTATAAGGTGACCAATACATTTGCATTGAATTTGAATTTCCTAACAGTTACAGACCTCATTCCTATGACTTGATGGGATGGTTTGAGGCTCTTTATCTTCCTGGAGCAAGCAGGTGCCCTTGGGCTCTACTAGCATGAGACAGGTCATATGGAGATGTTACTGGTGCCCGCTCGAGCAAATCGATGATGAACGGGAAGACAGTGATATAGTGACAGTTCTTTCAAGTAAAGCAATCTCAAGTAAGAGACCATGTCACTTGAGTGAGTTTCATCAAGCCCCTACATTTCAGTTTCCTGATCCACGGTGCAGGAAGAATATAACACCTATGGTATACAGGGCTGCAGTGGGGTTCAATAATGTCGAAAGCAATTAGCCTAAGTCTTAGAACAAAGCAAGCTGTCGGGAAGAGTGGCTATTTTATTACGGTGGGAGTTCCAGATCATGTGGTAATTACGTCATTTCCCCTCATGGTCAGACTTACCAGGGGAGTAGATCGGTCAGCTCCATTTCACAAACGAGGACAGTTTCTGTGAGTCGCCCATGATCCCAAGGCTACCATGAGACAAAGATTTTATGAAGATTGCATTTCCTCCCTTTTACTGTTTGTTTTGGTAGTTGCAACTTCCTAATTCTACAGAGAGGTGCTTTTTTCTTTTCTACTTTCAGCCAGTCTGCCTTGAATTAAGCGGTTTCTAATGGTGGCCAATGCCAGTTCTATCTATGGCACTGCATACGCCCACCCTCCCTGAAACACAGCCAGGAATGACCCCAGAGCACTGCTGGGTGTGGCCCCAAAGCCTGATGAGCAGATCCTTGGACCCAGGTTGGGAATTCCCCAGATCCCATTCTTATAAAGAAGCTAAAGGGTCAAGACACACTAGTGTCTGCAAAGAAACGTGCCCTCTTCCCACTTTGCTTCTCCTGGTCTCAGAGACAGCAAGATTTCTTCAGGTTCTCCCAATAACTCTTGTAACTTGACTATTCATACTACTCATGAGTAAAAATCAGGAAAGTGTCTAATTTCACACACTCCCAGCCCGACGCAAACCAGATGTTTCAGGCTCTGTACTTCCCAACTGATCATGGACCACCACAGCCTTACGCCTCGTTTAGGCTCTGCCAGATCCATGCCACAAGGTAATGCACTGCCGGTATCTTAACCAGCACCAAAAGCACCTTCCAACAGCAAGGCAAGGAAGTAGAAGGCAGGCAGGGTAAAATACATAAGAAAAAATTTATTCTGTAAAATTTCCTTCATTGGAGGTATTGTAAAGTAGCTTAAAATACATCAATACATCATGAAAAATACTTGGCATAATTTAGATTATAACTATAATATACATGATTTGACCTTGACTAGCCTAGTCCCCGTCTCAAACATCATTTTAAAAAAGAAGCCACATAAAAATCGGAACAAACGCTGCGTTTCTTCATACATCCAGCGTCTCACAAATTTTCCTTCCGTCAATTTTTTTTTCTCAACTATACTTGTTAATGGTATTTGCTCCTGGGTTTGCTTGAGGAGAGAATCCATTTTCGGTTTCTTAACAGTAACATTTAGGCCTTTTTTTCTCTGATTCTTCAAGAAAATGCTTCATGCTGAGTTTGAACAGCAATCGAGGGTCTGGTCCAGAAAGCGGTGGACAATTACAAATCTCTCTCATTTCGAGGCCTATAAATAAAAAATAGAACATACAAATGTACATATACATGTCAACGTGTGAAAGACACTACTATCATTCTTAACACCGTGCAACATAAAAATGCATCTGAAATAAAAGATACCGTAAGTATACAACACGTGAAAAGAGAAGCTGAGATAAATCATGGTGAAGTTGTATTTTCATGATTTTTTTCTCACAATAATGTAAACACAACACACTAACACAATCTGCCATGATGATCAATGCCAGCCACGTGGGAGGATAAACAGGCCATGTGATCAGTAGTCAGTTCTTTATAAAGAACTGATCCTTGGGGCTAGAGAAATAATACAGCCAGTAGAGCATTTGCCTTGCATAAGGCCGACCCAGGTTCGATCCCCAACATTCCATATATTCTTCTGAGCCCGGTGAGGAGTGATCCCTGAGTGGAGAGCCAGAAGTAAGCCCTAAGCATACTTGGTGTAACTCTGAAACAAAAACAAACAAAAACTGGAGTAGGCCCTGATCACAACCTTCCAGGGCAGAGAAGATCTTGAGGTGCAGAGACTTTGTACAAGAAAAGGAAACCAATACCATACAAATAGCCTCCTGCTGTGATTAGTTTTGTACTGTTTCATCCCTCTTTATATTATGTTTCTTCTGTAAATCTTGTACAAATATGTGATGTCTGAACGATATCTCTTTAATTGCTATAAAACCTGTAATTCTTCATCAAGCTTTCCTGGTAACATTTCTTCCTGCAGGAACTGTCCTTTCCTTCAACTATCAAGCAGAACCCTGCTACAAACCATGAATATTTGTAGCGAACATTCACTTACTTTATATAGCAAATTGCAACATATAGTTTCTACAGTTTTTTGGGTAATTTTCTTTTTCCATATTTATTCTATTATATTTCAGGGTGTCAGAATCTTTCATTTTTATATTTCATTATAAATATATAATATGAATATAAAATATAAATTTTTATATAAAAATTCATATAAAATTTAAATATAAAATAAATTTTATATTTAAATTTAAAAAATTCTTATTTTTAAAATAAAAATTCTTATTTTTAAATAAAAATTCTTAAGGCCTGAGAAAGGCTCTTGGTGGCGGGAGATGGGCACTGGTGGCGGGATGGGTGTTGGAACACTGTATGACCAAAACCCAAATATGAACTTTTTAATTGTATATCTTTGTAATTGTAAAAATAAAAAATTAAAAATTTTTCTTATTTTAAAAAAATTCTTATTTTTAAAATAAAAATATAAAATTTTTATTTTATATTTAAATATAAAAATTCATATAAAATTTTATATATAAAATTTTTATATAAAAATATGAATTTTTATATTTCATTTCGCTCTTCTAATAGGAGCTGTACTGTCCTCCTATCCAGCCAGAATACAGCTTCCATTCACTTCACTTTATTTATTTTCTGCCTGTGTTTAACTTGATGAATTGTACCTAATAGGTACTTAACAAATCCATGCTGAATTTTAAACAAACATGTACAGGACACATCACTGTATCACTGTCTTCCTGTTCATCATCGATTTGCTCTAGCAGGCACCAATAACATCTCCATATGACCTGTCTCACGCTAGTAGAGCCCAAGGGCACCTGCTTGCTCCAGGAACATAAAGAGCCTCAAACCATTCCATCAGGTCATGGGAGTGAGGTCTATAATTGTCACTGGTATCTGGCATATCAAATACAACACGGGTAGCTTGCCAGGCTCTGCCGTCCGGGTACAGGACACAAGTTATGAATAAATTATTCTGATGTCCTAGTAAAATCACTTTTAAGAGCTCACAGTGTAAGAGGAAGCATGATGTACTCAATAGGCATATACTACCTTAAGTTTCCTGAGGTTTGGAGGTAAGCAAGGAATTAGCGACCTAAAGATTCTGACAGGAAGTGAAGGGGCTGGTCCGGATGCAGCCCAGGGACAGAGCACTTGTGCTGGTCTCAGTCCTCAACACTGTGAAAGCAAACCAGTGCAAGGGGCATTTACTCCTCACTTCCTCTGCAGGTCTATCGGAGTGTGCCAGGTCTATCTAAGCCAGTGGTGTGAAAGAAACCAGTTTAGAAATCTCAGGACGGGTAGAGCAGATATTATTCAAGTGTGCAACAAAGGGAGGGAGAAAGGGAGAGCAAGAGGAAGGCAGAATTTTGTCCACATGAATGCACAAGAACAAAAGCAGAGGCACAAAGATGATACTAGCCCATTTCACAGATGAAGGCAACGGAATACCTCTCAGCAGTAACAGGACTCACGGTATTGACGAAGCTTGGAAGGACCAGCTGAGTGACGAGGAGCAGGGACGCACAACAGCATGCTTAAGATGGCACCGAAGTGAAAGTCTAGAAAATGCACACTAGTTCACACTGAGGAGGGACATTCAGTGTACAGGGAGAACCGGACAAAGAGAAGGTTTAATTTACAAAGGGACAGGAGCCCTAGCTGACACTCAGGAAACTGTGTGCTCTAAATACGGGTTGGAAGGAGAACAGAACAGGTCATCGCCATATGCCACTTTGGGATGAAGACTATTTTAGATGGGAAATATTTGGGTACCCATACCCAGGAGCGCTCGGGGCTTACTCCTGGCTCTGCACTCCGGGATCACAACTGGTGGTGCTCTGGGGAACTTAGGAGATGCTGAGGATTGAAACCAGGTCAGCCCCATGTAAGGCAGGCACGCTTACTTGTTCTACTATCACTTGGTGCCAAATGGGAGGTATTTGGAATTCAATGTAGGCCTCCCCGAAAATCCCTGGGGAAAGAGAGAGAGAGAGAGAGAGAGAGACAGAGAGAGAGAGAGACAGAGACAGAGAGAGAGACAGAGAGAGACAGAGAGAGAGAGACAGAGAGAGAGACAGAGAGAGAGAGTGAGAGAGAGAGAGACAGAGACAGAGCAAAAATAACATTCTCTGAGATTTCCTTATTAAACTGAAATAGCAGCTTCCAGGACATCAGGCTGCCACAAATGCACACTGTGGATGTAACTCCAGGAAGGAGGAATGCAGCCTCCCCTGATGCCTTCCGGCGGACGTGGGGTAGGTACACCCTGAAAGAGAGCAAGACCACTCAAACCAACATAGACAAGCATGATCACAAACTTTCTTACACCCATTTATTCTTTTGAAAACTCACCTCTACAAAAAAAATCATTCCCTTTTCTCATAGTGCCCTTCTTCCTCCTACTAACTCAGATTCCAACTTCTACTGCGACCTTTCAGTGAGTTTCTCCTACACACACAGGAGCACTACATGCACACATAAAGTTTTTTTTTTTTTTTCCTTTTTTGGGTCACACCCAGCGATGCTCAGAGGTTACTTACTCCTGTCTCTTCGCTCAGGAATTATTCCTGGCGGTGCTCGGGAACCATATGGGATGCTGGGAAACAAACTTGGGTCGGCCACATGCAAGGCAAACACCCTACCCGCTGGGCTATCGCTCTGGCCCAAGATTTTTATTTTTCTTCTGTTTTTGTCTTCAGTGAGCTTTATTGGGGTGGGGGAGGAAGGAAGGGGAAGTACAAAGCCTAAGAGGACAGCGGAAAACTTCTCATCCTCCCCCTACATGTTATTTACTATGTCAACTATACTTCAAGAAAGCTAGTTCTAGGAAAGAAGGGAAGGAAGAAAAGGGAAGGGAAGGAAGAGAAGCAAAGGGAAGAAGGAAGAGAAAGGAAACTGAAAAGGTTGTAAATAAAGAAACGGTGCTAAGACTCTGCTACTGAAAACAGGCTGTTAGGGGCAACAATGGAATTGGAACATGAATATTAATAGAGATGCAACAGGGCGAGCCAGGACGGTGCAATGGGAACTATTCTGGATGGTGGCGGTGTGGAAGGGAGATTTGCTAACAGCTTGTGAAGGCAGTTAATGAAAGGTTTGCTTCCGGGTCAAAGACAGGTCCTGTATTTCCTCCACTGTGTTTTTCTCTTACTCTGCACCTGAAGATCACTTACTTGGTCACTGTAAATAGTTATTATTCAGAAACACTGTATTGTTAGCTGGCTAATGACCTCCAAGCCTGAAGTTCTTTCAAAAGGGGCACTCTTAACAAACTGTCAAACTAAAATCATTTAAGCACATAAAATGAATCTCAAATTAACAACGTCCCTTCTACTCTGAACGTAGAATTAATCATGCACTGCTTTGAACTTTTAAAAAATAATTCTCCAAAATAAATCGATAACAGGGGTAGGTTCCCTTTGATTTGCTAATTTGTTATGACTTTGGCGTCTCTGCTAGTTATTTTTATTTACTTGAATTAATTATACCTTACACCTCTCTAAAATTAATTTGAGGATGTTCATCTTCAAGTAACAGTCTACTTCTGGATGTACTCAATTTAAATAGTCTCAACACCTCCCAACATGAATGCGCACACTTCTGTGACTTCTGATTTTAACCCGGACTTAAACACACATCACCTAATTAAAAACTACAGTCTCCTAAGTATTTTTTCAGTTTCCTTTTGTAGATCTCCTTCTATTCTTATTTACATTTCATTCTTCATCAAGCTGACACGAATATTTTACTCTGCATTTTCCAAAGAATCAACTCTTTCAATTTTGCTTATTTCTGTTTGATTTTATTAATTAGTTCCCAGCACTGCTGTATCAATATCTTCCCTTTTTTCCTTATCTATATAGACATTTAAACTGATAAATATTCTTCATGTGCAGACTTGGCAGCAACCCATGAAAATATAACTATATTACTCTAACATTTATCAACTGCAACGCAGGCTGTTACTGTTTCTGGATCTCTCTCATCTTATAAACACATAATTCAATTTTTATGTGCCCACAAACCTTTTAACTTTTGTTGTATTAATTTCAGTGTAGCATTTTCTGATGACAAAAAAAGCATGAGCTCTTTATATTAAGTATGAATGTTTCTGTCCTAATCGCATGGCCAATATCTCTACAGAATATGTAAAATGCATTTAAAAAGAAAAACAGGCTTCTTTTTCTTAGTGTTTAACTTTTTTATTTAAATTATATTTTTCATATACTGAAATTCAATTCTCTATTACTGCCTTGCTAGACCTGACATTTTCTTTAAAAAAAAAAAAAAGCTGAATGTCAGCTATCATCACAATTATACATACAGACAAGATAAACCCTGTTTCTTTCTTTAAAATTCTCTATTACCAGACAATGCTCCTACTCAGACGTACTGTTTCATTTATGGACTGATCTATCTGGAAAGCACGGTTGGTTCAATGGCATGCAGTACCAAGCGTATGCATCTGTCCCACTGGTTTTGTTTGCATCACTTTGGTTTTCTCCCCCAACCTCTCACACTTCCCTAAGATCTGAAAAGACCCAAAGTCACTCATCCTTGCGAGTCTTTAAATTTTCTCTTTATACATCAGCAACTTGCATCTTTGCAATAAAGATTAAACATCGGATAAATTTAACCATCCAGGCTTCATGTTCTGTAAGATCTTCTAAAGCCCAACTCGAGACAGACAAGAATGTCCTAAGGTTACCATCTCACCCCACAGAGACTGGCACACATCCAAAACAGCAAGAACAACCGGTGCTGGCGTGGATGTGGGGAAAAAGGGACTCTCATCCACTGCTGGTGGGAGTGCCGACTGGTCCAGCCCTTTTGGAAAACAATATGGGCATTCCTCCGAAAGCTAGATATTGAGCTCCCATTTGATCCAGCAATAGCACTCCTGGGAATATACCCTAGAGACCGAAAAACACATAGCAGAAACACTATCTGTACTTCTTTATTCATCTCTGCGCTATTCACTATAGCTAGAATCTGGAAACAACCTAAATGCCCGAGAACAGAGGACTGGCTAAAGAAACTGTGGTTCATCTACACTATGGAATACTATGCGGCTGTCAGAAAGGATGAAATTATGAAATTTACCTGCAAATGGATGGACATGGAGTCTATCATGCTGAGTGAAATTAGTCAGAAGGAAAAGGACAGATATAGAATGACTGCATTCATTAATAGGATATAGATACCAGTGTTTTAATAAATATGGGAAATGGTAATGGCAGATTAAAACTCACCACTGAATATACACAAAGAGACTTAAGTGATAAACTCTAAATATCTGCAGGGCTAGCCACAATGTGTAAAATAAGAGGAGAGAGATGCAGAGACAGAGAGAGAGATAGAGAGAGAAAGAGAGGAAACTGGGGTACCTGCTATTAAGGCGGGTGGGGGACGGAGGGGGAAGGGGGTACATTGGTGGTGGAAATGGGGCACTGGTGGAGGGATGGGTGCTGGAATACTGTATTACCAAGAACCAATTATGAACACCTCTGTAATTGTATGTTTCACGGTGGTATAATAAAAAAATTAAAAAAAAAAAAGAATGTCCTAAGGAAACAGAGACTGCACTGCCGTACCATTCGCCGCTGTTACACGGAGGCGTCCGTTTCCCTGACTCTTCCACACTGCTCCACTTGTTAGATATTTTCCTCGCTGTAGCTATTTTGATTTGGTTGTGTCGGAGCTGCCCTCTCTCCCTCTCCTATGAGTCACTGCTCTGCGGCCATTAATTCCGCTCCTTCACAACTTCCACAGAAAGTTTCGCAGTTTCACAGCTACCACCACAATTTTAGCCCTTTCATGAAGGGGACGTATCTCATATTTACTTTTTGTTTAATTAATTATACCTTACACCTTTCTAAAATTAATTTGAGGAGATTCATCTTCAAGTAACCTCCTTGAATTTTAGGCGGCTTTCACAAGTTTAGGCATTTTCACATTTTCCCATGACCTGATGGAATGGGTTGAGGCTCTTTATGTTCCTGGAGCAAGCAGATGCCCTTGGGCTCTACCTTGCATGTGACAGGACATATGGAGATGTTACTGGTGCCCGCTCAAGCAAATCGATGATGAACGGGAAGACAGTGATACAGAGATTCACAATTTTAGCACTTTTGTGAAGTGGACGTATCTTATATGTATCGATCCGTATTTTCCTCCTTCTTCTGTCCTTCCAATGGAGATAAAAACAGACTTAGCAGTCAGCTTCAGGTCGCCCCCCGCAGCAGCTCTTGCCCCTTAAAATGCCCCCCACCGGAGTAAAATTTAATATTAGACCTGTATCTTGATTTTTTTATTGCTTTCTTTTGTGGGGTTGCAGGATTTTCCTACTTCTTTTATTTTCAGGGTGCAGCGACGACCGCGGGGCAGGGTCTGAATCCGGGGCTCCCACATACGAAGCACATGCTCCTGCGAATGAACCAGCACCCAGGCCTGCTATCGTCTTATTTTTCAAGGATAGAACTTACTAATTTCAGAGCTTTTTGTTGCTCTTTTTTAATTCAGTGTAGATGAGAACCCTGATGATAAATTTTATTGTTAAGAACATGCAGACACTAAATCAATTTTTTTTAAACAAAAGTATCTAATGATAGTGTTTCTTTTCAACTCACGAATCTCATCACCGTTGCCCCTTTCTACAAACCTCCCTGGGCTGAGGCAATGGTGCCTGCCTTGCCCGTGCTGCCACGCTGTCATTTTATTGACAGCGTTTTGGAAATGGTACAGGTAATGCGTTACACTGCATCGGATCGAGCTGTCCTTTTTACACTGCTGCATGATTTGAGCTATCATGTCCATCAGTGGTTTTGTTTGGATGAGGGTGGCCTGACCTACCTTTATAAGGGTGGTTTATCCTCAACACCAGCAGGGGATGGGACGACTTAGTCCAGGGTGTCCTGCAACTTGGCGAGTTTACTTCTGACTGAAGCACTGTCCTTCTCTGCCCCCAAAGCTGACCTGCATGTGGTCTTTAGAGGAGGCTGTGCTGACCGTGGAAACAACCCACCAGCCCGAGCAGCTCCAGGCAGTAATAAAATGGAGCCACATATCCCACTGATTGAAGAGTACATTTGAAATGCTGGGACCACGTCTGGTGTTTAGGGCTTATTCCTGGCTCTGAGCTCAGGGATCACTCCTGGCAATGCTCGGGGACCATATGCAGTGAGAGACCAAACCCAAGAGGGGGGGCTTCTAGGCAGTGCTCAGGGGCCTTCAGGGCCACGCCCAGGAATTCTCAGCCAACCAAGCTGGATGGTGCAATGCTAAGGCCGGACAATGTGGTGCTCTCAGGTCCAGGGGAGCTCAGGGGCCTCCAGGACTACAGCCCGAGGGCAAGGGAGTGATGGGGATGGACTCCAGACCTTGTGTGTGCAAGGCAGCCACCTCTGACCTGAGTCCCCTCCTCAGCCCATACTGTTAAAACTTAACTTCCATGAACAGGAACAGAGAGGAACGTGACGAACCACAAGAAACAATCGGATCAATCTGAAATGATGGATATGATTATTCAACAAGTTCATGATTAGAACCTAATAGGCAAGGAGCAGTGTTTTAAGGCCAGGAGACTTACGGAACATAACCAAACACAATGTACAGCTCCTGACGGATCACACCAACTGCAAAGCCATACCCTGAGACAACACCTGGCTATGAACAAGTTATTTTATTTGACTAAGCAATTGCCATTACTTATGCTGAATGATAAAATGCCTTGACTATGAGGAAAATGGTAGTACTTTCTAAATGCATGCTGAGGAGTACGGGATGCGGCCAGGGTGTACAGCACTTGCTGTGCATGTGTGAGAGCCTGGGTTGGATCTCAGCACAGTGCCCGGAGGAATCCCTGAACCCCTACCAGCACCATGGGCCTCCGATGAAATAGTAAGTAATAAAATGAATCTGTATAAAGTAAATGAAATACATGTTGAAATAATTACATGGAAGGGAGCTCCTACCTGGGATGGCCATTAAAATCCTCCTGGCAAAAATATAAAAACAGCTGAAATAAAATGTAGGTGGTGGTTGATACTAAAGAGTGTGTTAAAAGTACAGGGCTTACAATGTGTAAAAAGAAGAGGGAGAGGGATGCAGAGACAGAGAGAGAAAGAGAGGAAACGGAGGTACCTGCTATTGAGGCAGCCTGGGGGTGGGCGGGAGGGGTGGGGTACATTGGTGGTGGAAATGGGGCACTGGTGGAGGGATGGGTGCTGGAATACTGTATTACCAAGAACCAATTATAAACACCTTTGTAATTGTATGTCTCCCGGTGGTATAATAAAAAAATTTTTTTTAAATAAATAAAATAAAAAAGTAATTGATAATTGATAATTTGTTAAAAAAATAAAATAAAAAATAAAAGTACGGGGCTTATTAAATTATTAAAATTATTCTCCATTTTTACATGTGGTTTTGTTTATTTGGTTTTGGGCTACACTGGCGATGCTCAGGGGTTACACCTGGCTCTGCAGGCAGGAATTACTCCAGTGGTGCTTGAGAGATCATATGGGATTGGACCTGGGTCAGCCGTGTGCAAGGCAAGTGCCCTATCTGCTGTACTCCTCTCCAACCCCTTTATGGTTTTTAAAACATGGTCTGAGTAGCACCATAAAATAGTTTACGTGCTGCTCTCCTCACCCTTTCTCTCCTGCCATTGCTGCATTTCAGCGAGTCCAGCCTTGATTGTGCACATGTGTCTTCAGCTCTAGAAGGCCAGGAGGATCAAGAGGCCTCCCAGCGATGATGTGTCACTTCAGCTAGTGGAATATTTCAGATGAACATCGGAGGGGGCTCTGCAGGTCATGGAAAGCTACCACCACTCTCTTAACTTACTAGAAGAATGCAAGCGGGGGTATTATCCGGAACTGGGGCACTGCCTAGGATTAGAATCTGTCACAGATCTCCAAGGTAGGGATGCGTCAGAGACTCTTCACTGAATGAGCTCCCCCGTCTCGGACCCCGGCCATTCCTTAGCTCAGGAGAAGCTCCTTCATTTTGCTCCCATTAATTTCAGAACCTACATCCAAACAAATGTAGTCTTCATTCATTTTCCCCTTATGGGTCTATCTGACCTTATTTGATTGCTCAATAAACCCATCCCGAATAGCGTGGAGATGCCGGGCTGAAGGACAGGCAGGGGTGACTGTCTCTATCCCTACACTCCTGAATAACGCAACCAACCTCTTTACACATCCTGTTCCCAACTTCTCTTCATTTTTCAAGACAATGTACTTTTCAAAAAGCCTAAAATCATCAAAAGCCTGAAGCCCAAAACACTGGCAACAGATTTACTAAAACTTAACGAAAAGCTGGTTAAACATTTTGTTTATTTTGGCGTTGGGGTTACACCTGATAGTGCTCAAGGCTTACTCCTGGTTTTGTACTCAGATATCACTTCTGGCAGTGCTCAGGGGCCCAGATGGAGTGCCAAGGAATCTGAACCTGGGTCAGCCTCATGAAATGCAAGCATTTACCACTATACTATCTCTCCGGCCCCAGATTAACCACTTAAAAAAGCAGAGCAGAGGGGCTGGAGCAATAGCCCAGTGGGTAGGGAGTTTGCCTTGCACGCGGCCGGCCTGCGCCGGCCGGGTTCCATCCCCGGCATCCCATATGGTCCCCTGAGCACCGCCAGGAGTAATTCCCTGAGTGCAGAGCCAGGAGTAACCCCTGAGCACTGCCAGGTGTGACCCAAAAAGCAAAATAAATAAATAAATCAGAGCAGAAATACAGGCCAAGAATGATACTAAAGTGACTACTTTAACAAAATACTTATATTTATTTATATATTTTGAGATAAATATGAATCGAACAGAATGATTTGATTTGGCATCATTATTTGAAAGCAAATCTATGTCAACAGCAAGTGAAAGCAGAGAAAGCTATGAAAAGACATTGAAGCGGGCAAAAGCGATGACTGGGTAGCCTGTCAATTTCACCCTCCTGTATTATCTCTGCTTTCATGGTCTTTGAGCTATTTTACAACTCATAAGTTGGAGAAAACTGATAACAATTCAGATGATACTGTCCATGTCCATGAAAATGGAAATGAACTATGCCTGGAAGAACGCAACTGATTTCTGCCTTATGAATGGATCATTTTCGGTGACTATTTGTAAAGTCCCTTCAACATTCCATAGTCACACACTTGTGGTTCTTGCGTTTTCTTTGTGTTAGCTGTAATGTATTACTGGCTTACTCATTTATAGCGAGAAAATAAAATCTGAGACATGTGTTTGTTTTATATTTAAAAGCCATTATTATACCATTAGAATTTTTTCTCTAATTCATTCCGTACTTCCTTTATAAATTGTCATGGAAATTAGAATCTCTTGGTTCATCAAATGCTCTACATTAAACATTTTTTAAAAAAATACGTATTTTAAGTACACAATATAAAAATCAGAGTCAATCTTGACACCAGCCAACTGTCCTCTGGAGTGATAGAATAAGAAACAATTCTCAATAACATTTTATGTTTAACCATTCTGTGATATAAGAATGATAGACTCAGAAATGACAAACTTTACCTTCCTCCAGTAACAACCAAACAAAGCGCAGACGAAACGACTGGTGCATGCCCCGTAGTAGGAGTCCTTCCGGCACTACATCCCAAATAAGACTCCAATTATTTATTCATAAAATATAAACTACAACCACTCGCTGTTTTGTTTGTTTTTAAAAAGGTCAGAAGCTTCATGATTAGATTAAAAGCTTCCCTTGAAGTTTCTTTTTGACAACAGAAACCAAAACATTTCAAGGTAAAAAGAAAAATCACCTCCTTTTTTAAAAAAAAAAAAAGTGCTTTTGTTTAAAATATTATCACTTTCTCCCCTCTCCCCCTAAAAAGCAATTTTTCCCTAATAGCCCATTCATTTCAGCCTCAAGTAGATACACATCACAGGCAGCATGATTTTTTTAAGGCTTTAGACAATGTTGCTGTCAGGCTTTCTGGCTTTCTATGATTCAGAGGCCAATTCAATTACAGCAGCAGCTTTGATATCTGCCTTTGCCTGCACACGCTCATGTCAGACAAAATGGGATTCTGTAAGGCGAATGGTGTATTTGTACACACTGGCCAACCTTCCCTCATCCCCTTCAACAACATTTCATTTCAATGTTACACACTCCTAATTTCTACTCAGGAGATGTATAGTAGTGCTGATTTATGCATCTACTCTGTCCAATTACAAATGCATCAGAATGATTCACACAGGAGCTCAACCCCGCAGCCTCCTAAAGTCGAAAGATTCAAAAGGACACAGGACGGAAATGAGTGTAATCTGCAGCTTGCCACTGAGCAATCCCGGTACCTAAAAACTGAATGTACTAAATCTGAACATCAGGATTTTAAAAGCAGCCTACAAATAAAGTTGACGCTGAAGTACTAAAATACAGTTTCTATATTTTCTACCATTCCCACCTCCTTCGGTCCCCCAGTCCCCAAGGAGAGGTTGACAAGACAAAGTTGAACAGAGAAGTAATAAATGAAAACTTCAGTCCGTGCCTTCAGATTTAAAACAAATTTCTCAAGTAATTTTTTAACCTAAGCTACATTCTCTCCTATTTCTCTCTCTCATGTTTTATAACAATCATTACAGAAAGTTTTACAAGGTATCTCTTTTCAAGAACACAATATGGTATCCATAAATTTGAAGTCTGCAGAGCGTACCTATCATTTTAAAACTGTCATACTATTAAACATCAACAGGTTGATATAACATCTGTTCTTCAGTTTTCACCCCAGTTGTTATGGTAACCAAAATATGTGTTTCCTAAATTTAACTGATCATTTCAAGTAAATAAAATCATCACACTTATTAACTACAAGTATGTTATTAACTACAAATAATATGACTACAACCCTATATTTATCTTATTAAAATGCTAGTGGACCACACGATTTTATTTGACTAGACAGTTACACAAGCCTTATCTCAGAATTAACATTTTTAAAAAATAGCAAGGGTGCATTTTATTTTAATTTGGGGGTGTTTGTTGATTCAAAAGCAAAACACAAGAGTAGTTTACTTATTGAAACTATAATGACATACTCCAAAATTATCCTGTCCACAGCTCTGTACTGGTCTCCCCTTATTCTCTCAATAACAGTGAGAACTGGACCTTAAAATTATTTTTATTTTCTTCTTCTTTTTTCTTTATCTCTTTTTTTGTTGGTTCGGGTCATACTGGGTATACTCAGGGTTTACTCCTGACTCTGCGCTTAGGGTCACTCCTGGCAGGCTCGAGAAACCATACGTGACGCTGGGACTTTAGGACCAGCTGTGTGCATGGCAAATGTCCTCCCGCTGAACTACTGTGCTGGGCCTAGGCTTTGGAATTCTAACCTTCAGAACGGTAAGAGTAATTTTCCCACTTTTCTTCAAAAAAGACTGATTTTCCCTGTTTCTCTAATTTGTGTCACCTTACAACGTGGAACAGAGACCAAAGATTCGTTCTCCTCTAAACCCTAACCAAAGAAGGAGTCCCTGCTCCTTCTGATGGCCGCAAGAGCACTGCTGCCAGGGAGCACCCAGAAACTGGGGGATCAGACCCAAGTCTTTGTACCTGGAAAACTCAAGGCTTCCTCCCTTCCCAAGGCACAAGTCCTGCACGCAGGCCAGGGGCACTGGCAGTCTTCAGAGAAATGCTAGTCTTTAGACATGTTACTACAAGAGTGACTACTACATGACTACAAGAGTATGCTACCTGCACGGCAGAGCCTGGCAAGCTACCCGTGTTGTATTTGATATGCCAAATACCAGTAACAATTATAGACCTCATTCGGAATGGATTGAAGCTCTTTATGTTCCTGGAGCAAGCAGATGCCCTTGGGCTCTACTAGCTTGAGACAGGACATATGGAGATGTTACTGGGGCCGGCTCGAGCAAATCGATGATGAACGGAAGACAGACATGTTACTAAAATGCGGCCTTTACTCCCACAGAGCTTTCTGCTGCTAATTTGTTCGCCAGTCACAGAAGAACCCAGAGGATGGGGGGATGCCCACTGCACCCCAACAGAGCTGAGAAAGTGACTGTCCCTCCATGTTTGTTCTGGCAACTCTCGTAATGAGTGCCCTGGCCCTCCTCTGCATTTTCCTCCCTAACGCTCACTTCTGACAAGTAGGCAACACACCAGTGACCTACTCTATACATCTCTATTTCAGTCGCCTCGTCATCTGGCTCCCTTTACTGAATCTATTTCACGAGAGCAGGGGGTTTTGTTCATCTTGCTCAGGGTGCCTAAAAAGCCATGTGCAGAACAGTATTGTTTGAATGCGTCCTGAACAAATCGTTCAATGCTGATTTGCTGTGGTGAAAAAGAACGTGTCTTGTGGTATTTAAGAAAACTAATGAAGAAATCTTACACTTTTTAAACTGTCGTCATCCTTCTTCCTCTGTAACCCAGCGGGTCCACTATCTGCTCTGTCTTCTTCTTACCAATCAAATGTGGAAGCAACCTCGTCATTACAACTGCGGGCACTTTTCCTCTGCTCCCTGCCCAAGTAAACTCATCCACTCTCACTGCTGCAACATTCCCTCTTTTTAGGCGACTCTGCAACCCTAGACTGCCCTGTGCTCTGGCTGTCTCCCAGCTGCCGGTGAGACAAGACTGCTGCTAGCTCACCCAGTCAGTCAAAGGACAGGCGCCTCACATAGAATGAAGCATTGATTATAGTCACTGAAGCAGAAAAATATGTTAAATAAAAGCTACCTGAAATGTCGTCTTCAGCAGTAGGTAGCCTCATATAACTCCAGATACTGCCTGAGGTATTCCTTTCTTTCATTATAAAAATTAGACCTACGATAGTAGGGAACTCCAATCTCTGAGTTATGACTATGTATTCTAATTAACAATATACTCGTGCGCTAACTAGCACTTTCACTTCAACTACTGAAGTATTCCCAATATTGTAGTAGAGTTTTATTACTTTCAAATTGAATTTAATCACTTGGGGGGAAAATGCAAGAAATTATATGAGGTTTTCAAATTAAGTTTCTGAACTCGGATAGTTTATTTTTAGAAGAAAAACATCTCTCAATTTTTCTCTTCCTCTTGGCTCCCTAATAACCTGTTTTCCCAGCCATTCCTCTTCAAGCCCACTAACAAACCCATTACTATTTTAAAAGACTTCTCTAATGCATTTCTAAAAATTATTTTAGTCTCTGAACATTTTATTTTTTAACCTCTACAAAGATGCAAAATTATCTGGTGTAAAATGATAACTTAGAATTTGGAAAAGACACCGTCTAAAATAAAAGCTGGTCAGAATATATATTTTTTGCCAAGACATCAAAAAATCAGATGGGCTGGACATGTAATGTGATTTGGAGATGACCGCTGGACTAGAGCCGTAACCGACTGGATCCCACGGGATGTCAAAGATCATGTGGTCGCACACCTACAAGATGGTCAGACTTCTTCGTCAAGACCCTGAAGGAATGGTTTGAGGCTCTTCGTATTCCTGAAGCAACCAGATGCCATTGGGCTACACTGGCACGTGATAGGGTCAAATAGAAATGTTACTGCCGCCCATTCAAGCAAATCGATGAATAACGGGATTCAAGTGGTCGAGTGAAGTGATCAGAATATATTTTCCAGTTTCAGCAAACCATATATCTGAAGAATTTCACAGAGCAAAAATACAAAAAAAAGGGGATCCGAGAGCCAATCAAGGCTCTAGAGTGGGCTGGATCTCGAGTTGTGTGATTCCCGGATGGGCAGTGTAGCGCCTAGAGGGCTCCGGAAGCAGGACCCTCAAGGAGTCACTAGTGAGATGAGTATGTGGAGACGGGGCTGGACAGCTCAGCAGGGCCCACTCCAGCTACAGTCACAGCCTGAGGTGACAACGCATGGTCGCTTGGCGCAGCTGTGCGATGGGCCACAAAGGCTGCTCTAGGGGCCCCAGACCTACACCCCAGAACGCAGAGGGAGCTGGGGAGGGGACACGCAGCACCGGGGACCAAGACCAAGGCCTGTGCACACAGGCAGGCGTTCCTCCCCCATTTCAGCTTTCTCCCCGAACCTGAATGACTGCCGGACACTGCGGCAGGTCACTGCTGCCTGCTGCTTGCTCCAAGACCCCCTTTCAATACACCGCCCAGTGCTAACCATCTTCCCTTCTCTCTTCTCTCCTGATTCTCTTTCCAGGATCACTGCAAGAGCCTCCCCTATTCCAGCCCTGCCCTACTGAGGCCCTTCCTTTCATGCAGGGTCCCTGCTTCCCAAACACCGGCATCAGAGCAAGCCTCAGTGCTCAGAACCTTCAGCCAATGCTACCTATGGCTTGAAATAAATCGGTGGGATTTGTCTCTCATGACCAAAAATACCAAGGATGGGAAGGGCCCCTAGTAGGTAACTTAAACTTAAACTTAAATACTTAAACTTAATAGTTTAAGTATAGAATGCAAAGGGTTTGCAGAAATGCACCCAGAAAGAGTAATATGGGGGGGGAAATATGGTGATGGGGGGGAAATCGGAGAATAGATTAGAAATAGAATAGATAACAAATATCTGCCAGCTGCAGAAATACACTTCGCATGTATAGAATAAGACTGCTTAGGTCATTTTAGACGGAGGGGCTACATGGGCAAAACTAGAATAGGGAACTGTCGGGACTGTCCTCTACAGGTGCTTCTGAGAGCCACGTAAAATCCCCGCCTCTGAGTGCCGATGTTCTCAATAACTGCCCTACTTTCCCTGTCAGCACTGGCTCACCTCGGGGAGCCCAGAGGATGGTGGGGAAGGGATCTGGTACTGAAGAAATGGCCGCCCTGTGAGCACTGACCGATGGCCGTCTGTCTGAATCTGTCTGCTGGACGGAGGGAGGATGCCCATCCAAGTGGCCTGCACTCAGCTCTCACTCGGGCTCAGCATGCCTTCATGGTCTGGGTTCCTGGACCTCTGCCATCCTCCCTCCCTTTCTGGATTCAGTCCCAACGCCCTTCCTTTTATTCCCTGAACAAACCCAACTCACCTTCCCTGTGGGGCTCCGGAAAGAAGGCCCAGATACGCACTGGGTGTGCTCCCCTCTTCCTTTCCGGCTTCTGCTCAGAGGTCTTCCTGGATAACTGAGCAGAGGCAGCTCCACCTTTACTGCTTTGGGCCTGCTGTCCTCCCCTCCCCAAGAACATGCAGATCACGCCTCGACACAGTACCGTGTGCTTGTTTATTAGTTCCATTTCTGAACTAGAATGCCAGTTCTGAGAAGACAGGCTGCTGTGTCCCTTGATCATTCTCCAGCCATATAACACAGAGCGACAGATCATCGATAAATATCAATAAATATTGATTACACGAATGAATAACTGCACGCATGAATCTGTTGTGGTAATTCCTTATTAGAAACTTGATGAGGGGTATTCTTCCTTCAAACAGCAAGCTTGAATATTTATCTGTTTCAGTGACAAGTCATATTCTTTCGAGATTAATAACCATGTTATACTTACGAACCATGCCCTATTTCTCTCTGCGACCCTGTAGCCACAGGAGAACTGCTTCCTCGAAAGCGGTATTTGGTTTTCATTAGTAGGTGTCTGCTAAGGTGAATATGAGGGCAAGCTGAAAGGTAATTTCGTAATACACTGGGATCCTTTAACAGATGCTTCATTATCCCATAATAAATAGCCCAGTACCAAGACTTAAAACTGCAAGGAAATATTCTGCTTTCCTAACCAGGTTTCATATTTAATGTGAGACCAAGCGGGCAGGTGGCCTGGCTTGAAGATGTCACCTAGACATCCACTGTGTTCTCATGGAGAGACTAAGGAAGAAATGCCTGATGCTCCTGAGTATTAACATCTGAAAGTTAATAAATATAAAGCTGCTTAGAAGATAGGTAGAAACTACTTTGGGGGAAAAGTGCTTTCATTTGATGAAGAATTTAAGCAAAAAAAGAGCGGACTAGAGTCAACCATCATTATGAAAAAAGAGTTACAAAACAAAATAGAGTATTACTCTTGGACTTAATACCCATGAGTCAAAACTGGAACACAAATATCTAACCAAATTTTTAAAAACAGGGTGAAGTCACCAAGACTACAAGCAACATGTTGAAGAAAAGAATGCCATGTGTTTTGGTCTTCCACCAAATCAGCTAAAATTTAAGTACCGAATAAATATAAAGCCATTTATTCCCCAGGGAGAAGCAGAATTTTAACTTTTCATTCAAGTCTTTGACAGTGGATCCTGCGTAATTGCAATCATCAAATAGTGAGTAGGTTAGTGCCGTTCTGGTCTTTCTTTTCCCTAAGCTCAAGCAGCAATAGTGTTAAGAGTGAAGAACATGGAGAAAGCAAGAGCAGTCAGCCAAAGAGCCCTGTGCCTCAGCGTGGGCCGGGGCAGCTCACCTGAGGTATGAGTCTATCCAGGTGCTCCGCTCGGTTCCGTGAGAAGGGTGTGTGGACAACCATTCCGGCATCTTGGGGTGGCCCTGGAGGCTGTCCGCGAACTCCATCTGCTGCCAGAACACGGAACTGGCCCTCACGTCCACACAAGCCTGCAACCCAAGCACCCGCGTGAGGTCAGTGAGGCCATTTGGTCACACACCAGCCGAAACTTTTTTCTGGGGCCGGAGAGATAGTACAGGGGTTAGGGTGCTTGCCTTGCACACGGTCAACCCAGATTTGATTCCTGGCACCCCATATGGTCCCTTGAGCACCACGAGGAGGGACCCCAGAGCATAGAGCCAGGAGTAAGCCCTGAGCACTGCCCAGTGTGGCCCAAAAGCTGCATATTTGAGAATGAGAATATATGACAATATGTTTACTGTTTTACCAAGGAGGGGCGCACACTTAAATATAATACGGCATTAAAGAACTCCAAGAGAGAGAGAGCGCTCCTTCTTCTAGCCAGACCCGCCCCACCTCACACACATTCCTAATCCCAGGCCCCAAAGGTACTGGAGGACTTTCAGTATGGCAGATGTTCTACGTGTGCTGTGGGCAACATTGTTTCACACAAATTAAATTTCCCATTTTCCTGAAAAGGAGGCTGGACGGGGCCAGAAACAGCACAGGGGTTAAAGCATTTGCCTTGCATGCCACCAACCTGGGTTTGATCCCCTGAGCACAGCTAGGAGTGATCTGGGCACAGAGCCAAGAGAAAGCCCTGACTACCACGTGGTGCGACCCTAATAAGAAAATAGTCTGGCAGCAGCTGTTACTAGAGGATGGCTGAGCTTCAGGGCTGATCGTGGGCAGGGAATCCCACAGCTGACTTATCCCAAGGTCCGGCCACCTCCAGGCCAAGTTATCTGGACACTCAGCAGGCTTGGGGCAGGCCGCGCGTCCCTGCCCTCACACAGGTCCAGGCTCCGCTCATCCACACCCAGCAACCGTCTGCCCGGGAATATCCCAGCTTCCAGACGGATCCCAGAGGCCCGAGACCCCTGCCGCTGACCGTCCAGCTCCAAAGTCCCCGATGCGAACAGCCACATGTGCAGCCTCGCAACACCCCTGAAGCCCACAGAGCTTAGAGCCCAGGAAGAGGAAAATTAGGCGAGCAAATTGAGGAGAAGCCCACTAAGCTCAGTGAGTGAAAACAACAGACAGAAGGCCACCTCGTACCTAACAGCTCAGCAAATCCTCGGGCCATGACTTGGCAAGCCCATTTCGAGACACATGTTGTAACAAGCAACATAAAGCAAATTATTCTGTTTCACACAAGCAGACTTGGGGGCGGTGGGAAACTGGGGACACTGGTGGATGGAAGGGCACAGTGGTGGCGGGGCTGGCTTTGGAACACTGAATACCTGCATCAACTATCGTCAACAACTCTGTAAGTCATGATGTTTAAATAAAGTTCAAGTAAATTTGAAAACAAAGCACACAACAAAAAAAGGCTAGAGCACCTAATTTGCTATAAAATATCACTGAAGTCATTGGGAATATGTCTGATGTTTTCTGAGGATCAGCACCCAGTTCCCACAGTGGCAAGAGCCATATTATTCCCCAGCAGCAATGAACTAGGGTTTCAATGCTCACACCCCAAGTGACACCCCCAAGTGTACCCGCAAGGTCCAGGGCTCCTCCAGCAATTCTCGGCCCCACCTGACGGGGAGGATATGGTGGTGTTGGGCCCTGTGCCCTGGGGTCACCTAGGCCATGCAGGGGGCACTGTGGGCCTGCAAAACTGCAAGATTGTTCGAGTGCTTGGCTCACTCTTGAACTGGACTGTTTGCTCTGTTGTTGTTGTTGTTGTTGTTGAAATTTAAAAGTCCTGGACATATTCGAATATTTCTCCTTTATCAGATCTATGATTAGCATGTATTTCCTCCTGTTGTGTTTTTTACTTGTAAATAATCTTTTAATATACAACATGCATTTTAATGTACCAAATGAAGAAAGTTTCTTCAACAGTGATGAAAAACCAGCATGGCCACATGCAAAAAACTGAAACTGAATCACTACTTTACACTAATGACAAAAGTTAACTCAAGATGGAAAGAAAGACTAAACGTTAGCCCTGAATCCACACAATCCATCAAGAAAACCCAGGCAAACACAGCATTATTTCGAAATGAGTGGTATCATTGGTGACTTGGCTTCACTGTCAAGGAAAGCGACAGTAAAAATAAACAAGGCATTCCATCAAAGTAAAAAACATCTGCCCTGCAAAAGAACCTATAACAGACACCCCACTAAATGGAAGAAGATACTTGCAAACCATAATCTGATAAAGGACTAATATCCACATACTTTATACATGCATCCGCAAAACCTAACACAAACAGCAAACTCAATCAAAATATGAGGCAAAGGAGCAGAGAGACAGTTCAAGTGTGGAGCGTTAGTCTTACATGTGTGAGTTCTGAACAGGATCCTGGAGCAGCAAGCTCCACCCCCACACCAGGTGCCCCCGCTTACAATCAGCACTGCCCAGAGGGGTGCCGCACCCCCAGCAGTACTGCTTATGACCTCTATTAAAAACATGGGCGGAGCGATAGCCCAGCGGGTAGGGTGTTTGCCTTGCGGCCGGCCTGTGCTGGCCGGGTTCGATCCCGGCATCCCATATGGTCCCCCGAGCACCGCCAGGAGTGCGTTCCTGAGTGCAGAGCCAGGAGTAACCCCTGAGCATCACCGGGTGTGACCCAAAAAGCAAAAAAAAAAAAAAAACAAAGGGGGGGAGAGACCACTCTCTGAAGAAGACATACAGATGGTTAAAAGGCAAAGAATAAGATTTCATCATCACTGACCAGGGAAACAGGAATCAAAATAACAACAAGATGGACCCTGTCATGAGTGACAATGGTCTGTATAGAAGAGAGCAGAAATATTAAGTGCTGGTGGGGTTGTGGAGAAAAAGGAGCCACACACTGACGGCAGAATGCAGAACTGGGGCAGCCTCTATGGAAAGCAGTATGGCGTTGTCTCATAAAATTAAACTATAACTGCCACACAATACAGCATATTGAGGAGAGGGGTTTTTCAGAGAGTTTCTGTTGATTTTTTGGTGTAATTCTTTGGGGGAGTGAGAGTGCAGGGTCACATTTTCTTGGTGTGACGTGGTTTCCGTGACACCAGAATTTGACTCTAATAATGTTACAGCTTTGGAAGTCAGAGTCCGCCCTCCCCTACAGCTTTCTGCTTTTGCTGCTGTTTTATTGTTTGTTTTTGTTTTTCTTGCTTGTTTGGGGGGCCACACCTGGGGGGTATTTAGGACCACTCCCAGGTTTTGTATTCAGGGATAGCTTCCGGAGATCCATAGGATGTCACGGACCAAACCCTGCCTCCCGCATGCTCAATCCATCAAGCTACTAGTTTGGGTTTGCTTCTTCTTCCATTATTATTTTTTTAATAGATTGCTGCAGACTGCCTCTTGGAGAGCAAACTCGGCATCGTCTGAGAGAGTTTCAGAACTTTTCCAAGAGCATTTGTGGTAATGGTCTGATTTTTCCCATTAAGGCAAGTCTGACTATGGACAGGAAGAAACCAAAGAAGAGTGGGAAAGGCCAGACTCGATGGCTCAACTTTCAGGGCGCCCCTTCAGTCAGAGAGGCTTGCAACAGTGGAGAGAGAGCAACAGCGGCGACCCAACTCAATGCCTGCACCTCTGTTGCCAGTATGGAACCCCTTTGTCCACCCTGGGACCTTTCAGTTGGGTGCAAGTGTCTCAAGAACACAATGTGAGCCTGCTGCCCTGTGGCTTGGGTAGAGGGTGGGTGGCTGCTAAAGGGCCAGAACAGACAGAATTAAGTGTAGCTCATCATTCCCACCTTCCCCTTCAATAGACACCCAGAGTTCCAAAACAGTTAGAAAAGGCAGATTATGCTGTCCTGATGCAATTTATCCCTAGTCTCCCATTTTGAGAATTACAATATGATTTCTTTAATACACTTAAGTACTGTTGAAAAGAATCAAAGCTAATTTACCCTGTTGTACATCTATACAGTTTGCATGTGTATAATAAGAAATTTGAAAATATTTAAAGCATGATAAATATATGATCAATGTCTATAAATACAAGAGTATGTATATGTGAAAGATATGTGTTAACATGTTGTGCTTAAGTGTAAAATGTGTCTATTATATATACTTACATGTATCTCCATGTATATATGAATATATGTATATTGTATATATGTATATCTATATATCAATTGATATCAATGTACAAGAGTATGCTACCCACACGGCAGAGCCTGGCAAGCTACCCGTGTCGTATTTGATATGCCAAATACCAGTAACAATTATAGACCTCATTCCCATGACCTGATGGAATGGTTTGAGGCTCTTTATGTTCCTGGAGCAGGCAGATGCCCTTGGGCTATCTCGCATGTGCCAGGACATATGGAGATGTTACTGGTGCCTGCTCGAGCAAATCGATGATGAACGGGAAGACAGTGATACAGTGATACAGTGATATCAATGTATATCAATATATATGAATACTGTATATATGTATATCAATATGCATTGACAGGTAGCAGACAGGCTTGGCTACACCCAGGGCTTTGCTCTGCCCCATGGGCCCTGGTTGCTTGATGGTCTGACATAGAAAAAGACTGGGCCCCCTGGGATGAACCCAGAGCCACGGCAGAGCCTGGCAAGCTACCCGTGGTGTATTCAATATGTCAAAAACAGTAACAATAATGGACCTCATTACCAATGAATGGAGATGTTACTGGTGCCCACTCAAGCAAATTGATGATCAACGGGAAGACAAGTGATATCACCTGGATATCAGGTGATATCCAGGACATCTCCATATGTCCTGTTGCATGCTAGTGTAGCCCAAGGGCATCTGCTAGCTCCAGGAACATAAAAAGCCTCAAACCATTCCATCAGGTCATGGGAATGAGGTCTATAATTGTTACTGGTATTTAGCATATCAAATACGACACGGGTAGCTTGCCAGGCTCTGCCGTGCGGGTAGCATACTCTTATACATATTATAAATATATATATATATATATATATATATATATATATATATATCCCTACACATAAGAGAGACAAACAAGCAAGGTATTCCTTTAAAATACCTTTCCTGTGTGTCTCAGTCATACCATGAGGCACACAGGAGGAAAAATGGGTTTTGATTCGGGCCCAACACCTCACAAGGGCCTTGGGAACAACCAGAGGAAACTCGCTCACCATAATTGTAGCCATTTTCAACATCTGGACTTCACAGCTCATCAGAGCCCCGTACAAGAGAGAAGCCGATTTCAAGCTGGCTTACCAGAGCCCCGCAGAGCAGAGCAGCCAATTTCAAGCCCAGGTAGGCAGTTCTTGGCTGTGAAAATCACCAGGCGTTCATGGAGATGGAGTTGGGGTCCTCCTTCCCCGCCTCTGTCCTGTCCAGGAGGCCTGGTGGACCCACCCACGAACTGCCTCTGGGCTACTGACCATCATGCCTCTGGGATATCGACCATAACTCAGACACACAGGGGAAAGCTGCCATCCAGCTCTTGGTACATCAAACTAGTGGAACCAACCATGTTCTAGAAACTCAGAAAGTAAATTCAAGAACAGAATTTGGCCAGATTCTCCCATAACCAACAATAGGGAAGAAAATGGATTCATCAATTACATTGCCATGTATGTGCTTTAAAGGTCAATACAATCAGTGCCAACTGAGGGAGCAGGCATGGGGATTGGGGTGGGTGGGAAATGAGGGTCTTTGGTGGTGGGAATACACTGGTGGTGGGAGTGGTGTTGAAATATGAATCTTTCTATCAACAGTATTATGAAAACCTTTTTACTTTGTAAATCGTGGTGTTTCAATAAAAAGGAAAAGAATGAAGTGGCTAGTATATGAGAGGTTCGAGTCCCCTCGGAAAAAAATAAAATGAGTTGAAAAAAAATTTAACTGATGATACAAGCTACCATTTTTAAAAGCGCAAACCATCTGTCACTGTCACTGTCTTCCCGTCCATCATCGATTTGCTCGAGCAGGCACCAGTAACATCTCCATATGACCTGTCTCATGCTAATAGAGCCCAAGGGCACCTGCTTGCTCCAGGAACATAAAGAGCCTCAATCCATTCCTTCAGGTCATGGGAATGAGGTCTATAATTGTTACTGGTATCTGGCATATCAAATACGACACAGGTAGCTTGCCAGGCTCTGCCGTGCGAGTAGCATACATTTCATGACACAACATTGTAAAATATCCTAAAACTCATGAAAGAGAAAATCCTGAATTTGACACCTTAAGTGAAATGGATAAATTGCCTGGGAAACCATGATGATACAAGCTACCATTTTTAAAAGCGCAAACCATCTAGCAGTTAAAAACGGAAATAACCTTGAGAATTAAGGTAAACATTTTATTTACACCAAGAGGTTTATCTCCTATACACAGCAGAAGCCTATTTATTTAACACCTTTCAGACTATAAATATTACCAAAAGAATATGACAGTGGGGAGTCCAAGTTGTTGGCCAGCAGCAACTCCAACCCTGATGATGAACAGTTGAGAGCCACACGGAGCAGGAGCCTGGAGAAGGCAGGCTGGAGCTTTAGCCCTTCAACACCTGAATACTGGTCTATCTTGGCACTCACTAGCTTTTTCTCAACTGTTTTCACTCTGCTATTGAGCCTGGAGAAGGCAGTCTGGAGCCCTCCAATGCCTGAATACTGACCAGTACTGTGTCAACTTCAGCTTCACACTGAAGATACCAATAACCCCAGGGAGGCTCGCAATCTTTCTAGGGCAGTCTTCACTACTGTTAGCAGCTGAATCACTGGGAGCACTCTTACAAGCATGAACTACAAAATAACACCCTACAGCAGAACAGGCGTAGTAGGCATAGTAGGGACACAGCATATATGTCCTCCAAGTCCAAGGAGTGAAGATTCAACTAGCAGCCACTAGCTCTATATAACTCTCGAACAGAGGTTTTAGAAACACCATACTGCAGATGTTAAGTGAGTTCAATGAAACAATGGGACGTGCACAAGAGAGTATGAGACCAGAAATGAGGAACGTGCAACCAGAAGTGACTGAAGGGCACAGTAGGTGAAATGAAAGGCTCAATGGAAGGTCTCAATAGCAGAGTGAAAACAGTTGAGTAAAAGCTAGTGAGCTCCAAGATAGAATATAGGAAATTTCAAGAAACCAACCGAGGATGAAATGAAGTCTGAGAGAAATGAACTACACATCAGAGGCCTGAGGGATGAGTTCAAGAGGAATATATTGACAAGAAAATCAAAGTCTGAGAAACAGGAGAATTTGATGAAGAACCAGTTATCCATGAAAATATTACTTAGAAATTATTTTTAAAGAAAAATATATAAAGTGTTTGCCAGAACGGAAGAGTGTGTGTACCCAGATTTAATAGGCCCAAAGGGTTCCACAAAGAGGGATCCAAATAGAAAAAATCCAAGACACACTATAATCAAAATGGCAAACACCAAAGGTCCTTCTATCGGTAGTAAAATCAAAGAGGGAACTCACATACAAAGGAAATCCTGATTCACAGATTCATCAAAAAGAGATTCTGTGGGCCACAAAAGAATGGGGGGTCACTGGGGTGGATATAGTAAAAAAGCTGAACGGAATTAATGCCTCATCAAGAATACTTTAATCAGGATAGATTATTTTTTACATTTGAAGGAATCAAACTAAATGTTTTGGGCAACAGCTTAGGAACTTGACAGTCTTATAAACTAGTTTTTCAAGGAGCTTATTTATTTATTTATTTATTTATTTATTTATTTTTAATTTATTTATTTATTTATTTATTTTGCTTTTTTGGGTCACACCTGGCAATGCTCAGGGGTTTCTCCTGGCTCTGCGCTCAGGAATTACTCCTGGCGGTGCTCGGGGGACCATATGGGATGCCGGGATCGAACCCGGGCGGCATGGGCCGGCCACGTGCAAGGCAAAAGCCCTACCCGCTGGGCTATTGCTCCGGCCCCAAGGAGCTTATTTATAAAGCAAGACAAACATCACAATCATAATCGACTCCTATAAAATTATTGTAATAAATCCCTTCATTTCAACAATCTCCCTCAATGTCAATAGGCTAATTAAGAGACGCCAAAATGGCAGAATGGATCACAATGAACCCAACATTCTGCTGCCTGCCAGAGACTCAACCTAACAGCCTAACGCAGGCTCACAGTCAAAGGCTGGAAACCAACCTTACAGGGAAGCAATGCCTTATTCAAAAGGCCAGGGTGGCTGTCCTTTCAGACAACAGAGTTTCCATTTATATTTTTTTTCTTTTTTTGGTCACACCCAGCAATGCTCAGGGTTACTCCTGGCTCTGCAATCAGGAATTACTCCTGGCGGTGCTCGGGGAACCATATGGGATGCCAGAGATCAAACCCGGATTGGCCGTGTGCAAGGCAAATGCCCTACTCGCTGTGCTATCGCTCCGGCCCCAGAGAGTTCCCATTTAAAAGGCCAAAACAGACAGGAATGGCCACCTCCTAATCTTCAAGAGATCACTACATCAAGAACTCACACTCCTAAACACATGCCCCAATAATGGTCCTTCAAAGTATGTAAACGAACTGCTAACAGACAAGAAGACACCAACAGTAACACAATAATCGAAGGAGACTTTAACACTCCTCTCTCTTTCATAGCTGGACATTGAGGCAAAAAACTCAACAAGAAAAAAAATGGCCCTAAAGGAAGAAATAGAAGCCACGGGTTAAACAGACATACACAGGGACCTCCACCCCCAAGGGGCTGAGCACACACTCTTCTCAGGGCAGATGGGTCATTCTCCAAGAGGGCCCACATGGTGAGTGACCAAACGTATCTCCATAAAAATCAAGAAGCCAAAATTCTATTCATTATCCCTTCCATCAGAAAGCTTTGAAAATGGAAATCAACCATAAACAGAAATGGGGGTGGGGACTCAAACACTTGGAAATCAAACAACTTATACTGAACAACCAGTGGGCCAGAGAGGAAATCATGGAGGATCAAAAGGTTCCTGGAAACAGACAAGAGTAAAGATCAGGCTATCAGAAAATGGGGCACACAAAAGCGGTGTTACGGGAAAGTTATGTGATTCATTAGAAAGAAAGAAAAAAAGTTACGGCAATGCGAGCATTCATTAGGAACTAAAAAGAAAGAAGGTATGGCAATGCAAGCATTTATTAGAAAGCAAAAAAAAAAAAAGAAAAAGAAAAGGCCCCACATAAATAACACAGCTTAAGCAGCAAGGGAAAAGCAACAACAAAAGGAACCCAAAGTTAACAGATGGAAGGAAATAAAACTCAGAGCAGTAATTAATGAAATGGAAACTTAAAAACATTTCAAAGATAAACAGTGGCTGTAGAGATAGTGCAGCAGTAAAGCATTTGCCTTACATGTGTTCAACCTGGTTTCCGGTCCACATGGTTCCCACCAAGATTAATCCTTGAGTGCAGAGCAAGAGCAAGTCCTGAGAACCACCAGATGTGGCCCCCAACCCAACAAACCAAATAAATAAGGCATCAAACAAAATTACTGAATCAAAAGAATAAAACATATGATGCTTCAAGATTCACTAGAGGGATCCACTAAATCAACAGCAGAAAGGATCTGTGAGCTCAAAGACTATCACTGGAAATGACTGAGACTGAGAGTAAGAAAGAATGAAGGAAAGAGAAGTGGAAAAATCTTAGGGAACTAAGGAACTTATATCAAGTAGATTGGTATGTTTATTACTCGACTCTTGGTAAAAGGGGAAAAAGTAACAAAAATTTCCTGCTTCAGAGGAAACAAAAGGATATCCAGATCCAAAAGCATCAAAACTTACGAATTCAGAGAAGCCAACATTTAAGATACATTACCAAAATCACCAACACTTACGATACAGTGCCAGAAATCAAAGAATTTTTTGAAAGAAAAAGAATGGAACCATCACATACAACGGTGTTCTCAATGACTTCAGATTTCTCGACAGAAGTCTTACACGCTATATAGAGCACAGTCAATTGAGTATGAAAGAGCGTGTCTAAACAATGAGACAGTTCCTGACCTGGGGGGGCTCTGCCACACCAGGTGAGGCTCGCATCGGCTGACACCTGAGCCTACTCCTTTCCGACTAGGGTCCAGCAGCCTCCACACCAACATGCACCATCAAAACCCTCGCCACAGTTCATGTTTTTATGTATAATATCTGTGGGTTTGGTGTCAGATAACATTGCTAACACAAGCGTGATGAAATTTATTGCTTACTTTTTCTTAATGTCTCTTTTTCAAGCCTTTTTGCCTTTTGGGGGTTACACCTGGGAATGCTCAGGGGGCTACTCCTGGCTCTGCACTCAGGAATCACTCCTGCAGGAATTTAGGGGGACCATGTGGGTGTAGGGATTGAACACAGGTCAACAGCGCGCAAGGCGAATGCCCTACCCACTATACTAGCACTCCAGCCTCTGTTTTCTTAGTGTCTTGAATTAAATCTTTAGGTTTGGGTGTGTGTGTATGTATGTGTGTGTGTGTGTGTGTGTGTGTCTTCCCCTTTTTTTATAATTATTAGTGTGTGGCAACAACTGATTTCTGTACATTAATTTTGATTTTGTATACTATAGCTGAAGTGAATGAATTCTAAATTAATTTTCTTTTTGGCGTCATTAGGATTTTCTTTATAGAAGATCATGCCACCAAGAGGTAACGTTTTTTTAAACTTTATTTGCTCTCCTCCCCCTCAGGACAGGGCTTCCATACCACAGGAGGAGGGGGACAAGCGCTACGCTGTCCTCGTCTTGTTCTTTATCATAAATGAAGCCTTTTACCTTTCCATTACTATGGTTTTTCTGGGAGTTTTCATATATGGCCCTTACAATACTGAGATGATTTTTTTTCTATTTCTAATTTGTTAAGTGTTGGATTAAAAAAAAAGATTTATCATAAAAGGGTGTTCAATTTTGTGAAATGCCTTATCTGAAGCTGTTGAGACGATGTGAGATTCATCCTTAATTCTGCTAATACAGTTACTTTAATATACACTATCCTTTATTCTGTTTAAAAAAAAAGAATCCAAATTCCACACTTATTTGCCTGCCACCGCTTTACAGAAAAACACCACTCAGTACCCAATTCCGGTCTACTTTCTTTAACCCACAACAGGAAGTGCCTCCTCCACCCCAACTGCACCTGATGGGTACCACGACCCTCCTGGACAGTCCAGCGCTCTACGGAGTGTGGGTGTAGGATCAGCATTCCCACTCTGGAAAATGCTGTGCTACAGAACAATCCATTGGGTTGTTTGTGCTTTTTTTTAATATGCTGAATCATCCTTATATTTCAGGGGGAAATTCCACTTGGTCATGGTGTGTGCTTCCTTTAATGTTCTATTGAATTTGGTTTGCTAGGATTTGTTTTAGCACATCTCTCCAGATTTGTTTCACTTTTATGTTCATCAGGGATATTAGTCTGTAGTTTTTCATACTTTGAGACGTTTAATCCATTCTAAGTTACATTAAAACAATCACTGATGGGCGAGAGAGCTTGTGCAGTGAGTGATGTGGCCAACCTGGGTCTGTTCCCAGCATCCCATATAGTCCTCTAGCACCGACAGGAGGAGTGATCCGAGTGCAGAGTCAGGAGCAAGCCCTAAGCTCAGCAAGCTGTGGCCCCAAACCAAAAAAACACAAAGTCATCGATAGAGCAAGGCTTACTGCAGAGGCCATGGCGGACCTAGGAATCGTGAAAAAAAACTCACTTTGCTGATCCCAGAGCACTTCCAAGGTACTGCACTAGGACAGTGAAAAGGGCAGGTGGGAGCAACAGAACAATCTGGATCTACAGCCTGGGTTACTTCTTTCTCCACTTACTGATCACTGAAGTGACTGTGTGCGAGATGCTACTCGAAGGGTATTTCAAATATCAGCTCCTCATCACAACCTCACGAGGCATCTTTCTGGTGTTCACTTTACAGATGAGAGGAAAGCCCACAGAGGTCAAGAAATTTGGCAAAGGTCACATATGACTCCAAGGCAACTAATTTCGAGTTTGTGGCTTGTGCCAATAATGTAACTTCCAAAAGTTTCAAATGCATCATAAAACTGAAATTAAAGTAGTGGATCATTAGGGCTAAATGTGATAACCCTTGCAATGCAGCTAGCCCTGAATCCGGACCTTAGTAAAATGATAATTCTATTTCTTTTTCCCCTAGACAGCAACTATGTTTGGTCGTAAATGATATCACCAATTTACAAGTAAAGAAGGATCTAGTTTAATTCAGCCCGTAATATCAATATACATGAATATGCATTAAGAGACATATTAATTGACAATTTGCTACTATTATTCAATTAGAAACTCAGTGGGATATGATATTCTTAGAATGCAGTAGTATACATGCTGTTCTTGCATTATGGACACTTCCCAACACTAACACTAGATCTAGCACATGATACCTGAGGTCAGAATTCCCATTAGAGATACAGAAATGGTGCAGGGGCAGAAGAGGGAAGGCCCATAGCTGTGAAGCAGGTATAGAACAATAATACTGATTCTATTACAAAAATGACTTCTAAAGAAATACAAAAATGGGAAGCATGCCTGAATTTTGCTCTTTCTACTCCCCTAGACACTGAAAGTGTATTTTTTAATCCGGCCCAGGTATGCTGATCCAGAGACAGACATGGGACAGAGCTGCTACTGGCTCTCACTATGCCCAGCCGCTCATGAGGTGCCCGGGAGGGATGGCAGGTTCTAGCCCTGGCCCGCCACCCCAGCAGAGCCAGACGACCCCCCCACTCCATGAGGACCTCCATTTTCCACATCCGGACTTCCCCCTCATCAGAACTCCACCCAGCAGACCAGCCTATCACAGCCTGGCTCAATAAATGCTGGATTCTGAGATGACTACAAGAGTATGCTACCCACACGGCAGAGCCTGGCAAGCTACCTGTGTCGTACTTGATATGCCAGATACCAGTAACAATTATAGACCTCATTCCCATGACCTGATGGAATGGTTTGAGGCTCTTTATGTTCCTGGAGCGAGCAGGTGCCCTTGGGCTCTACTAGCATGAGACAGGTCATATGGAGATGTTACTGGTGCCCGCTCGAGCAAATCGGCGATGAACGGGAAGACAGTGATACAGTGATAGACACTGAAAAATACCTGCTGGCTGTGATCCTCACTTCTGATGTCAGCAGTTCTGAATCTACTTCCAGGACGCAATGAAGTCCTTACACTTACTCGGTTATTCTGGCATCTTCCTGTGTACCTCACAGACACGTGGTGGGCAAAAGTGGTCCCCTGAAATAATACTATGAAGGGCCATGAAATGATGCCATGAAGGACTATGAAAAAATACTATGAAGGACTATGGACTACTATGAAGGTCTATGGAATAATACTATGAAGGACTAGCGAAATACTATGGAATAATACTATGAAGGACTATGGGATGAAGCTAAGAAGGCTGCAGCAGAAGGCAGTGGGACCCAAGAGATTTAGAAGATTTACTGAATCTACTTCAATACGAGATCTAAAAAGATCAAAACCTTTAAAATAGATTATTTTAGGGGGCAATTCTAGGAAAGCCTAAATCATTCCCATTAAGTTAAAACACTGTTTCTGTAATGAATGTCCCTGCATCCAGCAAGAAAAGGAAGCACAGAAACTCTTCCTGTGTGAGGTGCCTTTGATGAGTTAGTTCCCTGCTCTTCCTGTCGGAGTGAGCTATGGAACGAGGGTGACAGCAATGCCCAGCTCTCATGGGGGTTTCTGCACAGATCAAGAGTGTGAACACACAGGCAGCATGTTGTCATCTCTGCCGCCCGGCACTATGGGCACTACCGTCCTCAGCATCTACCAGAGATCTGGGTCCTTCCTATCACCCGCCTTTAATTATTAATTCTCCTAATACTTCCCATTATTTCCCAGTACTTCCCAACACTTAAAAAATTCACTTTACTCTGTAACTCAACATTTTTTAGTCAGCAATTAAAAATATCTCTTCTCCCAATGAACATGATACAGTTCTGAGAATGGGTGGAAGTTATTTACCAATTCTTCTCAATTATAAAAATAACTTATTAATATTTTATGTTTTCCAACATAGAGGAGAAATGAGAAATGGGAAGATTTCCATTCATTTGCTTTAATTAAAAATGTTTATATCTTTATATATATATAAGATATTGTTTATATCTTTCTATTGATGAAGTTTTGACTTCATCAATTAAAAAATTTGAGTGTTAAAATATTTCCAAGTACATATTGGAGACCTATCATTAATGCCGGAAGAAGAGCATCTCAAAAATTAAACACACAAAAGCTGCTTCACCTCAAAAGAAACGGTAACCAAGATACAAAGACAATCCACAGAGTGGGAAAGAATATTCACTCAATACCCACCTGATGAGGGGTTAAAATTCCGGATATATCAGGCACTGGTAGAACTTTACAAGAAGAAAACAGCCAACCCCATCAAAAAATGGGGAGAAGAAATGAACAGAAACTTCCCAAAAAAAAGAAATTCAAATGGCCAAAATGCATATGGAAAAAATGCTCATCATCACTAATCATCAGAGATGCAAATCAAAACAACAATGAGGTATCATTTCACGCCACAGAGACTAGCAAATATCCAAAAGGGCAAGGACAACAAATGCTGGCATGGATGCGGGAAAAGGGGACTCTTATCCATTGTTGGTGGGAATGTCAACTGGTCCAGCCTTTTTGGAAAACAATATGGACATTCCTCCAAAAAACTAGAAATTGAGCTCCCATTTGACCCAGCCATACCATTCCTGGGAATATACCCTGGGAGGTCAAAAACACAACGTGGAAACACCATCTACACTTCTATGTTCATAGCAGCACTATTCACAATAGCCAAAATCTGGAAATAACCAGAGTGCCCGAGAACAGATGACTGGATTAACAAACTGATACATCTACACAATGGAATACTATGCAGCTGTTACAAAAAGAAGTTATGAAATTTGCCTATAAGTGGATGGACATGGAAAGGATCATGTTGAGTGAAATTAGCCAGGGGGAAAAGGACAGATATAGAATGACAGCATTTATTTGTGGGATATAAAAAAAAATCATGATACCAATATCCAAGGTCAGGCAAAACATGGATCAGGAGGTCTTGTCAATGGGTAGAATCTAATGAAAGTGTATGGGAGTCAGAGGTTAGGCAAGACAGAGAAAGGAACAATGTACTAGTAATTGTGGAAATGATAATACCAGCCTGGAACTGAGCAATGAATGTAGACAAACAGATATAAATGATAACCTCTAAATGTATTTCAAGCCACAATGTGCAAGAGAAATGGGAAAGAGAGAGAGAGAGAGAAAGAGAGAGAGAGAGAGAGAGAGAGAGAGAGAGAGGCAAAAGCACCTGCCATAGGTGCAGGCTGGGAGAAGAGAATCAGGGGACATTAATGTTGGGAAATGGGCACTGGTGGAGGGATGGGTGCTGGAACACTATATGACTGAAACCCAAACATGAATATCTTTGTAATTGTAAATCTCATGGTAGCACAATAAAAAAAATAAATAAAATTAAAATTAAAATAAACAAATGACAAAGAAAAAAAGGCCCAAGATACTAAACTGAACACCAATCTGTCAAAGTTCAGATTATACCCCATTTGAGATGTGGATTTTAGCTTGGAATCTTGCTACTAACTAGGTGTCTATTATTAAACAACTGATTACACCACTTGGCACCCTTGTTTCATTATATACTGAAACAGAAGGTGGATAAGATGATCTCCTATTTTCTTATAGTCTCTATTCCTACAATTTCTTACTTTACAAGAGTTAAAACCCGCTGAATTTTCTTGCTTCTGTGATGCAAGTAGATGTTGCTCATTATGTATTTCACTCACTAGATGGCGCTATGTCCACAGCTATTCAACTACTGGAAGAGATCACGACCGGCTGGACAATTCTCAGCTCTGGGGCACTTCCCCAGGCATTACCAGATATTTGGCATCTCTGACCCACCCACCAATATCCAGCCAATAACTATAACTACAATCCCCCATCACTGTGACCATCAAAAACAATCACGTAAGTTCCTTATCAAGTTCAGAACCACTGAAAGAAGAAGTTTTCTTTCTTAGATACTCACAATTATAAAGGATGGTGTTGGTATTTTGTGAAATCAAACTTAAAGCATTTCTGTAAATGACTAAAAAGTATCAAATTATCTTTACAGTGACAAATGAATAAACACAAAATCGAATGAATTAACAAGTAATTCTTTTATCAGTTGGTAATTGGAGGATGGAAGCTAGTTATTCTGTGCTTCGGTTTTACTGTCTTAGCCACAATGATATGACTTATAAGGTAAAGAGCTAAAACCAAAACCTAAAACTATAAAAATGTGTAAGTATACAAAAGTAATTCAGGCAACTGCACAGCGAAAGCAGAGAGGAATCTGGGAAGGCAGGTTGCCTGTTTCCAAGGATGTGTCATGAGTAACTTGCTTTTAGTGGAGTTTACAAATTGTCTTGCCCTTAAGTCATAAAAATCTCATTAATCTAGTGGGAAAACACATGACCAAAAGATCCATCTGTCGGGAACTGTTCCCATTAACCTAGTTCTCACAAGATCACCCCAAAAATCATATGACAACTTAATAATTTAGGGCAATTACTGTAACTACCCAAACTGCTAAGGATACAGGGCGTCAGTGTAAATCAGCACCCACTCTGCATTTTAGGCAAGCTATTCGGGAACCATGCTAGATCACAATGTTGCCTAACAAGGATAAATTGGGAACAACAATTGCTGTGTGACCTGAAACCTAAATGAGAAGCCAAGGGCGTAATGACGCACCAAGTCTCGACAAAGGACACAGGCAGGCACACACAGAAATTAAGACCAGGATATGCAAAACAACCATGTGAGATGGGAACTATCTTTTGGCGAATACAAAACCAGCTTCCTGGTTAAGTCGCTTGCCCACCGCTCCGTGAAAGTGGCGAGAGTTCCCCGCACAGTCTATCTGAAGGCCAGGCCCCAACCAGTACAGCAGTGAAGCATAAAATCACCAACAGTGAAACCTTGACCTACCTTCCTCTCCCAGCACTTGAAATCTCCGCTTTTTCCAGACTGAATTTTCATCCCCGACTTTTCTCTTGCCTATGAACAACACACTGTTGGACTAAAAGCAATCCCATCAGCACCTTTATCAGGATTAATTGCTAATTAGCTTTCACAGCTACACCTAAAATAACTTTCCTCAGTCTAAGACCAAGACCATGTTTCCATGATTGCAGACAGTCTCTCTGTAACTCAACAGATGAAACTATTCCAGATAGTTGTATCCTTTGGAAGAATATAGCTCCGGGCTATATTCTTCCAAAGGATACAACTATCTGGAATAGTTGGAAGAATATAGCTCCGGAGCTATATTCTTCCAAAGGATCTTAAACTTCTCAACCATAATACCTCCAACTGCAAACAATGATTTATTGAAAGTCTATTTCTTACTCAAATTCTGATATCCCCAAAAATACTGTTCTTTTTTTTTTTTTGGTAGGTGTTTATCTGCCTGCTGGAAAGTGAACCCAGAACATCGTACAAGCAAACCAAGTGCTCTGTGTCAGCGTCACACCGCCCAGCCTTGTAAATAATATCACATTCTTCATCTTGGCAGATGGTAGGCACACGCTACATATATGTTAAATCAACACATGAAAAACAAGAGCATAATAGAATGGCTCTCTACCTGAAAGATCTGTATTCTGATGGAATGAAAAAGAATGTGCCGACTGAAACTGGGCTGCTAGACAGCCCACAGTATGATGCTGAGTGCTTTGCAATGTCCACTTGTGTCTTCTTTGTCACAGTGAAGAATGGAGTGGAGGGGACATGACGTGCACCAATGACGTCTACCGAGTCATGTGCACAAACCGAGGTAACAGAAGCTAATAGCAGAAACAGAAACACCGGAGACAGTTCACGGAAGCAACTACCGGGACTTGGTGAAAGATCAGACACGGATTAAGGAGGAGGAAACCCCTGGGGCAACCAGCCATAGCGCCTGGGGAAGCTGGAACTCCGCTTTCCCCAGGCTAAGCTGACCATGGGGCTCCCAGGAGGACAGATGGGTTTTGGGAGTGGGCCCATCACCTCTGGGGGGTCCTGGAAGCAGCTGGATGAGACTCGCCCACCACACTAGCCACCACCTTTGCTGTCCGGACGCTGGGATACTACCTCACGGCCAGATTAACAGAGCAAAACCAGTTCCAGCTCATGTCGCGCGGTGGCCGCGTGGTCCATCAAAATAGTGGAAACAGTTATGTCCTTTAATATACTGCATTCTACAATGTGCAGGAAAGTTTGGCAGGAGGGAGAGATAGAGAGGAGAGATAGGACATACAGAACCCGCCAAGTAGTTGAGGTGTGGGAGGGGGAGGGAGGTGGGGACATTGGTGATGGGAGATGGGTTCGGGTGGAGGGATGGGTGTTGGAACACTGTAGAACCAAAACTCTACATGAGCATCTTGCAACTGTATGTCTAAAATGGTGTAATAAAATTTGGGGGGAGAAAAACAACCCACAAATAAAAAAAAAAAGGAGGAGGAAACCTTGGGAACGCCATGGGACTCTGCCCAAAGTGAATGAACTGCAGGCGGCATGTCTGCTCATAGGAGACAGACTAGACGAGAAAGTGGGAGGAAAGAAAATCAAGGATTGAGCACTGAGTTCCTCAGAGTTGCGATGCACGACCACGAAGCATGAGGGAGACGTGTGAATAGGAGACATGCCCGCCAGAGGAGTGCTCTTAGGACTCTGCAGCACTGTCCGATATAAGTCCTGCTCCCTCCCTACCATGAGGAAACCAGGATCACCGGCAAGCACTTCCTTCCGGCAGAGTAGATTCTCCCGCCCAGAGCCGGCTTTCACCACGCTGCAGTGTGAGCCCAACCCTAGGCCAACACCCTCGTGCGCGCGCAGCACTTCAGAGGGTCCAATACCTGGTACCCAGGGGAGAAGAACTGAGGTATAGCGTTCACGCACAAAATGAAGTCAGGCTCTCCAGGGGAGGGGGAACCTCCAGCTCTCTCTCCCTCTCACGGCCCTACAACATCAGCCAGTTTTACACAATTCCCGCCTGCGAAGACGTGCAAGTTGCAAAGAGCAGAGATGGTTCCTGGGGCAGAGCACCTGTCCAGCATGTGAACGGGTGAAGCCCTGAGTTCAATCCCCATTGCTTAAAGTTTCCTCCACGTCCAGCGTTGCATGCGCCAAGCACCAAACATTAGGCCCAAATCAGGCGGTGGAGCATCATTGTTCCTGGTGATGTTATCAAAATATATACCAAAAAAGGGGGCCAGAGAGAAAAGGACTATATTCTCCATCTGGAGGTTCCCAAAGAAAAGAGCTAGTTCAGTGCCCCACATCTTATGGATAAACCCACCGTCCCAAACTACATACAGAGCCTCCGTGAACTACCTTAGTGCCTTCTTACAAAGTACAGGCAGTTATGAACCCCGATCTACACTTCCTTTTATATATATATGAGGAACTGGAATTGAACCTATCTTGCCACCATTAATGATCAAAAAATGGGTAGAGGGGCCGGAGCGATAGCCCAGCAGTAGGGCATTTGCCTTGCATGCGGCCGACCCGGGTTCGATCCCTGGCATCCCATATGGTCCCCCGAGCACCGCTAGGAGTAATTCCTGAGTGCAGAGCCAGGATAAACCCCTGAGCATCGCCAGGTATGACCCAAAAAAGAAAAAAAACTGGATAGAGTACATGAGGCACAGCCCTTTGGGCACCGGACAAAGAGGCAGAAGACAGAGATTCATGAGGGAACAGAAACATCTGTGTAACCCCGGATTTGCTCCCAATCTCAATCAGGCAGAGGCCGACAGCCCGGCGGAGTCAAGCATCAGGGCTGCAGCAGCAGCTGAAACTGGCCGGAGAAGGAGCCACAGGAAACTAACCCACAAAATGGTGTAAGCTTCTTAATTAGATGTCAAAATTAAAAAATATTTGCTCTATGGGGGAAACACAAACTTGTTAAAAAAATGAGAAGCACTGATGAGTAAACACTATTTCGAATCACATTAACTGACAAATGGCCTCTCCTGCATGCATAAAGACTCTGCAGCCAACAGCAAGAAAACAAGCAACTGGACCGAGAGCTGCTGGCCGCGCGCTTGCCGGCTGCTGACCCGGATGCAATCCCTGGCGGGACATGCGCCTCCTGAGCACAGCCACGGGTGACCTGAGTACAGAACCAACAGCGAACCCTAAGCACAGCCATGTGTGGCCCAAAAGAACAAAACAAAAAAGGAAAAGGGGGGGTCCAATTAGAATATGGTGAAACACTTGAGACATATGTAGGCAAAGAATACAGGTGAGAAATATGAGAAATAAGCACATGAAATCATCAGCCAAGTGATAAAAGACTAAATCTCCCCTAGCAAGAAATCAATGCTGGCTCACCTTTATTATTTCTGCCGAGAAATTACAAAGCAAACAAATTACCGGAGCTACAGAGGCAAAGGGTGAAAGAACAATGAAAGCTGAAAGGGTATGCGGGGTGCGGGTAAGCGGGAGCTGTTTTTTCTGATTATGGGCTCATACTACTAAGTGATTGTTTTGAAACTATACTGAAACGTTCGCATACATACAAATAGACTCAGCTTTACAGAGCTGTGTGACGAGTAGCACAAAATGAAAGTGACAAAGGCAGGAAAGCCCCTGAGCAGCAGGGCTCCACGCAGGCACAGGTGGAAGGAGAACAGAAGGGCAGGAACGCGGGAAGGAGGAGAGCGGAGGGGCAGGACATCACGGGCAGGAGGGCACCATGGACAGGAACGTTAAAATCACACACAAAGGGATTTAGGTGATAAACCCCAAATGTCTGTAGGGCAAGTCACAATGTGTAAGAGGAGAGAGAGAGAGAGAGAGAGAGAGAGAGAGAGAGAGATCAAGAGAGAGAGAAGAGGAAAAGTGCCTGCTATAGAGGCAGGCTGGGGGGAGGAGGGAGATAATCAGGGACACTGGTGGTGGGAATCGGGCACTGGTGGAGGGCCGGGTGCTGAAACACTGTATGACTGAAACCCAAATATGAACATCTTTGTAATTGTATACGGCACAGTGGTATAATAAAAAATTGTTTAATTAGGGGCCGGAGCAATAGCCCAGAGGGTAGGGCGTTTGCCTTGCACGTGGCCGGCCCATGCCGGCTCAGGTTTGATCCTGGCATCCCATATGGTCCCCCCGAGCACCGCCAGGAGTAATTCCTGAGTGCAAAGCCAGGAGTAAACCCTGCGTATTGCTGGGTGTGACCCAAAAAGCAAAAAAAAATTGTTTAATTAATAAATATTATATGCCTAAAATGTAACTATTGTCAACTTTGTAAATCACAGTACTTTGATTAAATAAGATACTTAAAATTAAAACCTGTAGTTAATAAAAATAAAAAATCACACATCAGTTGGAAGCAGGCCAGCACCGCCCGGATACATGAGAAGCAGAACGGGGCTGAGCTCATCTGGGCTCTGGAACCCCGATCTGTAAACAGGAGACAATAATTTAATGACCGTAGTAATAACAACTGCTTAAGGGACTTACTGAAAGCATTCGATTAGGCAACACAGATAAAATGCCAAGCGCAGAAGAGGGAAACAATAGCTACTGAGTGGCAGATAATGGTGTTTGTTATCTAAAAGACTAACATCAGAATAAATGGCAATATAAATATAGCATCTGATGTTTTTATGCTGCTTTTCCTTCTAGATAACGAATAAAATACTTCAGTAGCCCATAGTAAAGATATTATCTGCATCACTATGTATTCATGATTTCAAGCTGGGCAGCGGTATTGCTTTCCCCTTTGAATCAAATAACGCGTAACATCACAGCTGGCACTGGTCAGCAAGTCCGCCATGCAATATTTAGTGTGCTTCAGAAAATGAAATCCGGTTTTACCTGCCTGTTTTTAAAATTCTTCTTCAAAGCTAATAAAGGTTCACCAGTATTTCCTTATAACTCTAATTTCACCAAACCGAAAACAGAGAAAGGTTTCTGGCTTAAGCACATATTTTTAAATCCCCGCTTCATTATCAGAACTCTGTGGCAGCCCCTAAGATTCAGGTTTGGAGATTCACATCTAGCTTCTGAGTGAGAACTTCCCAGTCTGGGGACTAGAAGGTGCTTGTTGGTTTTAAATTTACCCAGCAAAGCAAAATAAAAGGCAATCTACAAAACCAGATAAGACACCCAACTTAAAAATAAGCAAACCAGGCTGGAGTGATAGTACATCGGGAGGGGAGGGCGTTTGCCTTGTAAGCAGCTGACCCAGGTTTGATCGCCGGCATCCCATGTGGTCCCTTGAGCACCGCCAGGAGTAATTCCAGAGTGCAGAGCCAGGAGTAACCCCTGAGCATCGTCGGGTGTGACCCAAAAAGCAAATGAATGAATGAATGAATGAATGAATGAACGAACGAACGAAAAGAACGAACGAATAAACAAACAAGCAGACCAAAAAAGGGGCGGGGGACCAGTATGCTCAACTTTACTGCTAGGCAACAAAAAATTCAGAAGTTTGAAAACAATGGTGATTAATACTGGTTCAAATCAGAGACTAAAAACAGTGCTGTGTGGGCATTAAAAAAGTAAAGAGGCATTCTGAAACACCTCTATCAAATTCACCAGTGACACTTGGGAATACCTAGGAGTACCTTTTTAAAAATAAAAATATGAAACACCAAGAGCTCTAGCCTACAGATATAAAAGCCCAAGAAACATAAGAATATAAATGTAAAAAGATTTGCATCAATGAGGAGAGAGAGAGAGAGAGAGAGAGAGAGAGAGAGAGAGAGAGAGAGAGAATCGGTACATAAAAGGAGAGAAAAGCGAGAAAGAGAAAGAAGGAAAGTACCTGCCATAGAGGCAGGCTTGGGGGGTAAGGTGGGAGGAAGCAGGGCCCACTGGTGTTGTCTGAAATGTGCACTGGTAGAGGGGCGGGTGCCGAAACACTATGTGACTGAAACCCAATCATGAATGGCTTTGTAATAGTCTATCACATGGTGATCAATTAAAACAAGCGACATAGTGGGAACAAGCCAAATATTCATTAGCAAGAGTATAATCCTTCACACTGTGGAATAATAAATATAAAAATAACCACCTAATAACTCTAGTAGTGCTGGAAGCAGCTTGAAGAGAACAGTCCAAACCAATGAGAAAATCAAGGTAAGAGATGAAGAATGTTTTCAAAATACTGGAGAGCTCCCAAATCAGCCAAGGCCAGGGAGACCACGTCCTAGGAAGAAGCAGCCCCGAGTGAGGGGGACGGCTTGTCCCCCGACTCTCCTGCCCTCAACAGCCCCTTGCCTTGTAAGTAACTAAGGGCAAGAGGCAGAGAAGCACATACACAGAACGGGTGACAAAACCAGAGCAGGAGACAAACACTCCCCTTGGGACTTTTGAGCAGAACTCAACAGAAATCCACACCGATGGGGAAAGTTCAATCAGCCTGACAGGGCTAGGACACTGGGGGAGGTGTGGACGGACATGATGTGAGAAGCAATGACTCGAAAGCAAGAAAAATGAGAGAAATAAGAAGTAATTTTGAAATACTGGAAACTACAAAAACAAGAGGTTTAAAAAAAAAATTTAGGGCCGGAGCGATAGCCCAGCGGGTAGGGCGTTTGCCTTGCATGCGGCAGGCCCATACCGCCCAGGTTCGATCCCCAGCATCCCATATGGTCCCCCGAGCACCGCCAGGAGTGATTCCTGAGTGCAGAGCCAGGAGTACCCCTGAGCATTGCCGGGTGTGACCCAAAAAAAGAAAAAAAAAGAATTCAATCACGGAAAACTTTAGTACCCAAGATCAGAACTCCTGGCTCTGAAGCTCAGGGGCTGACAACGGCCGAGTCTTGGAGCGTGAGGCTCTGGGTTCCACTGCAGGTACTGATGGGAAGAAAGAGCTCCTGCTCTCTGGCCGGAGGATGTCAGCAAACCGGACTGACAGAGCCGCAGGAATGGTAACAGAAAACAAGAGGTCAGCAGCTAATAGCTACTGTGCCAGAGAACAAAGACCAGAGTCCGAACAGCAATGAGAAATATCAAAGAGGAATTTTGACAGTGGAAGAAATACTGAATGAACTAGAAAACCTGAATAAAACAAAACGACCCAAAAACATAACTTTCAAACAAATGGCTGTACACACATTATCAGTCCAAAAAATGCAAATTTATTTGTTTATTTATGTATTTATGTATTTATTTATTTTTTTATTTATTGCTTTTTTGGGTCACACCCGGCGATGCTCAGGGGTTACTCCTGGCTCTGCATTCAGGACTTACTCCTGGCAGTACTTGGGGGACCATATGGGATGCCGGGATTCGAACCTGGGTCGGCTGCATCAAGGCAAACGCCCTCCCCGCTGTGCTATGGCTCTGGCTCCAGAAATGCAAATTTAGAATATAACTAGATGAATGCACTCCCCACACCAACCTCCCAAAGGGTAGAGATGAAACCAAACAACAAACAGGAAAACCACCTGCTACTTACCAGAAACACAAACACGATCAACACAGAAAGTCTGAAAATGAGAGAATAAAAACAGGCAACCCATGTACACAGGAATCCAAAGGAAACTCATAATAAACCAGTGCGGGAGAAAGCAGACCTTAAGAGAGAACATGAATAGGGACAGAGGAGGACTTCAAACTATTTATATGAATAATCAAGCAATGAAATGCAAACAATCCTAAATGGATATGTGAAAATCAATCTACAATACACAAAACAAAAATGAACAGGAAATTAGAAAGATCCACAAACATGACGAGAAACCAACACGCTTCTCCTGCTAAGGACAAGGATGATCTGCAATATCAGAACACACGTAGCGAAATGGACAGAGCACATAGGACCTTCACCCCCAGGGACAGAAGAGCAGGGAGCACCCTCACCCCCAGGGACAGAAGAGCATGGAGCACCTTCATCACCAGGGACAGAAGAGCACGGAGCACCCTCACCCCCCCAGAGACAGAAGAGCAGGGAGCACCCTCACCCCCAGGGACAGAAGAGCAGGGAGCACCCTCACCCCCAGGGACAGAAGAGCAGGGAGCACCCCACCCCCAGGGACAGAAGAGCAGGGAGCACACTCACCCCCAGGGACAGAAGAGCTGGGAGCACCTTCACCCCAGGGACAGAAGAGCAGGGAGCACCCTCACCCCAGGGACAGAAGAGCAGGGAGCACCCTCACCCCCCAGGGACAGAAGAGCAGGGAGCACCTTCACCCCCAGGGACAGAAGAGCAGGGAGCACCCTCACCCCCAGGGACAGAAGAGCAGGGAGCACCCTCACCCCCAGGGACAGAAGAGCAGGGAGCACCCTCACCCCCCAGGGACAGAAGAGCATGGAGCACCTTCACCACCAGGGACAGAAGAGCACGGAGCACCCTCACCCCAAGGGACAGAAGAGCTGGGAGCACCTTCACCCCCAGGGACAGAAGAGCAGGGAGCACCCTCACCCCAGGGACAGAAGAGCAGGGAGCACCCTCACCCCCAGGGACAGAAGAGCAGGGAGCACCTTCACCCCCAGGGACAGAAGAGCAGGGAGCACCCTCACCCCCAGGGACAGAAGAGCAGGGAGCACCCTCACCCACAGGGACAGAAGAGCAGGGAGCACCTTCACCCCCAGGGACAGAAGAGCAGGGAGCACCCTCACCCCCAGGGACAGAAGAGCAGGGAGCACCCTCACCCCCAGGGACAGAAGAGCACGGAGCACCCTCACCCCCAGGGACAGAAGAGCAGGGAGCACCTTCACCCCCAGGGACAGAAGAGCACGGAGCACCCTCACCCCCCAGGGACAGAAGAGCAGGGAGCACCTTTACCCCCAGGGACAGAAGAGCAGGGAGCACCTTCACCCCCAGGGACAGAAGAGCATGGAGCACCCTCACCCCAGGGACAGAAGAGCAGGGAGCACCCTCACCCCCAGGGACAGAAGAGCAGGGAGCACCTTCACCCCCAGGGACAGAAGAGCAGGGAGCACCCTCACCCCCAGGACAGAAGAGCACGGAGCACCCTCACCCCCAGGGACAGAAGAGCAGGGATCACCTTCACCCCAGGAAAGAAGAGCAGGGAGCACCCTCACCCCAGGGACAGAAGCGCAGGGAGCACCCTCACCCCCAGGGACAGAAGAGCATGGAGCACCCTCACCCCAGGGACAGAAGAGCAGGGAGCACCCTCACTCCAGGGACAGAAGAGCAGGGAGCACTCTCACCCACAGGGACAGAAGAGCATGGAGCACCCTCACCCCAGGGACAGTAGAGCAGGGAGCACCCTCACCCCCCAGAGACAGAAGAGCAGGGAGCACCCTCACCCCCAGGGACAGAAGAGCAGGGAGCACCCTCACCCCCAGGGACAGAAGAGCAGGAGCACCTTAACCCCCAGGGACAGAAAAGCAGGGAGCACCCTCACCCCCAGGGACAGAAGCAGGGATCACCTTCACCCCCAGGACAGAAGAGCATGGAGCACCCTCACCCCAGGGACAGAAGAGCAGGGAGCACACTCACCCCCAGGGACAGAAGAGCAGGGAGCACCTTCACCCCCAGGACAGAAGAGCATGGAGCACCCTCACCCCAGGGACAGAAGAGCAGGGAGCACCCTCACCCCCAGAGACAGAAGAGCAGGGAGCACCCTCACCCCCAGGGACAGAAGAGCAGGGAGCACCCTCACCCCCAGGGACAGAAGAGCAGGAGCACCTTAACCCCCAGGGACAGAAAAGCAGGGAGCACCCTCACCCCCAGGGACAGAAGAGAACGGAGCACCCTCACCCCCGGGACAGAAGAGCACGGAGCACCCTCACCCCAGAGACAGAAGAGAACGGAGTACCCTCACCCACAGGAACAGAAGAGCAGGGAGCAGCCTCACCCCCAGGGACAGAAGAGCACGGAGCACCCTCACCCCCAGGGACAGAAGAGCAGGGAGCACCCTCACCCCCAGAAGCCACTTTCAAGGCACTTCACTTTAACAAGCCTGGCCCCACTGGGAGCTTTGAAGAAACACCCAACAAATTTCAATTATCTAATCAGATCACTGATAGTCTTATCTAATCAGAGTGTAATCAAGTTAGAAATTAAAAAAACAAAAAATTAATAAACTCATCAATCATCCATGAAGTAAAGAAGGTACCTGAAGTAATCCATGGATCAAAGGGAAAAACTGCAATGAGAGCAGGAATGTGTTTTAGACTAAAGAAAACACTAAGTGCAACTTGGAGTATGACTACAACTACCCTGAGAGGGCAATGGATTGCGTTAATGTGCATGTCCGAAGAAAAAGCACATGGGGCAAGGGGCCAGGGACGGAGGCCGGTGGTAAGCAAAGAGCTGGCAGCGGGTGGCTGTGAGTTTAACCCCTGATACCACACAAAACAAAACAGGAAAACCAGGGAAAGAGAACGGCATATAAACCAAAAGCAGAGGGAAATAATAAAGATAAGAGCATTAAAACTTACTGAAAAACAGCCCAGAGAGATCGCACAAGGCTGAGCACACGCCTTACAGGCTGCCAACCCGTCTGAGCTCTGCTATCACGTGAGCGCCGGGCAGCCGTGGGAGGCCCCTGACCACCACTGCCAACCCGTCTGAGGTCTGAGCTCTGCTATCTCATGAGCGCGGGCAGCCGAGGGGAGGCCCCTGACCACCACTGGCTGTGGCCCTGCGGGCCCCAAGAACCATCAGGGTAGACAAGACTGTATCTGATTCTAACCTGGTGGATGAAAATCACTAGGAGAAACCCTCAGACTCCAAAAATAAAGCTGGGAGTCACCCCCACAAAAGCTGAATAAGGCTGCAAGGTTATTCACCCATAGCTGAGTTCTAATCACTCACTTTCAGCGCATTCCCCGCCCCAGGGTCTCCAGGCTCCTCTCGCCCCTACCCACCCAGGCCTGCCACCTTGACAGGCACATTTTGAAGTTCGGTGGTTGCAAGTTTGGATCGCATGCAAAAAAGACGGTTTTAAAAAAAGATTCGTGTGATAAAAGTTAGCAAAAACAAAAGATCAACACATCCACCACCAACATTAGAATAAGGAGGATATTTAAAACAACCTTTATATTTTATATTTTTTCAGGCGACAGGACCTGAGAACTTGTCTAGAGAACTGAGTTTTCGTGGCAGGAGGCGGGGGGTGGGGAAAGCGGCCACTGGGCGGAGGGAGGTGCTGTCTGAGGAAACCCTACCACGAGAACTGTGGAGCAGAGACACCAGAAGGAAACTGAAATAAAAAATCACCAATGCCTGTGTGATGCAGGAACCCCTGAGGCAGGAGACAAGGCCGGACGGGTGCAGAGCCGGCTCCGGGCTGGGAGAACCGGCCTGGCAAGGGAAAGGTGCTGAGCCCCATCCCTGCCCGCATGGCCCTGGCTGGCCCTGGCAGCCCCCCCACGTTGTTGTGACCCCCGAGCTCCACGGGGGCGGTCACCCCCAGCACTGCAAGCTCCGAGTCCTACACCCACATGGCTGGGGAGTGGACAGCCGCAGGACAGCTCCGGGCACTCTGCCCGCGCCACTGCCAAAGAAAGAGAAAATAGAAGCATATTTTAATGTACTTTTATTATAAAGCAGTTACTATGAAGCTATTATAAAATATTTATAAGTCATATAGTTATTTTACATTATAGTTATATTACTATGAGACTACATAATAAAATAGCCTTTTTTCATAACTTTATACCAACAATATGGAAATTTGCACAAAACATGAATCCCTGCAAAAACAAAACTTGTGAAAGTCACACAAGAAATAAGAAATAAGAAAAATCTGAATAGGTTTATATTTATTCAAACAGAACTGAGGGGCCAGAGAGATACTACAGGTAGGGCATTCGCCTTGCATGCAGCTCCGCTCTCTGGCACCCCATATGGTCCCCACAGAACCCCAAGAGTGATCCCTGCTTGCAGAGCCAAGAGTAACCCCTGAATATTGTCGGGTATGACCCCAAAACCAAAATAAATAAATAAAACAGAAAAATGAACTAGTTCCAGAGGCCCCATTCACTCTCAATGGAACAGACATCTCTGAATGCAGCAGTTATGTGTACCTAGGTCGAGAAATCAACATGATGAACGACCTAAAACCTGAGCTGCGCAGGAGGAAGAGAGCGGCATGGAATGCCTTCAAAGGCATCAAAGAAATAGCTAAAAGGACAAAGAACCTCCGGCTCTGGGCACATCTCTTTGACTCCACCGTTCTCCCTGCATTAACATGTGCCTCAGAGACCTAGGCCCTACAAAAGCAGGATGAGAATGCTATTCGGGTCTCCCAGAGAGGAATAGAAAGAGCTATGCTTGGAATATCACGCCTCACTCAAGTGAGAGAAGGAATCCGGAGTTCTGACCTCCGTCGCTATTCCAGAATCAGGGACACTGTCTCGTTTGCCAAGGCATTGAAAATCAGATGGGCTGGACATGTAATGCGATTTGGAGATGACCGCTGGACTAGAGCCATTACTGACTGGATCCCCGGGATGTCAAAAGATCACGTGGCCGCCCACCTACAAGATGGTCAGACTTCCTTGTCAAGACCCTGAAGGAACGGTTTGAGGCTCTTCATATTCCTGAATCAACCAGATGCCATTGGGCTACATTGGCACGTGATAGGGTACAATGGAAATGTTACTGGCGCCCACTTGAGCAAATCAATGAATAACGGGATTCAAGTGATCAAGTGATCAAAACAGAACTGAATCCAGGGCTGAAGCAATACTATAGCGGGCAGGGTGCTTGCCCTAAGTGAGGCCAATTCTGACTTAATCCCTGGCACCACATATGGTCCCCAAGCCTCACCAGCAGAGATCGCTGGGCACAGAGCTGGTCATAAGCCCTGAGCACTGCGGGTGTGGCCTAGAAACAACAAAAATAATCACATTAGGGGCCAGAGCCGGGAGGGCATTTGCCTTGCATGCGGCCAATGAGGTTTTGATCCCGGGCATCCAATATGGTCTCCCAGGCACCTTGAGGAGTAATTCCTGAGTGCAGAGTCAATAGTAATCCCTGAGTTATCACCAGTGCAGAGCTGGGAGTAACCCTGAGTATCGCCGGGGTGACCCAAAAAAAAAAAGAAAAAAAACATTATCATCATCACACCCTAATTAGAATGAAGTAAACTTAACAAAATGGCTGTCTATAAGGTCAATTATAAAATTTAGTTTATTTTTAAATGGCATTGCTTATAATATCACGAAAGGTCAAAGAGCAATAAACATAATCAAAGATAGACAAACACAAAATTTCTGAAACATTACTGAGAGAAATGAAAGAACACCTAAAAAAAATGGACAAAGCCATCATCTGTGGGCTGGAAGACTCAATACTGCTCGATGAGTTCATCTGCTGCCCCCAAAATGACCCACACACAATGAATGTACACAATCCCAGCCAAAGGCCCATGCGCTTCCATACAAATGCACAACCGAACAAACCAATTCTGAGGCTTACACAGACATACAAAGGAGAAAAAAAAAAGGCAGGTCAATCTTGCAAAGCATCAGAGGATAGAAGAGCTCAGACAGCAACCGTATAACAAAGCTACAGTGAGGATACAATGCTGGTGCAGAGATAAGTAAGCGGCCAGTAGAACTGAGTAAGGACCTACACACAGGCTTTCAGAAAGCCGCCCGTTTCAGATACATGCGTACTGAGCGTAGCAGAGAAAAGAGAGGCTTTGACAAACAGTGCCAGCCCATTATCTGGCCACACTGGGAAAAAATGATCTTGTCTTCTTTCTATTATATGGAAAAAACAAGGAAGCTGCGAAAATAAAAGGAGGAAAGGGGGTAGAGAGATAACACAGCGGCAGGTAGGGCACTTGCCTTGCGTGCAGCTGACGCGGGCTCAACCCCGGCACCTGCTACCCCAGTCAAGAGTGATCCCTAGGTGCAGAACCAGCGTCCACTTGGGCACCACCAGGCATGGGTCCGTAACAAAATAAGGGGCGGGGTGGGGGACGAGGGGGAGGACAATTTATTGCAAACAAGTCTTAACCAGATTACAAAATGCACTTAGCTAAAGGGAAATTGCCACGTTGTAATACATTAAATTTAGAAAGTGGTGATAGAACTGATCTGAGCCCTGTTATGTGGAAATCTACAAACAGGTCATTTCATTTAGTTTGACTTACTTTATAGTTAAAATACTGCTTTTATTAAAAATATATTTTATTATACCACCATGAGGAGATACAATTACAAAGATGTTCATGTCTGAGTTTCGGCCATACAGTGTTCCAGCACCCATCCCTCCACCAGTGCCCATTTCCCACCACCAATGTCCCCGATTGCCTCCCCTCTCCCCTAGCCTGCCTCTATGGAGAGTTCTTTATCTCTTGTCTCTTTCTCTCTCTCTCACTCTCTCTCTCTCTCTCTCTCTCTCTCTCTCTCTCTCTCTCTCTCTCTCTCTCTCTCTCTCTCTTCCTTCTCTTAAACACTGTGGATCGTGATACATATATTAAGAGGTTATCATGTGTATCTTTTTGCCAGTATTCAATACTCAGTTCTAGGCTGGTATTATCACTCACAACAATTGTTAGCACACTGCTCCCTTCTCTGTCCCACCCAACCTCCGACTCCCAGGCGCTTGTGGTAGATTCCACTTTTAAAAAGACCTCCTGATCCATGTTTTGTCTGACCTTGGATATTTGTATCATAATGCGTGTGTATGCACACATATTTTTTTTTTTGCTTTTTGGGTCACAACCGGCAATGCTCAGGGGGTTTCTCCTGGCTCTGTACTCAGGAATTACTCCTGGTGGTGCTCGGGGACCATATGGGATGCCGGGATGGAACCCGGGATGGCATGGGCAGGCCGCGTGCAAGGCAAACACCCTACCAGCTAAACTATCGCTCCGGCCCCCACATAATATATATATACATACACATATATATGTATATACACATATATACATATATGTGTATATATATATGTATACATATGTTTTTGTCATGCAAATAAATGTAGTCATTCTATATCTGTCTTTTTCCTTCTGGCTAATTTCACTCAACATGATCCTCTCCATGTCCATCCATTTATAGGCAAATTTCATAACTTTATTTTTTCCTAACAGCTGCATAGTATTCCACTGTGTAGATATACCATAGTTTCTTTATCCAGTCATCAATTCTCGGGCACTCTGGCTGTTTCCAGATTCTGGCTATTGTGAATAGTGCTGCTATGAACATAAAAGTGGGGGTGGTGTTTCCGCTGTGTGTTTTTGGCTTCCCAGAGTATATTCCCAGGAGTGGCATGGCTCGGTCAAATGGGAGTTCAATTTCTAGTCTTTGGAGGAATGTCCATTAAAATACTGCTTTTGATATTGCAAGTTATATCTTTACTTAAGAAATGAATGCCATAAAACAGACAATGAGAAGTTCAGTGATTAATTTTTTAATAGAACTTTCAGTAATTACTGCAAACTCAGCAAAGAATCAAACAAGAGTTTGAATTTAATATGTAACTACATAAAGAGGCATTGTTCTCACTCCATTCTGTCCAAGTGCCTTTTTACTTGTGATGTTGGGCGCACTCACCCAGGGAGAAGAGGTGACGGGGGAAGAGCAGCCAGACCCGAAGAGTCTGACGAGTGGCCATGTGCAAGGTCGGCTGCGAGCAGAGCAGAGGCTGTGGCCCAGAGCTCTCTGGATGCAAGAACATGCCATACGTGTCAGACACAGAGCCTGAAGGACTCAGAACTCACGCTTGCCCTTAATCAGTTTCTCTGTGAAAACTCAGTGTGCCCGGCCAGGTGTACACCTACAACCCCGTGGGGCAAAACAGCTTCAGTTACCTGATTTCCTCCAGAGAGACTCCGGAGAACAGCAAATCAGGGGAAGAATAAAATGAAGAGTGCATTAGCTTCCAGAGGGCAGAGACTTAGGAAGATGTAAATGCAGACTTGTGTATACAGTCTAATTCTCACTCCCTGCCCACACACCTCACAATCATAACGTGCATTAATCTTCAGTCCGAGGAGGACACAGTACTCTCAGCCGAAAATGTTTTACCCTGGAGGGCTAGGCATGGCTCTCGCCTTGCATCTACCTACCTGAGTTAGATCCCCAACACCACATTAGGGTTCCTGAGCACAACCAAGAGTAAGGCCAGAGAACGACTCGACAGGACCCCCAAACCGGTCACCAAACAACAACAGTTTACCTTTGCAGCAAACAGTAGTCCAATTCTGTCTGCTTCCGCCTCCAACGTTCTGCTGTAGGGTCTGTCAAACATATACTAAGAAGAAATAGAAAAAACTTCATTAAAGCTTCATAAAAGGCTTCATTATCTTACAGCGAAAGGAGTAATAAAATGAGGTATTTCAATTTAATTTCAGGCGAGTATTATGATAAAATATGTAAACTCCCTCTGATTAATCTTTTAAGAGAAAACCATGGGGTCAGAGATGGTACAGGGTTTAAGGTCAATGTCTTGCACGCGGCCAACCCCTGACACCTCCAGGTCCCCAAGCATTGCCGGGTGTAGCCCCCAGAGGCTCCTAAGCGCACTTGGGAAGGCCACGGAAGCTCCCCAGCACTGCCAGCATGGCTCAGCTAATCTCCCGGAACACGAGAACTCAGGCCCAAGCTGCAGTGCCAGGGGTCACCCGGTAATGCCCCGGGACACTGGCCCACACGCCCACTGTGTCTGCAGACTCTTGCGCTGAACCGTGCGTGATGCTGACCAACCATCAGTAAGAGGTGCCCATGGCCTCGAGATAATAAAGCCATAAACACCGCAGTATAAAGCACATTCTCTTTGGGTTTTGTTGTTGTTGTTTTTGTTTTTGCAGGTCTAAAAGGCTTATCAATAATAAAAACAAGCTCCACCACTACAGTCCAAGATACTGGGATTCCCCAGACCTCTAGCTCTTGGTCAGAACCCCGACCATGCACTTGGGCCCAAGTCTCCCACCAAAGTGGACAGCATATTCCCTTTGTCAGAAACCAGTTGTTTGTTTGTTTTAACATGTAAAGAATCCTAAAGGAAAAATATGCCTATAAAGTCCTGGGAAGACAACAGCACCATATAGATGGAGGGTCCTATTTTTTCCAATTATAATCTCCACCTACTGTGAGGAGAATTTCCTCAGAAAGCTTATTGATGCAGGCTTTTCATACGGCCAAGGGAACACTGTGGTCTTGCGGTTTTAAAAGAAAACTACAGTGATCTAATAGCCACAGACACTCCTTGAGGATTGATTTCAGGTATGAAATTAACCATTCAGCAGAATGGTCTTCCTCTGATTAAGTTTCTTTTTTACAGTATTGATTAGTTAGGAAAATGAAATTTTCCTCCAACTTCAATAAAAAAATACAAATAGATATCGTAACTTTAATTTCCCTAATTATTTGTATTTATGTGAATGCTTCCCAGTTAAATTCTCATTTTTCAGTAAGTACTAAAACTTTGTGGGGAGATGGTTCGATAGATGGGACTTTTAAGAGCTATTCACTGGGGAAGCAATTTGTCAGTGGCAGCTAAATGTCCGTGGTGACGGGAGACAGGATCTCTCTGGTTGGCAGGCTGGGCCTGGAGGACTGTCCCTTCTCGCCTCGGTCTGTTCCGGGACTGAGTCCCACGACAGTCTCCTCTCGCCCTGAGCAGTCGCGGGTGTCCCAACAAGCTACCCAGAACCTAACTGACAGAAAACTTTGGCATTCACGGGCAGGAGTGATAGCAGCACAGTGGCTAGGGCGTCAGCCTGCATGCAGCTGGCCCAGGTTCGATCCCTGGAACCCCATATGGTCCCCAGAGCACCACCAGGAGTAACCCCTGAGCATCGCCAGATGTGACCCCCAAAAAGAAAAAAGAGTAAGTCTTGGCGTTCAAAGACCCGGACAGGGGATCACTTTCGGCAGCGCAGTGCACACCTCCAGGTGTGAGGCTCCTCTACGGAAAATAAGCTCTGCGCGGACGTGTGGTGGAACTTTTAAGTTCACTCCTTCAACATCTGAGACTACAAGCAATAATCAATCTTTCTTTTTTCCCTTTAAGGACCTTTATTTCAATAAAAGAGAAGCCAAATGAAATGACAACACTGAATAAGAAAGAAACTCCGTTATCCAATTTCAAAAGCCATTTGTCTCCAAGAACTGTACACATTAGCTTTAACCAGCACCCAGATGGCATCTGATGGGTGCTGCGCGAATCATTAAATAAACAAATAACAGATTGTTCCTAAATAACCAAACCTCCCAGGACAAGAGGAAATATTTGAAGAAAGATGTACAATAAAATAATTAATCATAGTTAACAAAGTAATTAACAAGACTGCAAGACCTGCTTTCCAGTAGTGCTGTGCTTTGAACAAAATGAACGACCCAATAAGTGTTAGGAGATTTTCATTACACATAAGCACTAAAAATAAAAGTAAATGAAACACCTACGACAATCCTTACACTATTTCCTGAACAATGCTAATGCACCTGGGAATAAGTACATGAAATTGAGAAAACAGCTTCAGCCATTCCTGGGCCCATAAATGTTTACGGTTTTAAGAGATTTGACTGGGGATAGACAGCTCAGTGTAGAAAACTCACCTTGCACTGAAAGACCCTGGGTCTGATTCCCCAGTAAAACACACACACACACACACACACACACACACACACAGCACAACCCTGGGTCTAATTCCCCAGTAAAACAAACACACACACACACATACCACACACACACTCACACACACACAGAGCACAACCCTGGGTCTGATTCCCCAGTAAAACAAACACACACACACACACACACACACACACACACACACCACACACACTCACACACACACAGAGCACAACCCTGGGTCTGATTCCCCAGTAAAACAAACACACACACACACACCACACACACACACACCACACACACTCACACACACACAGAGCACAACCCTGGGTCTGATTCCCCAGTAAAACAAACACACACACACAAACATAACACACACACACACACACTCACACACAGAGCACAACCCTGGGTCTGATTCCCCAGTAAAACAAACACACACACACAAACACAATACACACACTCACACACAGAGCACAACCCTGGGTCTGATTCCCCATTAAAACAAGCACACACACACACACACACACACACACACCACACACACTCACATACACACAGAGCAGAACACAACCCTGGGTCTGATTCCCCAGTAAAACACACACACACACCACACACACACACTCACACACAGAGCACAACCCTGGTTCTGATTCCCCCAGTAAAACACACACACACACACACACACACACACACACACACACACACACACACACACCCACGAGGGCACAGTCCAATGAGAGTTGAAAGTGGCAATTCTGAAGGTCGGTGACAGAGGAAAGGCAGGTTTGGGTTTGGGTCTTCTGCTCTTCTCCCTATAAGACCGATAACAATGTCCCTGCCCCCTTCCTTGTCCATCACTGGAGATGGAGCATTCTCTCACTTGTACACTTGCTATCAAGAATTATCACCTAAAACAAAATCTAAAATTTCACAGGAACGTGTAAAAACCATCTCTAGTTATTTGTGGCTCCACAGTAACAATAAAATATCCTCACAGAGGCCATCACAAACTCGTTATTGGCTGGGACTTACCTCCTTTAGCTTAGACTGTATCCACTGGCCCAAGAGTGCCAAACTATCTCGAGGGACAAACGGCCCACGTCATTGTAAGAAAAATCAGACCTAGGAAATCCAACAAATGAACCAAGCTAGCCTTTTCTGCCTGAGAATAATCAGAATAATGAGAATTACATGTAATATAATGAGACAGCATATGCTTACAGCTTTTTAGTTCAGCACGTATACTCATATTAAATAACTACGCACAGCTACACGACCACTTCAACCCAAGTTTGCAAGTTCTTCCTCCATGTGCTTCCGCTTTTCCCGCTCTGTTTTCCTATCCCCTTCTTCCATCTCCATTCATCATTCATTCGGCTCACACTGGGCACTTACCGTTACTCAGGTGCAAGACAGCTTCTAACCTACATCTTTTGGTCCTAATACACTGTATAATTTTGTGCAACAGGCACAGTGTGCCTATTTTTAGATAAAGAAACTAAAATAGAGAGAAATGAAAAAGGGTTGTCTAATCCCCTATGCCACGGGATAGGGTCAAATGGAACTGTTACTGGCGCCTGCTCCAGGAAATCGATGAACAATGGGATGTCTAGTGACTAGTGATCTAATCCCCAAAGCTATTAAAAGCACAAGGACTCAAATCTAGGAAATTTTAGTTTCAAGTAAATGAAAATGTTTACAGAAATGAAGTCGCTGGGGCTACGACGATGTTCCAGAGGCTAGTGCACATGCTTTTTGCAATTCCGAGCCTGGAATCGCTTCCTGGCACCACAAGATCCCCAGGCATGACCAGGAGTCAAAAACCAAACATTCTGGGGACACTAGTGTTGGGAAAGGTGCATCGGTGGAGGAGCAGGTGCCGAACACTGGACGACTGAAACCCAATCATGAACAGCTTTGCAACTGTATACCTCACGGTAAGTAAAATTAAATAAAGTAATAAATTAATGAATAAATAAATGAATAAATGAATAAATAAATAAATGTAGAGAAATAAATAAATAGATAAGTAAATAAACAATCAGATAGATAGATGAATAGATAAATAAATAAATGGATGAATAAATAGCCCAAACAATTAATCAATAAGTCTATTTACACTTTGGGGTAGAGATAAAATACTGCTGAACATCTGAAGCAGTAGAAACATGCAGGAATAGTGCAAGGCTTTGTGTTGAGGTCACACTTGGCTGTGCTCAGGGGACTGTATGTGGTACCCAGGATAAAACCCAGGCCCCAGCTACGGCATGTGAGGCAAGCGCCATACCAGTTGCTGGCTGTACTAGCTCTCTGCCCTCAAAGTCCATGTTACTGCATTTTATTTATTCTTGTTTTCTATTTTTTAATGTGTGGTACCAAGGGTAGAATCCAGGACCTCACACACGAAAGATATATGTATAAATAAAGGAAATGTATTTTAAGTCAAAATTTTGATGCGACCTAACATGTTAAATATGAACCATTTGTACAACTAGGCAAAATTATAAGTATTGTAATCAAGGTACTTTAATAATTTTTGTTTTTTGCTTTCTTGGGTCACACCCGGCAATGCTCAGGGGCTACTCCTGGCTCTGCACTCAGGAGTTACTCCTGGTGGTGCTCAGGGGACCATATGGGATGCTGGGGATCGAATCCAGGCCGGCACAGGCCGGCCGCATGCAAAACAAACACCCTACCGCTGGGCTATTGCTCCAGCCCCCACTTTAATAAATTTTTTAAAAAAATACAAAAATTATAAGCATGGTATTATCACCAAGAAACTAGAATCTATAGATTTCCATTACTTACATTCACCAGCATCTAAAACAGTTTTATAGTTTATTTTGGGTTTTCATTTATGTATTTATTTATTGATATTTTATTTATTTATTTCTACTAAATCACCACGCAGCAGACCATTACAAAGCTATTCATGACTGGGTTTCAGTCAGGGTTCCAACCACCATCCCTCCACCAGTGCACATGTTCCAACATCAATGTGCGTTGTATAAAAACGTTGTATAAAAAGGTTCTATTTTAAATCGATGTTTTGAGTAGTAATATCTAAAGATGTTTACTGCAGTGGACCATGCATTGTTCTCCATGAAAGCTGACTGATAAATGTAAAAGGAATACAGATGCTCCTAAGATAGGAATCCTATCTGAATGATGAACCATAGCTCACAACTAAAATTAATCACTTAGAATGCCTCCCTTAATATTATCTGTCCTCACTAAAGAGTTTTTGGTTCACTGATAAGAACTTTGTATCATGAGAAAGAATTAAGGATTATAGCAGCAAAAAAGTCATTATGTGACAATATGTGTCATAATTATTAAAGGCTATAATTACTATTACAGTTTTAGAAAACAGCCCTTGGAAAAAAATCTATATTTATGGAATAAATCAAATACAAAAGGCAAGATAAAATCAAGACTCCAAAAAGAAACAGCATAGTGTGATAATGTCTAAGACCTCTGTCAAAGAAATATGTGTAACTGTTTTCTATTTTTAAGACTGTCATTGGTTTTTTACATCTCATCTCATTATTGTTCTTACACTGATAAAGATGAAAACAACGCACTGAATGAGGCATAAAACCAGATGCCAGAAAAACAAATGTACTGAGTATTAACACCTTTTGATGCTAAAATAGGGAAAAAATGAATTGCATGTGCATAATGAAGCCATTTCTTAAGATAAAATCTTTAACTGCTTAGCTTTATTCTTGTGTATGTATTTTAAAGGTATTTTAAATGGGAATTTACCCAAATCTTAAAATAAAGGAGTAATGCTTATTTTTGCTTTAGACAAGCACAATATTTTACCCACATATAATACTCGAGAATTTTAAAACAATTAAAAATGTTATCATCTGCATTAACTGTAACAATCACTTGCATTTCAGAGCATTTCACAATCCTTTACGTTTTCAATTCAAGGAACTATACTGCTCTCTAGTTCCATGTACAAAAGGACCAGGCATATCTTTTTGATGAAAAAAAATGACAATGTGAGTCAAACAAATGCATCGCTTTTGTGGCTTCCTGCCAAGCCAAACAGATGCGCATTCCCTGGAGCATGAATCCATCTGAATTCTATGATGTGTAAGCAAAGAGCTGCTGACACCAGGCAAGCACAGGAAGCAGCGCTGGCTACAAACAGAAGACCCGAGGTGATGCCCCGGGTGGCCACTCAGCAGCTAACGGAGGGTCCCTATGCGCTGATTTCCTGGGGCTTAATATGGGGATGTTACATACAGGCCTCACGAGGTTGGTATTAAAACTGGGAATGAGAAAGTACAAATGAAAAAGTTTAGTAAATGGTGAGCCGGCAAGGTACCACCGCTGTACATTAATGACACAGGTCGCCTATCAATCTCGACATTTTCAAAGGGTCTCCAAGCTATCCTCTGAGAATGAATGCAGAGAGCTAGAAAGCGGATTTATCCACTTAAATAGTATTCTCACTTTCCTACAGTAAATTTTCTGACTGGATTACAAGTATGTTAATAATTATGGAAAGTTTAAAATCTAATTTGAAATAATTAGGGGTTGAGAGCAATTACTATCGCATAAAAGAGACAGGTGATAAAAATAGTATTTAAGAAAAATACTAATTACTAGTATCAAATACTAAGGACCATCAAAATACTCAAAATTGGCCAATCATATAACTTCAGGTAATAGAATACAGCAATTAAAAACTGTGAAATGCCACCACTGGGGAAAAACAACGGAGAGACAGAGCGCTGAAAAGACTCAAAGAAAAGGCCCCACCTGCGCCTTCAAAGCCGCCTTCAACAACGGCACTGCTTACCGCATGCCCCAGCACTGCGTGTGCGATCTCATGGCCCAGGAGAAAGCAAAGCTGATGACTATCAGCCACACTGTTTAAAAAGTCCAGTGAAGATAAACATTTGTCCATTCTGCATCAGAAAGACAAGCCAGAGAAGCACTCAGAACCCCATTAAACAAGAACAAGGGCTACCAAACATAGGGATTAAAAATGAAATGTGAGGCGGGTCACTTACGGGCAACACGAAGGCATTGACAACCGGGAGTCGACCACATGAATGACCCAGCTGATGTCAGAGACCCCGGGCACATCCTGATTGCTCTCAAGCAGGTGGTAGACCACACCATAGCGCTCCGGTACCTGGCATCCGTCTCGGGCAGCAAATCGTTTTTAAACTGCTCCATCAACTGAAAGACCAAGAGAGGCGTCTTTATCACGCAATGCTACAAAAGGCATACATTGCTTCATGAAGAGTTATAGGGCAACTTGCTGTGGAACATTTTAATTTTTAATTATGTAAAAATCTGCAGATATTACCCACTAAAATTTCTCAAATTTGAATTATTCATGCAAAGGCAACAGGGTTTGTTACAAATGGAATATATCCTAATCACTAAGATTTTTCATATAAATCGGCTAAGCTAAAAATCCCATTCATCTTTTCTATTAGCCTATAAACAAATAAAATGCTTAAATATTATTTCTACTTTCCTAAGTATTTGAAAAAACCAAACAGTGCCTATAGGATATAAAGATTTACATAAGAAAGTGAACAACAAGAGAAAATTACCCTTCACAACCCACTGAACAAAAAACAACCCTAGACTTAATAAGAATTTTAAACTTTTAACAAAAGTCGACATTTCGTTATTTTGAAGTGCTTTATTCAGTTTGAAGCTTCAGAACAAGTGGACCCCTCATTTTCTGTTGCTGAGTAAAGGCGTGTCTACATTCGTGAGGCCTTTTCAACTACTCTGAGAAAATTAAGGATGTTCTGACATTAATTTCCTTCACATCTAAATCAAGTTCGTTCCTTTCTTCCTTGAGAGGCGCTGGGCTCTAGAATGTCCAAGCGAAGACATGAGTCAGTCAGGACAGCATCACAGATAGACTGAGACCTAGCTCAATCTTTCCAGAATACTTTGCTCACAATTGCGTCTCACTGGACTATAGTCTAAGAAACATTTCAAATCTGTTTAAAATCTACTAGAAACCTTTAGTCTTAAGTGAAAAATTCATTATTTCTTTTTTTTAATAGAAACTTTTCACTAAAAAATTATGCCCAGGGGGCCGGAGTGATAGCCCAACATGTAGGGCGTTTGCCTTGCATGTGGCCGACCTGTGCCGGCCTGGGTTCGATCCCCGGCATCCCATATGGTCCCCCCAAGCACTGCCAGGAGTAATTCCTGAGTGCAGAGCCAGGAGAAACCCCTGAGCATCGCTGGGTGTGACCCAAAAAAGAAAAAAAAAATTATGCCTAAAGGGACCAGAGTGATAGCACAGCGGGTAGGGTGCTCACCTTGCACCACGGCCAACCTGGGTTCGATCCCCAGCATCCCATAAGGTCCCTCAAGCACCACAAGTAATTCCTGAGTGCAGAGCCTGAGCATTGCTGGGTGTGACCCTCCCCCCACAAAAAATAATTCTGCCCAATTAGAATTAAAAGGTATAAAGAGAAAAATCAAGCCAAAGTTGTTAAGTTGCAGATGCCTCAGCAAACATCAGCTGGGTGGGTATCCCAGACGGAAAACTGATCGATCCTCAAGGAACTCACCTGTGTATGAAATGTCTAATGGGCCTGAACTGTTGATTTTACAAGGAATGAAAGCTCTTGAATTCCAGTTTTATTTTGCATTAAAAAACATACTAAATTGCCTGAATGAAATGAATGTTGTAGAAAACCTATCTTACTCTACCTTACCTCAAGGTACAAAAAATTCAAGAGTTCAAATCTATGTATTCCAAAAACAAACACAAAGAACTATTTCATACACTCCGTCCCCATGGAGCGTGGCCGAACAAGGGAGGGCAATCAGTAAATACTCTGCAAATAAAATGCTTCCCTTAAGATAGATGCTAGGAAGGAAAAGCATGCAAAGAAAAATAAAAAGTGGGCAAGCGGGCCCTGTTGAACCAGCACCGGCCCACTACAAATGAGCAGACTCTTAATTTAGTCCGTGTGAAGAAAACACCTGGAACTGGACATGGTCAACCCTGACTAATTCTGCCCAGCAGAAAGCAGGCCGAGGAAGACTTCGCTGAGTGACCTGTGAGGTGCAGGAGCTGGCTGAGGGAGGGAACAGGAGGCAAAGCGAAGCAGCCCTTAGAACTCTAAGCATGGAGAACACGCCCGAGCCTGGGAGGGAGGACACGGCAATCTATAAACATGTCCTTCTGAGACCAAGGAAAACAGCACGCCGGTCATGTGTAAGAAACGCTCCTGCTTTGAGTTCTGTATCGAAAGAGCTACTTAAGAGCAAGTCTTACTACTTACTGCTTCATACTCCAGCTCGGATAAAAGTCTGAAATGTTCTTTCCCCAACACTAGCAGCTTGCTCCTTCCCGTGATCGGACTCACTTCCAGATGCGTAAAGTAAAACACTACGAAGAGCAATCCAAAACTACTCAAGCCAAAGGCCACCTTCCACTTATTCTTCCTCACACTTTCTTTCAACAGTTCCTTCTTGTTAGGAGGAAGTGCCTTCCACCAATTCCTTATGCCCCTAGAGCAGAAAAGAAAATTTCAAAGTTCTGCTAACAGTACCAGCACACGCCAACAGAACCTGATGCCCAGGCTGGGAGTGTGGCTTTAAGGACCATGCATTTTCTGTTTCTCAGTTTCCCTTTTTGTTGAGTCATAACATTCTTAGCTAAGTAACGGAAGAGTAGCCGACTACACCGCACAACTACGTAGCTGAGGATTCTGATGCTCCGATGGATTTTCTTTCATTCACTTACAAACGAAACATCCACTGAACACCCACAATCCTACTAGTTAACATTCACTGATACCTTGCCCAAAGTGCTCTTTTAGTGACTATACATGTCGTCTCTGAATTTTCAGAGTAACCTTGTCACATAAAGAGAAAATTAACACAGAAAAAGTTAACCCACGAGTTCAAAGTAATACAAGTAAAAAAGAAAAAACCCAGGCAACGAAGGCAACGCCTGGGGAGTCTGGGCATGGCACCTGAACAGGGGTGCTGCCGAGGAGCCCGCGGGAGCCGGGAATATACCTGCGGCCCCACACGCCACTGCACCTCACAGGCCGAGCGCTGCGTGGCCAGTGCTTTGCTAAGGGAAAGGAAGGCCACCTCGACATCCACGACAAGTGACTTGCTCAGAGATAGAATCTCCCCTCTGTCGCCTACGCGGTGAGCCGGAGGAAGGAGAGTCTGTGCTCAGAAGAGGAGACAGTTACAGACAGCCCCGGTGGGTCCAGCTCCTAGGACGCAACAACACCCTCCACTGCTTATCAGGTCTCAAGGCACTGACAATCGCAACGTTTTTAACACCAAGACAAAAAACCTTTCCTTATGAATTTGTCTGTAAAATCACATTAAAAAATAAGTAAAATTAACTGCTATACATCACTCTCTAGACAAAAATAATAATAATTAATAATCACTTGTTTTATAAAGTAACTTAAGTGAAAAGTGACACAATTCTAAAATGCTTTTAAATAAAATGCTTCAAACTGACTGGAAGGAAACTACACTGTGAAATATACTTACTTCCTACTTAAAATTTATTAGGACCTGCTGCTTTTGAAATGTATGGAAACAAGGGTCGGTGCGGCTTGGCAGTAAGACACATACCTTGCTCGTGTGAGGCCCTGGGCTCAATTCTCAGCACCGCAAAGAAATATTAAATCAGTTTAATGTCTAAAAACATATTCTAAAAGGAAATATTAAGCAAGTCACAATAATAATGAAAATAACAAAGTTAAAAAAAATGTAAAGGCTGAAGTAAAGGACCTGAGCTGAGCTCTCAGATGCTCTCATCAGTCTTGGGGGCGCCCCCCTCCTCGTCCGCCAGCCCTCGCCTTTCTGGCTGTCCCGTTCACCGTCCAGTTATGTTACAAGATAAAATTCACCTTCTCATTCTGACCACCCGGCAGACAAGGTCTCAGCACCGTCACCTGCGCTCAGCAAGGATCCAGGTCTCAGCTTGGGTGAAATGCCTCCCTAGTCCTGACGCTTCCCCTGGAGAATTTTCGCTCCACCAGCCCCATGGTCCTGCTATTGGCTATAAACTCCCATTTGCCTACTGACTCTGATGCTATACTGAGGCAATAGCCTATCGCAATAGCCCTCAATACAATACAATCTGCCTTTGCTGCTTGTTCACCCAAGTCTCCCTCTGGTTTTCTCTGACAGTCCTTCCCTGCATTGGCAGAGATAAATCAGCTGCAGATTTTCTGGACGTTGTTAGGGTAACTTTCCAGGGCTGGAGCATAAGGGTTAAAATCACAAGCTAGAACTTGGCGAGCTGGCGTCACAAGATCTCTTGCAGAGGCATTGGGAACAGAGTCCTGAGCTTCTCTGAGTACAGAGAACTGTGTCGTGAGTTCTCACAGCTCCAAATGATTTCAGAGACTTTGCAGCGTGCCTGCCCTGGCTTTCTGCGAGCCACCAGAGAACGGCTTGCAAGAAGAAACTGAATTTCTTTTTCAGATAGTTCTGGACGTTTTTCTTTATTCTCTATGGGCTGATGTGTAAAGTCCTCGGTATACATAAACCTATCTCTCCCTGTCCAAGGGGCCAGAGAGTCTCCGAGGGTCTCTCAGGCCCTTCTTGCCTAGGCAGAAGTGAACTTTACTTTGTAGCTCACTGTCTCTACAGTATTCTTTAGTATTTATCCATTCAATCTCATATCTGATCTATCAATCATGGAGCTCTCCTATCCATTCCATTAGGGCCAACACCAATAGACAAAACTCAGCACATTAGAGTACAAGTTCTTGCTTTTTCACAGAAAGAAAACTGAGCTAGCTGATATGGAAGGAAGGTCTTAAAGACTCAAATCTGAGGCAGCTTGGAGAAAAGAGCTTGACTGCAGCTTTCATGGGGGCTGGGCAGAGGGTGCCACACCCAGCAGTGCTCAGGGCTGATTCCGGGTTCTATGCTAGGGGACACTCCCAGCAGGCGCAGAGTGCCAGGGATCGAACCCGGGTTGGCTGCATGCAAGGCAAACACCCACTATCAGTGTTTGACATTTAAACAAGTGTGCTTAAAGGTCAAACACACTTTAGCTGTATAAATATCATTTTAAAGACTACCAAGAACAAATAATAGGATTTTCTGGGGAAGAAAACCCTTAAAAATGAATATTCAGGGACTTTATGTCATGCTGGGGATCAAATCTGGGTCATGCAAGGCAAATGCTCTACCTACTGTATTATCACTTTGGCCCGTATCTACAGATCTGATTCTTATCAGAAACATAAGACCAATCTTTAAAAGAAAACTGTTCAGATACACAAATAATTTTTAAAATTGTATTCCTAAACTCTACATTAATATAAAAAATATTAATATTTTAATATTATTAAATCAGATATTAAAAAAAATAGGGCAGAGGAAATCATTTGGTATTAACTCCTCCAGCCAGAGCGACAGTACAGCGAGTAGGGTGTTAGCCTTGCACAAGGCTGACCGGGGTTGGATCTCCAGCATCCCACAGGGTCATCCCAGCACTGCCAGGAGTAATCCTAAGTTCAGAGCCAGGAGTGACCATTGAGCATCGCTGGGTGTGCCTGCTCCCCTCAAAAAAAAAAAAAAGAAAGAAAAGAGGGGCCAGAGCGATAGCCCAGCGGGTAGGGTGTTTGACTTGCGGGTGGCCGGTCCGTGCTGGCCCGGGTTTGATCCCCCAGCATCCCATATGGTCCCCCGAGCACCGCCAGGAGTAATTCCTGAGTGCAGAGCTAAGAGAAACCCCTGAGTATTGCCGGGTGTGACCCTAAAAAAAGCATATATATATATATATATATATATATATATATATATATATATATATATATAAACTTAATTCTAAGCAAAACATGGGAAGACAGGTGTATAAGCTTTCTTTAAAGCTGGAAGTGTGGCTATACTTTCAGAAGAAATCATTTGTGAAGAAAAACTTTAGTTATTTTACCTGCCTACGATGATGGCGAGTAGTTTCTGCACTGGCTTGAGAATGATCAGCAGGAGGGGCACTGGGCGGCCTGGCAGCGGGGGAAGTGTGGAAACGCCTGGCAAGGGCCTAGAGGTGGGGCGCGTGGAGGGCCCCAGAAGCCCGCATCTTCTCTGCGCCAGCGATGCCCTGAGAGATTCCTGGGGGGTCGGTGCCAGCCTCCTTCCCTGGGGTCTGAGAGCCGCGGCCTGGTGTCTGGGCATTCAGAGTGTGCCAGCCGTGAGCGTTTCCAGCAAAGACCCGCCTGTGCGCCACGTCCGCCCCAGACTCAGAGGAGGCGGCTGCGTCACCACAGGGTCCGGCTGCACTCGGCAGCACCCAGGGGCAGTGACAGCGCGTCTGGTCCATTGTCTCCAGTGGGTCAGTGGCCCGAGCTGGGAAACATGGTGTCCAGAAGCCAACAGCGACCTGCAGATGAAATGCATCTCTCTCCTGCTCGCCGCTCTAGAACACAAATACACACCATCAACAGTTCTGGAAAATACTTGTTACCCCAACTTCGAGGTCAGTCTGGGGGAGCCGGGCAGGGGGCTGCTCCGTTCACACTAACGCCTGTCCCCAATCCACACCAGAGATTTGACTTTGCTGACTCCACTGCATGCAATTAGAAACCGGAAGTTTTCTCTAGAGTTTTCATTTTTAGTTACAAAGGGTGGGGGAGGGGTCTTTTATTTTAACAGCTGAATTATTTGAGGAAACTGGTCAAGGGCCTGGTGTTGGAAGAGCATAAGCCTGAAACTCACAAAGAATAACTGTGATTCACAGTAAATCAACATAAATTAAAGAATAAAAGCTGGACTAAATGACACTAGCGCTGAAACGTTAGTAACTGGGGAGAGTGAGCATGTAACAACAATCCTAAAAGTGAACTTAGAAACGGTGAGTCTGAAGTACCAATTTGCTCTCAGATAAAACCCTTCTGACTGGGTCAAGATGTCGGAGGGGCCGAGGTGGCCTTAGCCTCCCTCACACCTAAATCACCCCTGGAGCAGGAGAGGAAGAAGCTCAACAGTGGGCATTGGACAGTGAACAGGGATACCTGAGAGACAGGAAACGAAAAGGTGAGCCCCGACACTGGCCGGGGTTTCCAGGTCACTGGGCAGGCTACTGGGCAGTGTCCCCTAAGTCACAAAGATGAAAGAGGGGCTTCCAGGTCACGGTAGCAGACTCCGGGACCATGACAAGCCTGAGGGAGAGCTACACAGACACCCCCTCTCTGAGGACCCTCTATCACAGAGAACCGCCCCTTGTGGAGACCCCTCAGAAAACCCCTGTCACAAGGACCCACTCTCTCAACAGACCCCTCTCTCAGAGATCCCCTACTCTCATAGACGACCCTCTCACAGAGACCCTTCTCTCAGAGATCCCTTCTTTCACAGAGATCCCTCTCTCAGAGATGACCCTCTCTGACAGAGACCGCCTTCTCTCACAGATAATCCTCTCTCAGAGACCCTCTCACAGACAAGCCCTCTCTCACAGGCATGCCTTCTCACAGGGACTTCCTCTCACAGAGAAGCCCTTTTCTCACAGAGAACCCTCTCTCAGAGCCCTCCCTCTCTGAGGACCCAACTGTCACAGGGACCCCTCTCTCACGGAGACACACCCTCATCGAGAACCCCTCCCTTGCAAAGAACACCTCTCATAGAGATCCCTCTCTGGCAGAAAACCCTGGGATCCCTCCCTCACAGAGGACCTCCTCTCTGGTAGAGAACCCACCAGGAGTGATCCCTCAGTATAGTCAGGAATCAGCCCTGAGCACAGCCTGGCATGGCCTCAAAACGACACATGCGCATCCATCAATATCCACCAACAGGAGCTACTGAGTGCTTCCTAATAAAAGCAGAAGAATATAGCTATTATGACTATATCCTTCATATTTAAGAAGTTAAAGGAAAATTTCAGCATGCTATGTATAAACACACAATTTCCCTTTAAAACTACATACAATACAGTTCTAATCAAAATTTAAAACATCTTAAAATTCTACCAAAATTACAGAGAATTGGGTCAGAGACATGGGGCAGAGCTGCTACTGGCTCTCACTGTGCCCAGCCTATGAGGTGCCCGGGAGGGATGGCAGGTTCTATCCCTGGCCCGCCACCCCAGCAGAGCCTCACAACAAGCCAGAAGACCCCCCACTCCATGAGGGCCTCAATTTTCCACATCTGGACTTCCCCCTTGTCAGAACTCCACCCAGCAGACCAGCCTATCACAGCCGGTTCGCGCGGCCGCAAGCTGCGCGCGCGTTCATCAATAAATGCTGGATTTTGAGATGACTACAAGAGTATGCTACCCACACAGCAGAGCCTGGCAAGCTACCCATGTTGTATTTGATATGTCAGATACCAGTAACAATTATAGACCTCATTCCCATGACCTGATGGAATGGTTTGAGGCTCTTTATGTTCCTGGAGCAGGCAGGTGCCCTTGGGCTCTACTTTGCATGAGACAGGACATATGGAGATGTTACTGGTGCCCGCTCGAGCAAATCGATGATGAACGGGAAGACAGTGATACAGTGAAGACAGTGGGTCAGAGAGGCAGTATAGCAGGTAAGTTACTTCACTGGCATGAAGCCGACCTGAGTTCCATCTTTTCCACCCAGACCAAGCGTGGTGTTTGATCCCCTGCTACCCTGAGCACTTCCAAAAGTAAGCACTGAGTACTACTGGGGTGCTCCACCCGTCCCTCCAAATAAACAAAAACAGTGAAATTAACAACATATTAGACATGGTAGGGAAAAGGATTCACAAACTTATCAATGAGAACCGTCGGAAATGAAACGTTGAGAGAAAATAGGCTGGAAACAAATGCACAGAGCCTGACTGAGCTGTGGCCCAACTTTGGCAAATGCACCAAGTAAGGGCGCAGTGTGGAACTAGTCCACGAAGACTAACGCACTCCTAACGGAAGTTCTGGTGTCCTGCAAAAGGAAGGGAGCAGTGAAAGGAATGCTAGAAAAAATAATGAGCAAAGCTCTCCAAATTTGACTACTTGTCACTTGTCTTCCCGTTGCTCATTGATTTGCTCTAGCGGGCACCAGTAACATCTCCATACGTCCCTGTCGCATGCTAGTGTAGCCCAAGGGCATCTGCTTGCTCCAGGAACACGAAGAGCCTCAAACTATTCCATCAGGTCATGGGAAAGAGGTCTATCATTGTTACTGGGTTTTGGCATGTCAAATACGACACGGGTAGCTTGCCAGGCTCTGCCGTGCGGGTGGGACACTCTCGGTAGTAGGATCTCAGTTCCGTTTACTGATGAACTGCGTGGCTGCTTTGTGGCCGCACACACGGGGAGAGATTGGCTTTTGTCTTGGGTGGAGCTCTCCAAATCTGATAAAACGTGCAAACCCAAGACTTGCACAAAAACACCCAGCTAATGTAAATGAAATTATATATTTCATGTCACTGTCACTGTCTTCCCGTTCATCATCGATGTGCTTGAGCGGGCACCAGTAACATCTCCATATGACCTGTCCCATGCAAGTAGAGCCCAAAGGCACCTGCTTGCTCCAGGAACATAAAGAGCCTCAAACCATTCCATCAGGTCATGGGAATGAGTTCTATAATTGTTACTGGTATCTGGCATATCAAATACGACACAGGCAGCTTGCCAGGCTCTTTCGTGCGGGTAGCATACATTTCATGGCACATCATTATAAAACATCCTAAAACTCATGAAAGAGAAAATCCTGAATTTGACACCTTAGATGAAATGGATAAATTGCCTGGGAAACCATGATTTCCAAAGCTCACTGAAGAAGAAATAATCTGTATCTAATCTGTATCTACATTTTAATCATATAGTTAAAAACCTTACCAAAAATTAAACTCCATTCCCAAATGACCTCTTTAGGGAAGAGTATTTAACATTTAAAGAAAGAATAATTTCTATACAAATTCTTTAGCAAATCAAAAATGGATGGTCTAAAACTCATTTAATAAGACCAATGTTACCCCAATACCAAAGCAATACAGAAAATTACAAGTATCACCTCTGGAAAAAAAAAATTTAAAAAACCTTAAAGATTACTCAAATTTTTATAAGTGTCACATATTACTCTGACATTAAAAACAATGTGAACAAAGGCCAAACTCATACCTTTTTTAAACTCATACTGAAATTTTTTTAAATTACAATCAATTTCAAATCAACAGAGTCCAGACTGAAAAATAATAGTTTGACATTATTAACAAGATACATTCTGGGTTTTGCTATTTAAAGTGTTTATTTATTTTTTTGAAGTGGGGTGAAGGGGAGAGTGCAGGGTACACAGAATGGCACACCCAGAGGTATTCAGGACCTATTCCTGGCTACATTATCAGGGTCTCCTCCAGGTGGGCTCTGGAGAGCACATGGGGTGTCAGGAATAAATCAAATGCTTGTTGGCCTCATGCAAGGCAAGCACCCTAACCACTGGACTATCTCTCTGACCCCTATTTTTTGGTTTTTCAATTATTATTTTTTAATAATCAGGCTTAAAAAGTGCTAAAATAATTTAGAGCTATTAGTGTTACGAGTACTTCTTAATAGCAGGTGGCAGCAAATCACAGACATTGCATAAACTTAGGCCCTTACCTCCGAAGGTATGTCACAGTCCAGTTGAAATGGGGAAAATGCACCTAAATGACCTAAATATAAAAGTATTGGGGAATAATAAAGTTCTTCATTAAGTGCTATGCACAAAATTAATACAATGTTTTGGAGGCCACGCCTGGCTGTGCTCGGGACTTACTCCTAGCCCTGAGATCAGGGATTACTCCTGGCAGTGCTTGAGGTACTACATATGGCGGCAGAATGAACTTGGATCAGGCACATGCAAGGCAAGCACTTACCCACACACGCCTCTCCTGCAGTTTAAAGAGGCCATATCAAAAGTAGCAGAATAATTGGAAAGTGATTTTTTAATACCATTTGGGTACAGGAAAAAAAAGCGTAAAAATTACTTCAAATAGAAATGTGAACTCACTGGATAGTCTTCGAGAAGTCAAAATGCAAAATACACTACAAGCTCACTTTCTTCCCTTGACTGTGGTCGACAATTTCCCAGCCACGTTCCTTTCCAAAGGTTTTCTACAGCCTCATGGAGAGCACAGACAGACCTAGATCATCTCGGAAGTCCCTAGTGACCTCGGCCAGTAACACAGAGCTGCAAGTGGATATCTGATAGGGAAGATCTTTGGTGAGACAGTGTCAGGCGCAGGAATAGAAACGCACATACAAATGCTAAAGCTTGCGCCGTGGCACCCAGCACAGCACACGGCGAAACGAAAAAAAAAAAGGCTGCCAGAAAGGACGGAGACCTCTGTGTGTGGAAAGAAAGAGACGCCCGTGAAGGCTTCGAGGACGCGTACCTTCCTGGTTCCCAAGACAGTTTTATGTTTCATGAACTTTTAAATAATACCTAAAATAAATCCCACTTCAAGGAGTTTCTAAATCTTGCAAACAAATGACACTTGTTTTAGGTACTATATGATACAAAAGATACCCGTTTGTGGGGCCAGACAGTCCAGAGGGCAGGTGTTCACCTTGCATGTGGCAGACCAGGATTCAATCCCCAGAGTCCTGCCAGGAATGATCCCTGAGTACAGAGCCAGGTAGAAGCGCTAAGCACCATGGGGTATGGTCCAAATACCAAGACACTAATGAATAAGTTACTTATTTTTAGACACAGGTTGCAAACTTTGTTTGTTTGGGTTCTTAGGCAACGACTGGCAGTGACCAGGACTTACTCCTGGCTCTGTACTTTGGGATCAGCCCTGGGGGTGCTCGGGAGGGGGGGGGCTATATTCAGTGTCAGATGAACTTGGGTCAGCTACGTGCTAGACAAGCACCTTCAGCTCTGTACTCTCTTCCCAGCAACTAACACTTCTAATATCATACAAGGTGCTTAGTGGACTAGCTGAGAGTTCCTTCCCTACAAATCCTAACTGCCAACTTTCAATATTAAATCAGTTTCACTTAACACGGAACTGTTATCGCTACAGTGACTTTCGCATCCAAAAAATCGCAACCCACATTAAATTAGTCAAGACACCTCTGCCTCAGTTTCTCGGTCTAGCCACTCCTGGGCTTAGGGACCTAATGATAAGAGATTACTATGCACCTTCTTTTTTTTTCCACCACTAACTCCGACCCTTCTAGCCCATCCTCCCCAAACTAGAGCTACAGAAATCCCAGACAACACAATGCCACAATAACATAAATCCTACATTGCTAAATATTATGCAGCTGTCTGAAAAATGCAGATTTGTGGCACTGACGGATATGTGTAATAATTTAAATAACAATACAAGCTCCTTGCAAATACCCTTAGACGTCAAGCTCAGTCAGGTGTGTAATGCCACAGCACCAAACAAAACGTTGTCAAGCGATGGCCACAATCCGTATCTGCACTGTCCACCAAGACAGCTCCAACGTGGCACGGCTGAGCAACAAAATTTTTGATTAACTTAACTTTAATTCATTTAAAATGAAACACATTTAGGAATGGCGGCCACTAGGTTGGACAGTATAGGTTGGAGCATTCAGGTTCGTAATCATCTAAAAAATTATACACCCTTCTAAAGGAGGGAGCCTAGGGTTTGCGCTTAATGTCGCCAAATTTTAAATATTCTCAGGCAACCCAAAGTTCAGACATTATATGAACATTATCCGTTTAAAAAATTCAGGCAGGGGCTGGAGCAACAGTACAGGGGAGAGGGCATTTGCCTCATATGCAGTCGACCTGGGTTTGATCCCCAGCATCCCATATGGTCCCCTGAGCACCACCAGGAGTAACTCCTGAGTGCAGAGCCAGGAGTAACATGAGCATGGCCAGGTGTGACCCAAAAGGGACCCAAAAAATGGAATTCTAAAGCATTTTCTTAAGTACCTCAGCCAAGTAAACATTCAGAGATTTCCCCCATTCAGCTTTATCTGACTCATGCAATTTATTCATTCATTCGTTCATTCAACAGTAAAGGAATAGCTACATGAGCCAGCCCCCAAACTGGCAGTGATGGCACAAACGAAACAAAGACCTCTCGCCAACAGCAACTATGCTAGTGTCCACAGGTACAAGCAAACCTGAAGAAAGATGCTCCAACAGAGACGGCTTTGGTTGGCAGGATGAACTGAGAGGGATTTAGCATTTCCGGCTTAGTTAGGTATTTGTGTGCTGGTTAAGTCCTTAAGGATACCTTACTTTGGAAAACCCTAAGCCAATAGAGGCAACTTCCCCTAATACCCGTTGACTTTATGGAAGTCAAGAACTTCTTGTGACAGAATGCCACCGACCCCTGACTTGCTGACACCCTACACCCCGCAGAAAAGCCATTTACTCAGCTTGGTTCCAGACAAGCTGTGCCTGAACTGTGCGTGTGCCTGCTCCTCTCTGGACGTAGGGGAACATTTTACCAATCACTACTGCCACGCCAAGCCCTAAGCCCCAAACACTGCATGCACCTAGGGTAAAACATGATCATTTATATCGCTGACAATCAAGTGTCATTTAGACCGGAAAGAGAATGTGGTACTTTGTGATTCCGGGCTCATCCTTCAGAAAGGACAGAGAATGGGAGAAGGGGGGAAAAAAATCAATTTCTCCATTTTCAAAGAGCCAATCACCAGACTACAGGGTGTGAGAGAGAAACACAGCCGACACATTCTTCTTCAAAGAACAGAGCAGGTCACCCAACAGACCTGGCAGGCGGCGAGATTACTCAATTAATGATGTGAGAAAATTAAACAGTTTGGACTGTTGGCCCCGAAGACCGCCTCGGAGGCCTGATTCTCCGAGCACCATCTCAGAAAGAGCAAGTGCAGCATCTCGCTGGCACTCAGAGCTGGAGCCTCGGAGAAGAGCTGCCGAAAAGGACTATTTGGTCTCCGGTTTCTATGGAAACAGCTGTCAGATGGGCCAAAATAGGACATGTACTTTTAAAATCACCATCCAAGCAAAGTACACACATGATGGAGGGCTTCAACAAAATAAATAAGTTGGAAGGCAACAGACTAGCTTCTCAAAGCCTCCGAACGACAGTCTTCGCCCCGGCTGGGAATGACGGGTTTGAACCCAGATCCTTTGAAGCCAAGGTTACAGGCATGGATGGGAATCTCTGGCTGATCAATGTCTGGATTCCAAGGCGCTATTTTCATCGCCCGCACTAAAATTTCCCATCAGAGACCGCATGGCACAATAGAACCGTCGCTCCAAGTGACAATGTTTAAATAGCACCAAACATCATGATTCTCTCTCTCTCTCTCTCTCTCTCTCTCTCTCTCTCTCGCCCCTCCCTCTCCCTCTGTCCTCTCTTCTCTCTCCCACTCCCCCCTCTCCTCTCCTCCCTCCCTCCCTCTCTCTCTCTCTCTCTCTCTCTCTCCCCCCTGTCCTCTCTTCTCTCTCCCACTCCCCCCCCTCTCCTCTCTCCCTCCCTCTCTCTCCCTGTCCTCTCTTCTCTCTCCCACTCCCCCTCTCCTCTCTCCCTCCCCTCCCTCTCTCCTCCTCCTCCTCCTCCCTCTCTCTCTCTCTCCTCTCTCTCTCCTGTCCTCTCTTCTCTCTCCCACCTCTCTCTCTCTCTCTCTCTCTCTCTCTCTCTCTCTCTCTCTCTCTCTCTCTCTCTCTCTCTCTCTCTCTCTCTCTCTCTCTCTCTCTCTCTCTCTCTCTCTCTCTCTCTCTCTCTCTCTCTCTCTCTCTCTCTCTCTCTCTCTCTCTCTCTCTCTCTCTCTCTCTCTCTCTCTCTCTCTCTCTCTCTCTCTCTCTCTCTCTCTCTCTCTCTCTCTCTCTCTCTCTCTCTCTCTCTCTCTCTCTCTCTCTCTCTCTCTCTCTCTCCTCCCTCCCCAGGCAAGTTTACTAAGAAATTATTTAAAACTCGCGCGTACAGTGGGCGACAGGAAATTTTCTATTGTTCATGGCTGAGTAAAGAAAGGCAAGAATGGGGCCGGAGCGATAGCCCAGCGGGTAGGGCGTTTGCCTTGCACGCAGCCGGCCTGTGCCGGCCTGGGTTCGATCCCCGGCATCCCATATGGTCACCCGAGCACCGCCAGGAGTAATTCCTGAGTGCAGAGCCAGGAGTAACCCCTGAGCATCGCCGGGTGTGACTAAAAAAAAAAAAAAAAGCAAAAAAAAAAAAAAAAGAAAGGCAAGAAAACTTTTCTCTACTTTTAGGAGTGAATAGGTCTAAGAAAGAACAAGAGAGGGGTCTTCCATCTCACGACGCCTCGACGGCTGTTCTGCTGTGAAAATCTGCGTGAACGGCCCATCATAATAATGGTTTAAGCCAACCCTTGCAAAGGGGGTGTCAATCTACTAACAGCAGGCGGAGGGCGGCCACTTGTCCCCAAACCAACTGCGGCACCGCGCAGAGCCCCTGGCAGTGAGAAGCAGTTGCCCCCATTCCCCCCCCCCCCCATCTCCACCGCCCCGCAGGCCCGCTCCACGCGCCCGGCTCCCCGCAGTGCCGCACGCCCACCCCCGAGGCCCTCCTGGGGACCCCTCCTCACCCCCACCTGGCCCGGCCCCACGGGGCAACGAGGGCTAAGGCGCCCCGACCACCAGGACAGACCCGGGAACTGGTGCCAGCGAAGCCGACTCCGCCGACCCGAGCGCTGCGCACGCGCACGCGCACGCCCGCGCAGAAGCCCCGCCCCCTCACTTCCTGCCCCGGCCCGGGCCCGGCGCCTTCCGCCCCGCCCACGCCGACGGTCCCTGCTGCCCGGCCGGAGTCCTCCTGCGGCCGGCCCAGCTCTGCGGGGCCCGCGGCGCTCTACCGACCCCGTGTGGCAGAGGAGGGGCATGCTGGGAGTTTCTGAGTTGGATCTTGGCTCAGTGGGGGCGCGTGTTTGCATGCAGGAGGCCTGGCTTCCAACCCTGCACCGCATGACTACCCAAGCATCTTTGGGTGTGGTCCAGAGGTACAGGAGAGGGGGGGTCCTCTCCTGCCTCCGTCTTCCCTGAGTCCCATCCCCAGGGACTCTGCTGTCGGGATGCCCAGAACCGAACCGTGTGGTCTCTAGCACATGGCAGCCAGGTGTGTCCCAGCACCAGCCTGGAAATGAGCTCCCCCAAACCCGAGTGCAAGTTGCACCGAGACTCTCAGTGTGCAGGAGCTGGCGCCCAGTGTGTGTGCAACCCCGTCAGGACGACGGCCAAAGGGATGAGGGGATTGGAAGAAGGATGTCAGGAGGAGAAGGGCTCTGCTTTCCTTCTGGGCTGAAATGTTGCGCAAAGATGAAGGCTGAACTAAAGCATCAAGACGTTGGTTGGAAATCGCAGACGACAAAACAAGGTTTTTGTACCCTGTACTCGTTTCCTCAAAGATTATTCAGCATCTGCTGTGTTCTAGGTGTCTGGGATAGATCCCTCAATGTGGCAACTGGGACCGAACCTTCCTAGAGTGTATGTCACAGCAAAGAAATAGAGGCAATACACAGGCAAAGAAGAAAGATTGGGTGAGGAGAGGGGCTAGCATCTCACATGAGCTTGTACGTTTACAAAATATGCTCAATTAAAATCTGTAGCTCTCTTTGAGAGGGTGAAGATGCACATTTTTTCTCACTCATTTGTATTTTATAATGTTTTGTTGGCTCTGAAGCGCTATTCTGGAAGACCCCAGACCATAAGTGCCCTAAGAACTAAGCCACAGACCCCTGGTTTATCTCCCACCCTGTTACACCACACCCACACAAGACTCACCACGCTTTCCAGTTTGCCAGCCATCTCTCTCTCGTCCTGATTAAACAGTAGGATAGCAGTGACACAAGATGCAACAAGTAGGTGTGATGTTCCATGGGAGATCCGGGTGGTTGAGGTCTTATGGGACTGTGTTAGACTGATCCCAGAGTAGACTGATCCCAGAGTAGACTCACTGATGGAAAGGCAGCTACAACCAGGGAGGTCTGCGGTGGTCTGTGAGCCATTCACTCTCCCAGTGTCTGGAAGGGCAGGGCGGCAAATTAGAGAACAAGATGGAGTCCTCCACAGGCTTTAGGTTTTCTGTGGTGCCATGAGTCTCCACAACCCCCAGCTGCTCCCTGCAGAGGAAATCGTGATGTTGATGTTGTATCTCTACTTTTTTTTTTTCCAGAGGCCCCATTCACTCTCAATGGAACAGACATCTCTGAATGCAGCAGTTATGTGTACCCAGGTCGAGAAATCAACATGATGAACGACCTGAGCTGCGCAGGAGGAAGAGAGGCGGCATGGAATACCTTCAAAGGCATCGAAGAAATAGCTAAAAAGGACAAAAGAACCTCCGGCTCCAGGCACATCTCTTTGACTCCACCATTCTCCCTGCATTAACATACGCCTCAGAGACATGGGCCCTACAAAAGCAGGATGAGAATGCTATTCGGGTCTCCCAGAGAGGAATCGAAAGAGCTGTGCTTGGAATATCACGCTTCACTCAAGTGAAAGAAGGAATCGGAGTTCTGACCTCCGTCACTATTCCAGAATCAGGGACGCTGTCTCGTTTGCCAAGGCATGGAAAATCAGATGGGCTGGACATGTAATGCGATTTGGAGACAACCGCTGGACTAGAGCCATTACCAACTGAATCCCACGGGATGTCAAAAGATCACGTGGCCGCCCACCTACAAGATGGCCAGACTTCCTTGTCAAGACCCTGAAGGAACGCCTTTGAGGCTCTTCATATTCCTGAATCAACCAGATGCCATTGGGCTACATTGGCACGTGATAGGCTCCAATGGAAATGTTACTGGCGCCCGCTCGAGCAAATCGATGAATAACGGGATTCAAGTGATCAAGTGATCAAGTGATGTTGTTTCTCTACTTTGTGGTTGGGAGCTTGCAGCCATGCCTTCCGACATGGAGACGGAGGAATGGGAGGAGGAGCCTGAATCCCGGCTCCAAGTCTGGCCAGAGCTCCCAACCACCACAGCCGGCAACCCTGGAAGAGAGACACTCCAGACCCACAGCTGTGCAGGCAACACTGGAAGAGAGACACTCCAGACCCAACCACTCCAGACCCACATCTGCTCTGCCAGCCCCACGTGGAAGCAGCCCATGGAGCTCCAGAGGGCGGTAAATGGCTGGGCCAGCTGGCCGAGTCCAACATAGCTTCAAGGGTCGCTCATCGTGCGGGGGGAGGGTCATGCTGGCCGGACTTGGAGTGGGGATTTGGGATCCTCCTCCCATTCTTCCACCTCCATGTCGGAAGGCATAGCTGCGGAGCTCCCAACCACCACAGCCAGTAATCCCAGAAGAGAGACACTCCAGACTCACAACTGTGTTGCCGTGTGACCACAGAGTGGCGTCACAACAGTCTTAGATAATACTGGAAGTTAGGACCAGGTCCTTCCCAGGATCTTTCACATTTATACACTGTATACAGTTCTAGGCAGGTTCTAGTCATGGCTCATCATCCCAGTGAGCCTAGCAAGAAGCCAGGGGAACCCCCACACCTTGAGGTCAGTCATTCTCAACATCCGGACTCCACAGAGCTCCAGAGCTCCACCTAAAAAGAAAAGCAGATCTCTCCCTGTTGAGTTTCGTTCATCAGTAAAGCTCGAGATGAGAGCCTACTACTGAGCGTGTGCCACCTACATGGCAGAGCCTGGCAAGCTACCCATGTTGTATTTGATATGCCAAAAACCAGTAACAATTATAGACCTCATTCCCATGACCTGAATGAATAGTTTGAGGCTCTTCGTGTTTCTGGAGCGAGCAGATGCCCTTGGGCTACGCTTGCTTGTGACAGGATGTATGGAGATGTTACTGGTGCCCGCTCAAGCAAATCGATGAACAATGGGAAAACAAGTGATACAAGTGACAAGTGATCTCTTCTTTATAAGAAGGGGCTGTTCCAGAGACTTCCTGTGTTTCTTCCCCCACCAAGAGAACTCAAGGCCACAGATCTCACGTGGAGTTTGCTGGAACCTTCCCATCTATGTTCTTGATAGAGCACCCAGGGACTGGTCCCAGTGGACAGTCCCCGCACACCTGGATTGACTCACTACCCACAGAGGGTTGTCTAGAACTCTGCGTATTACCCCCCATTCCTGTCGAGATGCCATGATAGTGCTGCAGTACCAGGCAGCAAGATACTCCTAGGCCCTCTGAAATGTCCCCATTATAATAATCAGCTGAGCAAAGGACCCTAGGCTGTCAATAACCCCTGTAGTAGACTCTTGTCTCACTCTCTGGGTCTGAAAATTGAGTCAAGTCTGAGACCTGAACAAAGACCATGACGTTTTATTGAGGCAACCACCTTCAGCCTCCTGATCTGCCATTTTGCAGATCATGGTTGTCGATTCAAGCTGTAGCCATTTGTCCCTGAGGTTGGAAGCCGTCTCATCTCCCGAGCCCACTGGGCTGCCCACTGACCTACACTGCCTCTGATTCTAACCAGAGCTTACTTCTGCTCTGTGCCTAGGGATCTCTCCTGCCAGTGCTTGAAGGACCATGTGCAGTGGCAGGGATAGTACCAGGGTCCACAACGGGTTGGAGGACGCAGGCCTTGCCAAACTCTGCTGTGTCTCTCCAGCCCTCATGCTGGGTCTTATACAGCCCGGGGACTGCCTCTCTCACAGTCATGCCGGCCCGCAGACAAGGGCCCCCTCTGAACCGCTCTGTCATGCTGCCCTCTCCCTCGAGCTTGGCCTGGCTCATCTAGACAAACTCCAGCCATTAAACACTCTCCATGTTTATGTGGGATTTGGATTCGTCTTTTAGCAGATTGCACATCCCGCCTCCCCTGTCTTTTTTGTTGTTGATAAATCTCTTAAGATTTCTGCCTTTGAGGCTGAAATTTCTATTTCTAGGCTGTCCCAATCCCAGTGGTGTATATTTACCAATATTTTCTTCTGATAATTAATGAATGTTCTCTCTTAATTCATCAATCAATTGGCAACTAATTTTGGTATAAGGGAGGACAGAAAGATAAAACCTAAAATATTTTATGAATGATTAGACTCATGGAGCTTTTATTAGAGACATATGCATGCTCCTTCTCCTAATGTTTTGGGGGCTATGGGGGGGAGTCAATAGATAGATAGATAGATAGATAGATAGATAGATAGATAGATAGATAGATAGATAGATAGATAGATAGATAGATAGATAGATGATAGATAGATAGATAGATAGATAGATAGATAGATAGATAGATAGATAGATAGATAGATAAATAGATAGATAGATAGATAGTCTATATATATATATATATATATGGGTTGGCTTTGGGGCCATGCCTAAGAGGTTATTCCTGGCTCTGTGCTCAAGAAGTACTCCTGGCCATGCTCTGGGGACTATATAAGATGCTGGGGGTCAAACTCTGATGAGCCACTTGCAAGGCAGGTGTCCTATCCACTCTAGTATGGTTCCTTCACAGGAAACCCCACCCAAATAACTGCTGTCCCAAAAAATTCTAGAATCATCCATTCTTTCCAGAATGACTTTCATTACATTCTATGTTCTTACAAATATCCAAGTCTGTTTCTGGATTTTTTGTTATTTGATTGGTCTTTTTTTGTACTTATACAGTATTTTAATTCTTTTAATTTTACATTATAGATTTTTCTTTTCAAATGGTTTCTGCTTTCACACATGTGACCTTCAACATAAACTTTGGAAATAGGTTTCAAGTCCTTCCCATTAAAAATGAAGTGACATTTTGATTTTTATGCTGTTGTTCTCTTTACCCTTACATTAAACTGAGGGCAAATTTATGTCTTTGTTATGTTTTCTCTGTTCACCCAAGAACTTGTCATGTGTCTCCATTTATCTGGGTTTTCTTTTATGTATCCCAAACATTTGGCAGTTTCCTCACATGGTTCAGAGCTATATTTTTAAAAGAACTATAAACTTTGATTTCGTAGAACTGCAGAATCTAAAAGCTGGAAGGAACTTTTAAAATCACTCATCATTCCTCCTAATCTGTCGTTGAGTTTTTCACCAAACTCATCAAAGACAGAAGGCACATTCGGGTTTTCTTTTGGATGATGACATCAGTTATACATCATGTATGTTATGAGATCCCAGTTTGTCTATTGAACTGGCCTGGGAGAGATTTCTATATCCATGCATACAGATCAATGGAATAATTTTCATGGCTGCATGGAGTTCTGTAGAGATTATAATGTATCATTCAATTTAGCATTCCTTTCTACAGAGACCTTTTATGTTTATATTTGGGGCTCTTACCTCTCTAATAGTGCTCAGGGCTGACTTCTGGCTCTGTGCTTTGGGATCACTCTGGGCAGGGCGAAGGGGACCATGTATGGTGCCAAGGTTGACCAATGCGAGACAAGAGCCGTTCCTTATGTACTATCACTTCATCCCTTTTTTCCCATACCACCTTTATAGACCTTTTAAACTATGTTTGTTATTTTCTGTTTAAAATAACTCAGTTATGGCCTTGAACCCTAACTAAATTCAAAGTCCCTAAAATTCAAGAGCACATTCCTGTAATGGCCCCCTTCTTAAAAAACTACCACTAGGTGGCACAGTGCCTGCTTAAGGAAAGACTGACTTTCCACAACGTCCTTCAGTTCTGTTAGCATCTACCAGTGCATTATAGGGCAAACTCTAATACTTTTCTGCCCTAAATTCCAATGCAATTAATAAACTCATTCATTCAAAAATACTTATTAAAGGTACTTTATGTACCAGGCACTGTGTAGGTCTGATAAAGAGTGCCAGGGAAAATTAACAATCTCTTGCTCCTTTCCTGAACTCTAATAATTTTCTAGAGAAAACATGGATCAATATGTTTCTTTAAAGCCTCCTGATTATTTTTCATTCATTAGTCCAGTGGCTCAGGCATCAGATTCTCAAATAATCTGAATAATCCTTAACTTTATTGTGAGATTTCAATATTTACCTTTCCAGGTCTTTGCACTGTGCTGTTCTTTTTGTATGGAATGCTGTCTAACTCGGGAAACCTCAGAGACAAAGATTCAAGCTCAAAGAACAAAAAGTGCTGGCAAGGATGCAGGGAGAAAGGAACTCTCATCCATTGTTGGTGGGAATGTCAACTGGTACAGCCTTTTTGGAAAACAATATGGACATTCCTCCAAAGACTAGAAATTGAGATCTCATTTGACCCAGTCATACCACTCCTGGGATATATCCTGGAAGGCCAAAAACACACAGTGGAAACACCATCTACACTTCTATGTTCATAGCAGCACTATTCACAATAGCCAGAATCTGCAAACAACCAGAGTGCCCAAGAACAGACAACTGTATTAAGAAACTGTGGTACATCTACACAATGGAATACTATGAAGCTGTTATGAAAAATGAAGTCATGAGGGGCCAGAGCGATAGCCCAGCGGGTAGGGCGTTAGCCTTGCACGCGGCCGGCTCATGCCGGCCTGGGTTCGATCCCGGCATCCCATATGGTCCCTCGAGCGCCGCCAGGAGTAATTCCTGAGTGCAGAGCCAGGAGTAGCCCCTGAGCATCGCCGGGTATGACCCAAAAAGCAAAAAAAAAAAAAAAAAAAAAAATGAAGTCATGAAATTTGCCTTTAAATGGATGGACATGGAGAGGATCATGCTGAGTGAAATTAGTCAGAAGGAAAAGGACAGATATAGAATGACTGCATTTATTTGTGGGATATAAAAAAATAGTATGATACCAATATCCAAGGTCAGGTAAAACATGGAGAAGGAGGTCTTGTCAGTGGGTGGAATCTACTGCAAGTGTATGGGAGTCAGAGGTTAAGTAAGACAGGGATGGGAACAGTGTGTTAATAATCGATGGAAATGATAATACCAGTCTAGAACTGAACATTTAATATAGACAAGGGGATATACATGATAACCTCTAAATGAATGTACCGCAAGCCACAATGTATAAGAGAAGGGGAGAGAGAGAGAAGGGATAGATACAGAGAGGGAGAGAGTAGAGAGGTAGAAAGGGAGAGAGGGAGAGAGGGAGAGAGGGGGAGAGAGAGAAAGCAAGGTGCATGCCATAGAGGCAGGTTGGGGGAGGGGGATGGAATCAGGGACATTGGTGGTGGGAAATGGGCACTGGTGGAGGGATGGGTGCCGAAACACTGTGTGACCGAAACCCAGACATGAACATCTTTGTAATTGTATATCTCACGGTGGTATAATAAAAAAGGAAAATTCAAGCTCAAACTATTTATCTGGAAGATGATTGCAGGAAGTACCATTTGGAGAGCAGAGAGATAAGCCACACAGCAATGAGTGGCGCCTTCACAGGCAGCTGTAAAAGTCGGCCAGTGGAAAGAGCTGACTGTGCGAGACTATAACACACACCCCAGCTTTTCCAACTGAGAATTGAACTTGTCAGGCTGTTGAACCATAACTCCAACCAGTTGCTGTGCTGGGAGTGACCGTCTCCCTCCCCCCTTACCCCCCACCCCCAGTTTCCTGTATGAGCTCCTCTGGTCCAGAAAAAAAGCCTCAGAGGGTTTCAGATACTGGGAGTTGAAAGTTGGGCCTTGCCCATGGGGAAGTACAGGCCAGCCCCAACAGGCACGGAGATATGAAAGTCCCCTCTGGCATGTGGTACAAATGCCTTTCCTACTGTCCTCGGGATGACTCATCAAACTGGGGGTGAAGTCGCCCACTCTGGCAGGCCTGGCATGAAGCTGCACTGGCATGCACCTGGGGTTCTTCGTGGTCATACATTCCTATTAAAGATTGCAGAGGCGGCTCTAAAACCCAGGTAGGCAGATCATCCATCATCCCGTCTCTGCCTTGGTCCATGTCACCATCATAACTGTGCGCCTGTACCTTGTCTCTTTCCATGAAGATGCCAGTATTCGGACCCAGAACCCTTTCTTCACCCAGGGGCTTCTCCTCCCTAGAGCCTAGTTCAATTAACATCGCCCATCATCCAGGTTTTTATTTTTTTTAATCACTGTGAGATGCACACTTACAAAGTAGTTTGTGATTGGGTCTTAGTTGTTCAATGTTCCAACACCCATCACGTCAACAGTATACATTTACCACCACCAATGTCCCCTGTTTCCCTCTCTTTTCTCTCCTACCTCTGTAGCAGGGACTTCTATCTATCTATCTATCTATCTATCTATCTATCTATCTATCTATCTATCTATCTATCTATCTATCTATCTATCTATCTATCTATCGTCTATCTATCTATCTATCTATCTATCTGTCTGTCTGTCTGTCTGTCTGTCTATCTGTCTATCTATCTATCATCTATCTATCTATCTCTATCTCTCTGTCTATCTATCTATCTATCTATCTGTCTGTCTGTCTGTCTGTCTGTCTATCTGTCTATCTATCTATCATCTATCTATCTATCTATCTCTATCTCTCTCTATCTATTATCTTTCTATCTATCTGTCTGTCTGTCTATCTATCTATCTATTACCTATCTGTCTATCTATCTATCTATCATCTATCTATCTCTATCTTTCTATCTATTATCTTTCTATCTATGTCTATCTATCTATTACCTATCTATCTATCTATCTATCTATTTCTATCTCTTTCCGTTTGGGCATTATGGTTTGCAATACAGGTCTGAAAGATTATCACGTATACACCTTTACCTACTTTTCGCACTCAATTCTTGCCCAAAGACCATCACTGTATTTCTAAATAAGGTCACATTTGGGAGTCCAAGTAGATATGATTAGAGGGGCTGTGAGGAAGGAACATTTTTTCAGTGACCTAAAGGCCAATTATACTATATTTGTAAATTCAAATGAGGGCAAAATTTCTGTATGGTCCTCTTTTTTCCTTTAATTTCAAGGTGCATTTGGGGTGTGGGGAAGTGTTGAGTTAAACCCAGTGGTGTTCAGGGGCTAGTCCTGGTTCTTGGCTCAAGAGTTACCCTTGGTGGTACTAAAAGGACCAAATTGGTGCCAGGGACTGAACCATGGTCTGCCACATTCAAAGCAAAAGCTTTAACCCCTGTTCTCTCTCTCTTTCTCTCTCTCTCTCACCCCCCCCCTCTCTTTCTCTCTCTCCCTCTCTCTCTACAATTAGGGTTAAAACTGATTATAATTACTAGTGACCATCCTCCCATGATGAGGAGAAAGATGGCCTAGAAAAAGAAGTCAAGTCATAGCAAAATAAGGATATGAGAGAAACAGACACCTGTCATGTCAGAACCCTCAGGTCTGAGATTAACACCTCCCTTTATTTTCCAGCCATACCCTAAACTAATGCCTCCCCTTCACTTTTAGGTACGTGAACCAACCAATCTCTATTGTTGAAACTAAATTGCATTGAACTGTTAGCACCTGCAGCTAAAATAGCCCTTAATATATTTAAGCATTATACTTGTAGGGGCAAGGAGACATGGTCTCCTTCTAGGAGGACCCTCTGGGTTCTCCTGAAACTGATGGTAGACAAATTAGTACTGAAGTAGAACGAATCACCTATGGAGAGTTCACAGAGACATGGTTCTAGAGTCAATAGCAGAAATGAGGGTTAAGATGTTGAGTTAAGGAATAAGGAGAAAGGCCCGGGGCTTCTCAGAGAGGAGGGGGCTTCTCAGAGAGGAAGGGGCTTCTCAGAGAGGAGGGGGCTTCTCAGAGAGGCGGGGGTTTCTCAGAGAGGAGGGGCATGGATGAGAATGGAGTAAGAAGGCAGTCACTACTCCAATGAAGACCACTTTCTCTGTAGTTAGACCTTCACCCTGCTGATAGAAAGATTCGTTTGATAAAAGCTATAATTCTGGGTAACATCTGGTTCCATTCTCTTTGGGCTCTCTTTGGGGGAGGAGTGGTAAAAAAATTCTTACAAGACTGAAGGGCCTCAAATAACCTCAGTTCAAAATCATCCGTTTGACAGTGACTTATGTTTACCTTCTCCTCTGTTTTTCTTCCCCTCCTGATAAATTCCTATTTATCCTTAAGTATCAGTTCATTGTAATTTTCCTAGACACATCTTCCCTCAAACAACACCCACATCTCATAAATTTTGCCTATTGGACACTCTCAGCCTGGATCATCGACACCCACCCTGAAGCAGTTTTTTTTTTTTTAACCTGCAGCAGTGTTTTTTTTTTTAATCCGGCCCAGGTATGCTGATCCAGAGACTTACAGACATGGGGCAGAGCTGCTACTTGCACTCCCTGTGCACAGCCACTCATGAGGTGCCCAGGAGGGATGGCGGGTTCTAGCCACCCCAGCAGAGCCACACAACAAGCCAGATGATCCCCCCCACTCCATCGGGTTGCTATTTTCCACATCCGGACTTCCCTATCGGCAGAACTTTACCCAGCAACAGCCTATCACAGCCCGTCTCACGCGGCTGCTTGCGGCCACGCGGTTCATCTATAAATGCTATATTTAGAGGTGACTACAAGGGTATGCCACCTGCACGGCAAGCCTGGCAAGCTGCCCGTGTTGTATTGGATATGCCAAATACCAGTAACAATTATATAAGTTCATTCCCATGACCTAATTTAATGGTTTGAGGCTCTTTATGTTCCTGGAGCGAGCAGATGCCCTTGGGCTCTACTAGCATGAGACAGGACATATGGAGGTTTTACTGGTGCCCTCTCGAGCAAATAGATGATCAACGGGAGGATAGTGATAGTGATAGTGATTGGACACTCTCATATTCCCTATTCACCAACCATGCACTATCACACTTAAAATAATTGTATACTTTATTCCATCCAGATCTGAAATATAAGATCTTTGAAGGTAAAAGAAATTCGTTTTACTGCATATTCCCATTTCTAGCATAGTGTTGAAATGTAATAAATGACAAATGTCCATTCATTTCCAGTACCCAATATTCATTTGTTTTTCAAAGGCACAATAAAATAAAGTCTAACCAAGGGAAAGTGTTTTGTGTAGCTCTCAGACAATTCTAATATGTCCTGATTAGTTTTTCGCATAGAAGCTAGTAATTGCTTTTACTGAGGGAGTTCTTAATGAAATTATAATAATAATTTTGTTAACTCCTCAGGCTGATCAAAGGAAATCATTTGAAGAGGATAATTATACTCAAGGAGGGCGAAGACTATTGCCTTAATAGCATTTAACAGTCTGATTAGACTAAAGAAAAGGAAGAGCTCAGTTTTTCAGTTCTTTGAGCATTCTATGAAGATCTAAAGATTAAAGCTGAATGATACCCCACCTTCAACTGTCCTTCCTTTATTTTTATGCATGTATGTATGTATGTATGTATGTAAGTATGTATGTATGTATATATGTATGTAAGTATGTATGTGTGTATATGTGTATGTAAGTATGTATGTATATATGTATGTATGTATGTATGTATGTGTGTATATATGTATGTATGTATGTATGTATGTATGTATGTATTTTGTGGGGAGCCCCCAAGCAGTATTCAAGGAGTCCAGAGCCACTCCCAGCAGTATTTGGCTAGCCTGGCCAAAGGCTCAATCCCAGGCCTGGCAGTGCAATGTTGCTCAGGTCCAGGAGGGCTGGGGACCACCTAGGTCACATTTGGTGTTGGTCAGGAAGTTGTGAAGTGCCAGAACGTCAACTCAGGGCCTCAAGAATACCAGACGCCCACTCAAGCCCTTTAAGCTCTCTCTCTCCCTCACTCAAATTGTCTTTCCTCACAATAACATTTGTCTTGTTTCTAATTATTAAAACGAGATGTAGTCACTGTGGAAATTTTGTAAAATTCATTAAAACACAGCTGGAGATGAGCAGAAACTCCAGTTTTTCCATAAATGTCTGTCTCTTGTTTCTGTGTCTGCAACTAGACGTCAGTACAGACCCTGGTTCTTCACTGGGCACCCCAGGCTGTTCTTTCTCAGGGAACCTCCTACAGGACCCTTGATTTTCCTACTCACACAGATTCCTTTTGTATTTCCTGAAGCACTGAGCTGCCTTTTTCCTGGGTTTGTTCACAGCCACTGGCCCTCATCTTATGCGCTTTGCCTACTTGGAGTAAAAAAACAAAGGCCGGGAGAATTCTGCTTCTCTCTCAGCCTCCATTTGTTCATTCAGCAGTCAGGAATTTTTAAATAATGGAACATTTATCCCTTTTCTCAATCAAGTCACAGAGTAGGGGGTTTTCAGGACCTGAATAGTATCCCTTACCCTGGCCAAACTCTGTCCACCTGGAGCCTATAATGTGACTTTTATTGGAGAATTTGCTGATGCAAATTCTCCAAGAGGAGGCCTGGGCGGGAAACTCTGGGGAGCCCCGCACAAAATCCAGGAGCAGGGTCAGGGATCCCCTTCTGTCCCAGGGATTAGTGGCCCGTGGATGGAGAAAGATGCAAGACTCCGGCGAAGTTTCAAAATGCTTTTACTTAACACAGGTTCTGGCATCACTTGGATCACTTGTCTTCCGTTGTTCATTGATTTGCTTGAGCAGGTGCCAGTAACATCTCCATTCATTGGGAATGAGGTTCATTATTGTTACTATTTTTGGCATATCAAATACACCATGCTCTGCTGGGGCTCTTGGGTTCATCCCAAAGGGCCCAGTCTTTTTCTATGTCAGACCATCAACCATCCAGGGCCCACAGGGCATAGCCCTGGATGTATTATATATATATATATATATATATATATATATATATATATATATAATAGAGATATAAAATAGAGAGACAGACATGGGGCAGAGCTGCTATTGGCTCTCACTGTGCCCAGCTGCTCATGAGGTGCCTGGGAGGGATGGCAGGTTCTAGCTCTGGCCCGCACCCCAGCAGAGCCTCACAACAAGCCAGACAACACCCCCACTCCATGAAGACCTCCATTTTCCACATCCGGACTTTCCCCTCATCAGAACTCCACCCAGCAGACCAGCCTATCACATCCCGGCTCATCGAGATCCACCCTGCTGCAGACTTTTTTTTTAATCCGGCCCAGCAGAGCCTCACAACAAGCCAGACAACCCCCACTCCATGAGGACCTCCATTTTCCACATCCAGACTTCCCCCTCTTCAGAACTCCACCCAGCAGACCAGCCTATCACAGCCCGGCTCGTGGCGCGCTTGTGGCCACGCGGTTCATCAATAAATGCTGGATTTTGAGATGACTACAAGAGTATGGTACCCGCATGGCAAGCTACCCATGTCGTATTTGATATGCCAGATACCATTAACAATTATAGACCTCATTCCCATGACCTTATGGAATGGTTTGAGGCTCTTTATGTTCCTGGAGCAAGCAGATGCCCTTGGGCTCTACTTGCATGAGACAGGTCATATGGAGATGTTACTGGTGCCCGCTCGAGCAAATCGACGATGAACGGGAAGACAGTGATACAGTGATATATAAAATATATTAGTTTATATAAAATACAATATAAATAAATATATCATTTATAATGACTAGAATGAACATTAAATAGAATTGCATATTAACATACAATTCATACAATTAAATCACTTATATCACTTGCCTTCCCATTGTTCATCGATTTGCTCGAGCAGGCACCAGTAACATCTCCAATAGGAAAAACCCGAACTTAGGGTTCCTGGCTGGACCATGAACATGTGTAGGCCAATATGACTGCCACCACGTGTTAAGGCCTTGCAGAGAGGAAACAGCAAAGAGGGAAGCAGGAGAGTGCAGTTCCATCGGCTTGCTCCAGGAACATAAAGAGCCTCAAACCATTCCATAAGGTCATGGGAATGAGGTCTATAATTGTTAATGGCATCTGGCATATCAAATACGACACGGGTAGCTTGCCATGCGGGTACCATACTCTTGTAGTCATCTCAAAATCCAGCATTTATTGATGAACGGCGCTGGCCACAAGCGGCCGTGAGCCGGGCTGTGATAGGCTGGTCTGCTGGGTGGAGTTCTGACGAGGGGGAAGTCTGGATGTGGAAAATGGAGGCCCTCATGGAGTGGGGTGTTGTCTGGCTTGTTGTGAGGCTCTGCTGGGGTGGCGGGCCAGAGCTAGAACCTGCCATCCCTCCCAGGCACCTCATGAGCGGCTGGGCACAGTGAGAGCCAGTAACAGCTCTGCCCCATGTCTGTCTCTCTATTTTATATCTCTATTATATATATATATATATATATATATATATATAATACACCCAGGGCTATGCCCTGTGGGCCCTGGATGGTTGATGGTCTGACATAGAAAAAGACTGGGCCCTCTGGGATGAACCCAGAGCCCCAGCAGAGCATGGTGCATTTGATATGCCAAAAAATAGTAACAGTAATGAACCTCATTCCCAATGAATGGAGATGTTACTAGCACCTGCTCAAGCAAATCAATGAACAACGGGAAGACAAGTGATACAAGTGATGCCAGAACCTGTGTTAAGTAAAGCATTTTGAGAGAGAGAGAGAGAGAGAGAGAGAGAGAGAGAGAGAGAGAGAGAGAGAAAGCCGAGCCAAGACCTGCCTTGGAAGTGTCCCTGCAGTGGAGGAGGGGGCTCTGAGATGAGCTGTATCTCAGAATACAAAGACATGCATCTGTACCAAAGAATATTCTATAGCCAGTTAAATATTTCTCTAAGCCTTCACAAGAGTCTTATCTTTACTTCATGGTTGTTCTGTATATCAGCCTTTGAGTTATCAGAGAGTCATGCTTGCTTGCTTGGAGGCAAACAGCATTTCTCTCTGGTCTAACTACTTAGAGATCCAACGTGGCCGGTAAGATCTAGCTAGTCCCATGATGATTGTAGCAGCATGAGAGAATATTTATACCAGCCAGTATAGAATACATGGTCAGATGAGCTGCCACATGCAAACTGTCCTCCTCCTATCTACAAAGTGACCTGCAGAAGGCAACTCCAGGCCAGATGCAGAGGCTCTGGGCAGCAGTATACTGCAAGAGAGGCCACTGTGACTTAGAGCAGGCATTGATCCAGAGAGTGGAGGCCTGCTAGAGCTAGTGCCCTTTGGGGCTGAGGGAGAGCCCAAGAGGCCAAGTACCGGCTTTACACACAGGAGGCCCAGGTTCTACATCAGCAACACACTGCTAGTAGTGACCCCCACACACCTAGCCAGGGTGTCCCTGAGCACTTCACTCCAGAGAGGGAGCGAGGAGATTTGGACATAGACATAGTGAAAAGGCAGTGACTGCAGTTTTCTCTATCACAGGCAAAGGAATCCCAAGGATCACCTGCACAGCCATAGAAAACTCACAGACACAAAGTGTCCTTCCTTAGGGTCTGGAGGGAACCTGGTTCTCTGACATGGAGGAGAAAGAGCGAAGCCTGGAGCTTCTGTCTCCAGAACTGAGCAACCAATTTCTCTCTCCTTTTAAGCCATTGAAAGTATTGTTCTTTGGGGCCGGAGTGACAGTACAGTGGCGAGAGCACTTGCCTTCTGGCGCAGCCAACTCCAGTTTCATCCCCAGCATCCCATATGGTCCCCTGAGCACCGCCAGGAGTAATTCCTAAGTGTGGAGCCAGGAGTAATCCCTGAACATTGCCAGGTGTGACGCAAAAAGCAAATAAAAAGGTGTGGTGCTTTGTTACGCCAGTGTCAAGAAAATTAATTTGGGGCCAACTTCTCCCTTGCGAGGGATTTTTCCTCCCTCCCTACACCCCTGCACAGTTTATGGCAACTTGAAAATATTTCCTCCCATTTATTAATGCAATGGAATTGGGACACCTTAGCTTGGCCCCTGGCAAGTTCCCTCTCTAACCCCATCCTTTGCATTTTCAAGGCTCCTTGGCAACCCCAAACAGGAGATAGTCATAGAGCAGTTTTCCATAGGGGGTGGGGTAGCTTCCTTTCTCCTGCCAGAGCTGGTTCTTCAAAAGAAACTAATTGCATTATAACTTATTTCTATGCTAATCAAATGATAACATTCCTACTTGAATCTTGGGGAGGGGTTGCCCATGGGTGGCCATATTTAGAGCCATTCCTAACTCTGTATTCAAGGACACTCCTGGTTTTGTATTCAGGGTCCACTTACTGGGGGCCATATGTAATGTCACAGATCTAGCCTGGATCAGCTACATGTAAGGTAAGCAATTTAACCCCTGTTCTATCTCTCTGGTCCCTTGAAGACAATTTTATCAAAGGAGGAAAACTGGGACCCAAGAGCTAACTCAGTGAGCTGCGCACATGCTCTTCATGCAGGAGGCCCGGATCAGTCCCTGGCACTGTTTGGTGTCCTCAGTACTGCCAGCATGACCCCCCAGGGACAAAGCCCGAATGCTATCTGTGGTGGTCCGCAAACAAAGAATAGAGGGAAAATGATCAGTTGGGGTAAAATAGTAAATTTTTCATTAAAATGTATGTTTCCATTTTTCTAGATCCTCTCTATCCCTAACTTAATAGCATGTTGTAAACATTTCCCCATATGAAGAATTATGCCCAAATTTAAATAAATCTGCAGTCCCTTACCTTCATGTCCAAAATGCTCTGAAAGCAGTTTTGCATATTTGGTGCCAACTCATCTGAAGGCAAAGCTGGCCTGATGTGGACCCCAGCTATTTATGCTCCGTCTGAACCAATTAGCGTGACTTTTAGTAAATTTAATGGCAGAGGTTTTATCTGTTTGTGTTGCTGATGTTTCCACAGATTCCACGGGGAGAATCCCAGAGGCACCCAATTATCCCTCTGAAACCTGAAAATGAATCTGAAACCCATCATTCTCGAGGATTATGGAATTCTATGAACTTCTCTCTGTTGCTAGATATTCAGATTATTTTCAGCTTATTGCTAGTATAAAACTGCTGCAAGGGAACACGTCTTGTGTTTTTGTTTAAGGAACCTTTAACTGGACTGTGTGGCAGAATGTGGGATCCTGGGTTGTGTTAGCAGCATGTGGCTCAGGACAGCCAGCCACTCCCCATTCTATCTGGATGGTTTCGGGGTTGAGCCTTAGGCTCAGGAACCGTGTCTTAATGTGACCTTGGTTTGTATTTTCTCTTCATTTATGGGGTTTGTTTGTTTTGTTTTGTTATGGGCCACACCTGTGCTTAAGGGGCTTACTCCTGGCTCTGCACTCAGTGGTCACTTCTGGTGAGGGCGTGGGCACCATATGTGGTGCCTATGATCCAGCTGGGGTTGGTAGTACAACAGACAAGTTCATGAACCCCCTGTCTGTCTCTCTGACCTCACTGTTTCTTTTGGAGGATTGGGAGCTACACTTGGTGATGCTCACGGGTCAGTCCTGGCTCTGTGCTCAGGAATAACTCCTGGTGGTGCTGGGGATTTGAACCAAGGATCACAGGCCACACGGTCCCATGAAAGGCAAGTGTCTTACCTCCCGTGCTATCTGTCCAGCCTGTTCTCCTGTTAATTGCTTTAAAATAAATTCCTTGGGGCCGGAGCGATAGTCCAGCGGGTAGGGCGTTTGCCTTGCATGCGGCCGGCCCATGCCGACCGGGTTCTATCCCCAGCATCCCATATGGTCCCCGAGCACCACCAGGAGTAATTCCTGAGTGCAGAGCCAGGAGAAACCCTGAGTATTGCCGGGTGTGACCCAAAAAAGCAAAATAATAATAATAATAATAATAATAATAATAATAATAATAATAATAATAATAATAATAAAAATAAATTCCTTGATGTAGAACTAGAAAGTCAAACAGAAATAGCACTTCTGTAGTTCTTGGTGAATAATTGTTGCAGGACTCCTCTAAGAGCCTCTGCATCTGCTCTGAATTGCCGCCTGCAAATCACTTCATAGATAGGGGGGTAGTCTAAATGTGGCAGTTTATCTGACCATGTATTCTGTACTAGCTGGTATAAATATTCTCTCATGCTACCACAATCATCGTGGGACTAGCTAGATCTTACCAGCATATTTGCCTTGCCCCGTTAGATCCCTAAATAATTAGACCAGAGAGAAATGCTGTTTGCCTCCAAGCAAGCAAGCATGGCTCCCTGATAACACAAAGGCAACTAAAATACAAAACTACCATGAAGTAGACGAGACTTGTGAAGGCTTGGAGAAATATTTAACTGGTACTAGTATTAGACTTTGGTACAGAGACAAGTCATCTCAGAAACCCCCTTCTCTACCCTATAGAGGCTTTTCCAGGCAGATCTTGGCTCAAGACATTAGCATATAAAAGGGCCTAGGTGAGGTGCTGGGAGAAATTACCTGAGGGCATTTGACCCTCCCTGCTTTCCATAATAGTGGGAGGGAGGTCTGAGTTGCAGGGGTATAAAACTAGCCTGCTTCCTCTCTCACACTCTCTTTTTGGGCTCTCTCTTTGTGAGCTCACACCCTTCTTGGGAGTCTTGTCTTTGTCTCCTCTTTACAGGGCCTTTACACGTGGTGGCTGCCATTTTGGCCTACACGTGGCTGGGGTTCTAGCCAGGAATCCTAAGTACAGGGTTTTTCCTATTGTGGATTTGTATGCCTGAACCTATGATAAGTAAAGCTTTTTAAAACTGCATCGGATTCCTGAGTCTTCATCCATTCCCGCCCGGCTTCAGAGGTAGAAGGGAACTTCGCTTCCCGGCACTGTTGGGGACCCTGGCAGCATCCCCGACAAATAATCAACCTGTTTTTCCAATAAAGGGCTTACCAATTAATAGACCAGCATGGAGTAATAACAATCTTAATCCTTTCACAGAAGAAAATTTTGTCCAACTGTGGTTTGAATTCAGTCCACTCTTGATGTTAGGTACATTTGTGTGTGTGTGTGTGTGTGTGTGTGTGTGTGTGTGTGTGTGTGTGCGTGTGTGTGTGTGACATCTGCAATGCTCAGCTTTGTACTTAGGAATTATTCTTGGTGGTGCTCAGGAACCATATGGGATGCATGGGATTGAACCCAGGTTGGCAGTGCACAAGGCAAATGCTGTACCAAGTGTGCTATCATTCCAGCCCTGTTGATACTTTTTCTCTTTCTTTCTTTCTTTCTTTCTTTCTTTCTTTCTTTCTTTCTTTCTTTCTTTCTTTCTTTCTTTCTTTCTTTCTTTCTTTCTTTCTTTCTTTCTTTCTTTCTTTCTTTCTTTCTTTCTTTCTTTCTTTCTTTCTTTTCTTTCTTTCTCTTTCTTTCTTTCTTTCTTTCTTTCTTTCTTTCTTTCTTTCTTTCTTTCTTTCTTTCTTTCTTTCTTTCTTTCTTTCTTTCTTTCTATCCTTCCTTCCTTCCTTCCTTCCTTTCATTCATTCCTTCATTTTCTCTTTCTCTTTCTTTCATTCATTCGTTCTTTCTCTCTTTCTCTTCCTTCCTTCCTTTCTTCCCTCCCTCCCTCCCTCCTTCCTTCCTACCCTCCCTCCCTCCTTCCTTCCTTCCCTACCCTCCCTCCCTCCCTCCTCCCTTCCTCCCTCCCTCCCTTCTTCTTTCCTTCCTACCCTCCCTCCCTCCATCCTCCCTCCCTCCCTCTTTCCTTCCTTCCTACCCTCCCTCCTTCCTTCCCTCCTTTCTTTACTTACTTATTTGACTTTTCGGGTCACACCTGTGATGCTCAGGGATTACTCCTGGCTCTGCACTCAGGAATTATTTCTGGCAGTGCTCAGGAGACCATGTGAGATGCCGAAGATCCAACCCAGGTCTGCTGTGTGCCAGGCAAACCGCCCTACCCACTATACTATTGCTCCATCCCCAGATACATTTTAAAAAAGATACTTATTTTCACTTTCATTTCCTTTTCCAGGATTGTTTATCTACAACTGTTTTACATTTCCATGAAAGTCAGGGCTATCTAAATTCTAAACCAGCATTTAGAAGTTAGTGCCTGACTGTGTTGAAAAAATTCTAAACCAGCATTTCTCAATCATGGGCCATCTAGATTTCCCCAGGATATTCCAAGGGGCACAGGTGAAAAATCACATAAATAAGGAGACTCACAGGACAAGACTAGGAGGCAATGGGGGAATGAGGGGCCATTGGGAGGAAAGAAGGTTGGAAGAGGGCCACAGTTGGAAAATGGTTGAGAAGCAGGTGCTAAAGGACGAGGGGTGATCCGCAGACATGCTGCATCAGGACTGAGGGATTAACAGCCAAATCATTCATTGACACCAATTAAATTGTGGCTCGGACCTGTCACCTGTGCCACCTGCCTTAACAGAGGAAGGAGGACACACGCCCTCCTCACTCAGGCACCTGCCCGCCTGTGTGCTTGGCCCAGTCTTCTTGCCAAGCCCAAGACCCTGAGATGGAATCTCTAATTTCTTTCCCCCACAGTGGGGCACCCTCTCTAATTTGCACAGTGGCACCTAACTGGGATCTTGATTGGGTCACTGTTTCTCAAATCAATTAGCCTCAGTACTTTATATAGTAGGCAATTAATTTTTTGCATATTGTAATATGCTGTATTTTCCTTGCTTATTGTTTGGAATTTGTTTTCCATGCTGCTTTTTCCAGAGATCTGAGTAGGTTTTCTTTTCTTTGCTTCTGAATATGATTTTGTATCATGACAAAGAAGTAAAATATCAGAAAGCTCCCTCCTTGATCAGTTAATCGCACATGTCAGAGGGATGTCTTCGGGTCTGTTCAACCCTCCAGGACATTGTTAGCCCTCAGGGGCCATCTGCACCCATCTCATATCTTCAACTTTTCCATCAGCTTCAACTACTGAGCACCTGCAGTACATCTGTGCTAGGCTAGACTATGAGAGTGCAGAGTTGAATAGAAAGAAGCAGCTCTTCTCTTCCTGGAACTTGCATGGGACACTCTATTAACGTTTATTACAACTTTAAACTAATCTCTGGGGTGTGAGAGGGCATCCCAAGCAGTGTGCTCAGGGGGCTGGTCACTCAGCCTGGCTGTCCAGGCCTGACAGCTTAGTGCTGGGGCTCAGCCATGCTGTGCTAGGGAAGACATGCAGTGCCAAGGATTGAATCCAGGGGCTGCAGCTCAAGGCAATCTGCTTCAACCCTTGGAGCTATCTCCCTGGTCCCCTTGGGAGCTCTGGTTAACATTGATGAATGGCCACTGAGAGTCAGGCATTAACTTCAATGTTGAGTGTGGATGAAGGAAATTACTTCTCTCACTAGACCCAAGAAGAAGCAAGACATTGCTGTCCCTGTAGGACAAGTGAGGAAACTGGGACATGAGGAAGTTAAACCACCTGCTCTACGGTCCCATGGTGACAAGCAGCTTCCAAGCATCACCGCTGCACTGATTTCTGCAGCAGTTCAGAATGGTCACGGAGGCTAGCGTGTCCACCCTTTCCTTTCATCCGACACTTGGGTGAATCCTAACTGTAAATGGTGAACCCCTGGGTCTCTACAGGGCTCTCTGGAGGCCAGTCCCTTGGATTTGCACTAGGATTTTATTACATAGGCCTGACAGATGAAGGGATTGACTATTGGTGACCCTCTTTGCTTCCCAGAGGCAGTGGTAGTGGCGGGGACCACTGAAAGTTCCAACCCTCTGATCGTAGGATGGTTCTCCTGGTAACCAGCCCCAGAGTTAGGAGGAGAAGTTCTATAATTGGAATGGAGACAAAGACCCGGTACATGTTTATGTGAGACATTACAATCTTGCTGCTCTATTCCTGAGCCACACGGATCAGATCTTTACCTGAAGGACTTCTGTGCACGCTGCTCCCTCTTACACAAATTCTTCTGTTAATGTACAGATCACACATAGCATGGAACAACAACTTGGTGGTAGGTGGAGGTGTTTGGGTCATACACTTTGGTATTCAGGGGGTTATTCCTGCCTCTGTGATCAGAGCCCTGGAAGTACTCAGGGGATCATATGTGGTGCTAAGGATTGAACCATGGTTGCTAAGGCATATTCCTTACCTACATAATTACAGACATATGTACTGTTTCTCTAGGTCAACATCAATATTTAAAATAGGATACACACACACACACACACAGAGACGCACACCACAAGGCCACGCCAGGATACCCCTTCACTCTCCTTTTCTTGGAGCATTGGTCTCCTTTGTTACTTGCACCCTTCTTTCCATGATCATGGACTTAAGGGCTGTGCCTGCATCTGGTGTCTCTGTTCCACAAAGACAGTGTTTCTCCTGCTCAGACTGTTGGTTGTAAGCAACAGAAATAGATTCTGGCTGAAACGTATATATAAAAGGAATTGATTGAAGAATTTGAGAATAAATCACACCGTCACGGGAAGGCTGGAGACCCAGGTTGGGATCCTGACTTGGAGCAGAGACTAGCTGGGTAAGGTCCAGCAAGGCTTCAGTCAGTTGAGATACTTATGACTATGAGCACAGGACACATGGCACCCATAAAGTAGTTTGCTTGTGACAAAGCTGCTCCTGCTATGAACAGTTAGTCCAGCATGATCTGGTATGTGACTTTAGGGCCTCTAGGTCAATGTCTCCACTTTCAACAGGCTGAGCCAAGTCTAGTTACCATAAGCCAAGGAGAAGAACCATTAGGTCCCCCATAAGAGTCACACGATAGTGGGGTTTCCCCACTGAGAAGGGTGTGGGGATGCCACATAATGGGAAAAGGAAGAAACAAATACCAGAGAAGCCATGTCTGTTCAATTCATCATGAACTCTCAAAACTCATACATCATCTGGCATAGAATCAGGCTAAACATAAGCAAAAGGAGACAATGAATAATCTCCCTCAGCGTGTTTCATGGCAGTTGACCCACAAGTGAACCTTAGTCCCTCAGGCATCTGGGCTCCAACTAGCCTGGGAAAAGTCAGATTAGCTATAGATCATGTTTACTCCACCCCCAAGGCAAGATCAGAAGATGCGTGAGCTCTGAAGTAGAATGAATGGATATTATCAAATTATCCCCCCTATTTTTAAAGCACTATTAAAAATCAAACTGAGGCCTTTGCATGGGTTTGATTTCTAAAGCTCTAAGTCATGAGTTTTGCCACTGAGCCATATTCCCAGTTCAAAGGCCCATTTCTGATGCTCTGATGAGGTTCAGGAAGGAGGACTTCCGTTCTCAAGTCACGCAGCTAAAAAGGAGAACCAAGACATCAGCTTCCTCTGCTCATCCAGCTCGTTGCTTCCTCCCACATTCTGGACTGCATTTATTTCAGCAGCAGAGGCTAATAAACTTCCTATCAAAATATCATGGGGAGGGGAGGCAGAATAGTTCCTCCACCAGACCAGTTGACAAGGAAATTGAGAATAGTGAGCTGACGAAAAAGATGAGTCCTCACCAGTGTGAGAATCTTGAGGGCCCAGGCTCTTGCAGGAATTCCTGTCCTGAATCTTCTAAGAAGACCCACTGCTTTAGAGGCTCAGCAGGCGGCTGTTATGCTGCTGGTTATATGTCTAAACCATCATTGTGCCTCTTTTTCTCTTCCACTCCTCGGCAAGCTCCATTCTTCCTTCTTGTCCAGTATGCATCCACAAATTTCCACTGAAATTGAGGGCCTGTGGCTTATTGTGGTGCCAGGGAATACAAATCTCCTGTACTCAGGATATCCCTAATAATGAATGAGCCCAGTTCCCCTGTGGGCCCCATCTCCACCATCACTTCCTAGAGCTCATCTTGAAAAACAATAAGGAACCCCCTGATAGTGTTTTGTAATGACAAAGAATGGCCCAGGAGGGAAATTCTAATTGGAAGCTATCCACCAGAAGTCTCTACTGATTGAAAAGAAATCTACAACCTCCCCAAATGGTCCTTTGAGTGATTCTATCTGGTTTCCCACAAACAATTGTCCACTCTTGCATCAAGACTATTTGAGCTGAGCAAGGGTCTTCCCTGTGCCAGATCCAAGGACAAGAGGGAGGAAAACCTGGATTTGAATCTTGTTGTATTCTTCCTCCTTGCCTGTAATGTGGCTTTGGCAAGTGGTTGAGATGTTCCTGGGTTTCTGCTCCAGTAAAACAGGAACAATAGACCATGCTACTAAGAGCATCAAGGCAAAGCTTATAGAACTCTTTGACACGTTCTATGTGCTCAGTAAATAGCAACTACTTGTGCACCTCCAATTCAACTCCTATTTCTTGAGTATCTACTAGGTTACCTACTTCTTCAATAACATCTAGGGAACACAGAACTTATTCTCTCATGAGTCCCTTTTCTTACTTGGAAATATTTTGTTAAAATATTTAAAGGGGATAAAGGAGAGGGCTGCTGTGAAGGAGCTTATTGTAGTGACAAAACGCAACCTTTGCAGGACTGGAGAGACAGCACACTCTTGCTTTACTTGCAGCTGACCCAGATACAGTTCTTGACAACACATATGATTTCCAGCACACCTCCAAGAGCGATCCCTGAGCACGGTACCAGGAATAACCCCTGAGCACCACTAGGTGAAGCCCCAAACCCAAAACCAAAGTTTAAAAGGTAGCCTTTATACAAAGTCACAGAGGCATGATGGCCTATTAGGGGAAAAACAAAGATTTGGGAGGCCCATTTTCTTTGTAGTAAATGGAATCTTTGTAGTAAATGCTCGAGATGAGAGCCTTCTACTGATAGTATACCACCTACACGGCAGAACCTGGCAAGCAACCCATGTTTTATTTGTTATGCCAAAAACTAGTAACAATTATGGACCTCAATTCCATAACCTGAAGAATGGTTTGAGGCTTTTCCTGTCCCCTGAGTAAGCAGATGCCCTTGATTGCTACACTTGCTTGCGACAGGACATATGGAGATGTTACTGGTGCCCACCCGAGCAAATTGATGAACAAGGGGAAGACAGTGATACAGTGATACAGTGAAATGAAATCAAGTGTCCGCTCACATCATGATCTCCAGACTTTCGTACTGTTACACTACAATGAAAGGGTCTGAGGTATGATCTCAGGTGAGAGAAACAGAGAGAGATACCTTATCCTGAATTACGTGGGTAGTTCTAATCACGTGAGTTCACACAAGCAGGGAAACTTGCAGCTGTGATCAGAGACTTTGGCAGGAGAATCTGAGCCAGGCAAGGTGAGTGAGTAAGGAATGTGAACAGTCTGGACAGACCAGACCGGGAAACCCCCTCAGTAGACAGCCAGTGAGAAAGTGCAGACCTTGGCTCCCGAAGTGAAAAGGGAGTAAATTCTGCCAACAACCTGAAAGAGCAGGAATTAGATTTTCCCCTTGAGTTCCCAGAAAGGAATGCAGCCTTGCAGACACCTGAATTTTAACCCTGTGATCCCTGGATAAGACTCCCGACCCTTCCTACAGAGGTTGAGTAGGTATTGTTTCAAGTACTGAGTGGTGGTGATATCATTCAAGTTCATGCTGGATGGCTTCTTTACAAATGATAAGTACAGCCCAGTACAGCCCACTGGTGAAGAAGGTGAATTTGAGGGCCAAACTGCCTCGGTTCTAGTAATTCCAGAGATACCACTAATTAGATGGGTACACAACAAAAACGTAACTCCTCAACTGTTCTAAGAATAACACTATAGAAATCGCTACTGCTTGGGGTAAGAGATTATGCTGAGATGTTAGGGGAAAATGAAGTCATGAAATTTGCCTATAAATGAAAAAGACATGGAGAGTATCATGCTGAGTAAAATTAGTCAGAAGGAATAGGACAGATATAGAATGACTGTATTCATTAAACAAATAATAATATATGAGACTAATATCCAAGGCCAGGCAAAACTGGGGCCAGGAGGACTTGTAAATGGTTGGAATCTACCACAAGTGTGTGAGGGACAGAGGTTAGGTAAGATAGTGAAGGGACCAGGTTGACAATAACAGTAGGAATTGGTCACATTAGATTAGAACTGAGTATTGAAAGTAGATAAAAGGATATACATGGTAACCCCTCAGGGTGCATATTGTAAACCACAATGAGCAAAAGAAGAGAGAGAGTGAGAGAGTGAAAGAGAGAGAGTGAGAGAGAGAGAGAGAGACAGAGACAGAGAGAGAAGTGCCTGCCATAGAGGCAGGCTGGGACGAAGGAGAGACTCCTAGCGACCCTGCAGCCATTGTAACATCACTTCTAAGTATATACTCCATCTTTTCATGGAAATACTCTATCTGCTTAGAGCTTATATCTAATCTTTAAATTCAAGCATATTTAAGGCCAGGATGACAGTACAGTGGAAAGGATGCTTGCCTTGAGTGCTGCAGACCCAAGTTTGATCCCCTACCACCCCATACTGTCCCCTGAACTGGCCACGAGTGATCCCTGAGCTCAGAGCCAGTAGTAAGCCCTGAGCACAGAGTGTGGCCCAAAATCTAATTAATTAATTAAAACATGTTAGATAACCCCACCTAGTTTACAAACAAGTAAATAGGAGTCTGAAAGTTCAAAGCCCTTCCTTACACTTTGTCAAAGCATCCATTTCAAAAAGGCATCTCTCCCGTTTAAGTGACAATGAGAATATAAAGAGCAACCTCGGGGGGGCAGGGTCGACTGGAAATAGCTCCGGGGCAAAGGCCCTGCCTTGCATGCCTGAGTCTCTGAGTCCCACCCTGGTGGCACCGTGCGCACTGGATCAGTTCGGGCAGCTCAGCAGCTATCCCCAGGATCTCAGTGAGATTTGGAGCCTGGTGTGTGTGAGCTCCCCCACAACTAACGGGTGAGCATTACAAAGCTAAAAAGGACCAGGAGTGGGTGACCTCAGCGCACACGTACATGAGCACTGCAGCCGCCCCCCACGAGCCCTACTAGAAAGGGCACCATCTCCACCCAGTACGTGACCCCCTTCTTTGCTTGTAAGACGAGTGAAACGAACACTAGACAAGCCGAAGTCAGGGTGCTCGTGCTCTGGGCTAGCTCTCTCCTGCCTGCCTGCCTCGGGGTCGCTGTACCACCAAGCCGTGGACTCAGCGATCCTCTCTTCTGCTCTGATAATCCATGACTCTTTGGGGAAGCAGTAAAATCTGAATTATGTAGACAGGGAGAATGTTGGGATTTTAAACAACTGATCCTCTTGGGCAGGGAGCTTATGGGGGGGAGAGAGGAAGGGTGGCGGAGGGCGTGCTTGGGACTTTGGTGGAGGGAAGTGGCGCTCGGGTAGGTGTGGTATAGGTGTGGTATTGAGACAATATACGCATGAGCTTGCCATTACCAGTGCTGTTAGCTGCGGTTTACAACAAAAAACAGATTTAAAAAAAATTCTATTCCCCTAAGGAAAGGCCAAGAGTAGAGAAAAGTCCTGGTGGCCGAAACAAGGAAATCAGGCGAGTTTCCCAGAAGTTCTCAAGACAGGCAGAGACTTGCTGGGAAAACCACACCTTTGTTCACATTCCTCCCAGGCAGCTCGGGGCCAGCACACAGAGCTCAGAACGGAGTTTTGACCAGGTGTGGGGGCAGGGGGTAGGGGAGTAGGGGGTGGGAGAAATCCCTGGGGTCCAGCTTTGGCTGAACTTCCAATGGGAAGCCAGAGGAAAGCAGCCTTGAAAGAAGCACAGACTCATGAAGAACAGACTCATGTCCTGGGGTGGAAGGCATAGCACAGCTCAGAGGCTGCTTTGATCCCCGGCATCCCATATGGTCCCCCGAGCACCGCCAGGAGTAATTCCTGAGTGCAGAGCCAGGAGTAACCCCTAAGCATCGCCAGGTATGACCCAAAAAAGAAAAAAAGGCACTTTTCACCCACTTTGGTACCCGGAGATTGTGTGACCATGAAGTAACTTCTCTAAGAACCGCCAGCTTTGTTAGAGAAAATTGATCTAATCTAGAAGAGCAAGTCTAAGGCAGCCGGAGCTGGAGGCGCCTGGGTGATGCTAAGCACTCATCCAGAGCCTCATTTTGTCCTTGCCGGAACCACAAGAGTGGTCTGAGGTGTCCTGTGAAATGCCCAGTGCAGCAGGACTGAACTCAGGTTCACTGCGGGCAGTTTCAGCGAGCACCTGTGGGAGAAAGTGCACTTGCGTTTACGAGAGGGACACGCCAGACCGCACAGGACCGGAAGTCCGGGAGCCACTCGCACACTGGCTTATGATCCGGAGCCCAGGCTGGAGAGGGGAGCAGGGCTGGCGCCTGCCTTCTCCTTTGTCCAGCGCCCACTCCACCCCTTCATCTGCTTATTTGCGCAGTCAAGGGCCTCTTTTGAAAGGGCTCTTGAGGCAATGGTAGATATCATAGATGTCAAGAATCTTGCCTCCGGCGGAGCGATAGCCCAGCGGATAGGGCGTTTGCCTTGCATGTGGTCCGCCCATGCCGCCCGGGGTTCGATCCCCAGCATACCATATGGTCCCCCCGAGCACCGCCAGGAGTAATTCCCTGAGTGCAGAGCCAGGAGTAACTCCTGAGCATTGCCAGGTGTGACCCAAAAAGCAAAAAAAAAAAGAATCTTGCCTCAGGATGGAGTCATCCAGAGCTTTCTCCCTTCAGCCCAGGCCACCAAAACAGTCCAGTGGAGGAGACATCCCTTCCTGTCTCCAGTGAGGCCAGGTGACACAGGAGGGACTAAGTGAGCTCCCTGGGACTTTCAGACCAGCCGCAGACTTCAGGCAGTTCCAGCAGGCGGTGGCCGGGGAGGGAAACCTCAGTCCATCTCTGCCCCCTTTGGGGAGAGCTCAAAGGCAGGTGCCTGCCCTGCTCGCAGACGTTTAGGACCATGAACAACCCACCTCCATTCCTCACCATAGGCCCCCCAGCAGCCTACCCGCTTCCTCCCTGCCCCCACCACCCTCCAGACCCCTTGGAATTTCCTCTCTTCAGTTTAGAGTCCAGATCAGGGCCAAGAGGCCTTGAAGATGGGGAGGTGCCAGGAGAGACCCCGTGGCCCCTGCTCAGGAGCCACCCACGTCTCCCCTCTGTGGGCCCAGGGTGGAGAAAGTCTGGGTACAGTGACCACCCCACTCTTGCTGCACATAGGTCAGTGTAGAGGAGTGAAAAGGGCCGCAGGGCCTGGAGACCATCCGCAGGGCCCAGCTAACAGAAGTAAAGTCTTACAGCACATTAAGAGCACAGTCATGGAGAAATGACCCTGTGCGTTCACATGCTTTCACCCGCGGTCTAGGGCACTTTTCTGACCTTTTTCCAGGCCTGTGAGCTGCCACCCCCCTTTCTTCTGAGCCCCCCTCTCCTCCTATGCTGGCCCCCTTGTCCGGTGCCCTGACCCTGTGCGTTCACATGCTTTCACCCGCGGTCTAGGGCACTTTTCTGACCTTTTTCCAGGCCTGTGAGCTGCCACCCCCTTTCTTCTGAGCCCCCCTCTCCTCCTATGCTGGCCCCCTTGTCCGGTGCCCTGACCTCCCATATACACAATTTCTTCCCTGTACCCTCCTTGGAATAGCCTGTGGGCACACAGTGTCCCCAGGTGAGAAACACTGGGCACAGCCTGGGTGCACCTGTGTGGGTGAGACCTTCGCTGCCCACAGAGCAACGTGCTTTGGAAATAGTAAGTTGCCAAATCTGAGTGAGCACAGAGCCACCTCTTCCCAGGGGAGTGAGGTGGGCGTGAGGATGCTCAAAGGTGTTCACTGTCCCTGAAGGAGTTTTCCCTTCCCGAGAATCCAGGCTTAGGGCTCCCCAGGGCTTTCGCAGCTTCCTGTCCCCACCTCAGACCTCCACCTGCAGTGTGAGGGAGGCGTCCAAATCAGGGGGGAGCTAGAGTCCAACCAGACTGTCCCAGACCGCGGGGGAGCCCCCAATCTGAAATGCCCAGTCACTTGCAAAACGGAAAGGGAGGGTGGGAATCTGAAGCAAGAAACCGGAGGAAATTAGAGGAGACGGAAGCCTGGAGAAGTGTTCACACGTTGCATCTTTTGGGTTGTGCCTTTTCCATATTTTATTAAATTCGTGTTTTAAAAAAATGACAGCAGCATTATCAAAGAAACCTATGTACAAACATTTTACAAAAGAAATATCACTGGTATCAGCTGGAAAGGGGCGAGCCGCGGAACAGTCTCTGAGGCTGAGTCTGCCGTCAGAGATGGACTAAGGAAGGGCTGGAGCCCATCGGAGGGGGCGGGGGTGACATGGCTGGTGCCTCACGGCTTCCCAGAGCTCAAGCCCCACCTGTTCTTCGCACCAAGAAGGCCAAGACAGCGAGCAGGGAAGCTAATAACCCAGGCAAGCTGGCCCACGTGTGGTCTCCCCTTCTCAACTCTTTGGTGCCTTCAAAACGCAAAGTTCCAGGGATGCTGTTGGGTTACACAGACGTTTGCTCCTTAGACACAACCCTAGGCTCAACTGGCCTGAATTCTCCCATTCGGGGTTTCTCCTTGGAGGAAAGAGGAAATTGCAGAAATGTTCCCTTCAAGACAGAATTCAAAGAGGGCTGATCCCAGGCCAAATCTACGAAACTTGGTAAGGGCGTGGGGGGGCGAGATAGGGGAAGGAAGAGGCAAGAACTGGGGGCATAGTAATCTCCCCTCTGGACCAAGAATCCAGAGGACAGCAAGAATCCAGACGGTGTCCTGGGTCCAGGCTCAAGTCGGTCCCTCCGCGCCCACCCCTCGTCCGTCTGTACCTACAAGCCAGGTTCCTTCCTCATCTCCCCCAGTTCCTTGATCTCCACCTTCTTGTACTTCCCCGACTTCCTCCGGTTGGTGATGACCAGGACGACCACGCCGGCCACCAGGGCCACCACGACCACCACGATGACAGCGATGAGGCCGGCCGTGAGGCGCTTCATGGAGAACTGGGGGGCTTCTCGTCCAGGTAGTAGATGAGGGTCCGCTCCAAATGCAGGGGCTCGCCGCGGACGCGCACGTCGAAGCGGTCGCCGCCCTGGAACAGCGACTCGCCCTTGACGTCCCGCTCAAAGTAGTAGGCGGCGTCGGCGATGTCCACGTCGGCCCGGGTCTTCTGCGACGCGTTCTGGCGCAGCTCGATCTGAATGGTGGGTTCCTCGTAGTGCACCGCCTCCACGAAGCGCGGGTGCAGCTGGTAGCGCTCGCGGAAGAGGCGCCGCAGCTCGGCGTCCAGCTCCGAGTGGTTGAAGGCGCGGGCGGCCGGCCGGTGGCGCAGGTCGATGAGGATGTGGTGGGTGCGCACCAGCTCGTCGCAGCGCAGGTTGCTGTCGCCCTTGTCGGTGCGCCGCACGCCCACCGAGTTCACGCACCAGCACTCGGACGTCTGGTTGCATTGGCGGGCTTTGAAGCGGCCCTCGTGGTCGCAGTCGGGGTCGTACAGGCCGTCGTTGTCCACGATCGCGTGCTCGCTGGGGCGCACGAGCCCGCGGCCGCTCTTGGGCCGGTGCATGCGCGCCTTCAGCAGCAGACACTTGGACGTGAGCCGCGAGCAGTCGACCTCCAAGGCCGAGCCGAGCGCGCGGCAGCTGCAGCGGCCCCCGGGCCCGTCGCGGCTGCACACCGTCATCTTGTTGGTGGCGCACGTGCAGTTGTCCTGCGCCGCCGCCGGGCGGGTGGCCGCGGCCAGCAGCAGCAGCAGCAGCGCCAGCAGCCCGCTCAGCGAAGGCAGCGCGACGCCCGGGCCCCGGGCCATGGTGCGGCGGAGAAGCGCGGACGGGACGCGCGAGGAGGACGCGGCGGGGCTCGGGGCTCCGGCGGCAGCGAAGGTCTCCCGGCGTCTGCGGCGGGCCGCTCCCTCCCGCTCTTATACTCCGCCCGACCTGCCCGGCCGGTTGGGCCGCCGACTCACCCGCTGGTATTTGGGTGACACATCCCGCCTCCCGTCCCGCGTCCCACGGGAGGCCCAGCCCGCCCTGCGCCGCCCGCGATAGGATCAGGGCCGCGGAGGCTGCTCCCGCCTCCTCCGGACCGAAAGCCCCAGAGAGGGGAACCGATACTCACCTGCCCGCGGCCAGGAGCCGCCCCCGGCCCGCCCGGCCACACCTAGGCTGGACCCGCCTTCCGGCGCGGCGCGCTGCGGGCTGCAGACCTAGAAGGGCCAGCGCCTCTCTGAGTTGGTTTCTCAAGACCCCCAATGGAAAGAGGAGCTTTTAGTCCTCCACTACAGCGCCCTTCCACTCTCCTTTTCCCTATCTGGAGTTCTTTCTCTCCCTGGCTTCTTTCCCCCAGTTCTTAAAAAAAAATATTTTAAAAAATCACGCAACGGGGGTTGGAGAGATAGCACAGAGGGTAAGGCGCTTGCCTTGCAGGAGGCTGATCCAAGTTCCATTCCCTGTATCCCCTCTGCCCCTTCCTAAGCCCACCGCCTCCTCCACCCCGGCCCACCTGGAATGATTCCTGAATGCGAAGCCAGGAGTAACTCCTGAACAGGTCACAGCCCGCTCTGGCGCGAAACCTAAGCAAATAAATAATAAATCAAAGAATCACTCCCAGGAGAGATAGTACAAGGGTGAAGAATGATACATTTCTTGCATGTGGCCAACCAGGGTTTGATCCCTGGCACCTCTTAGGATCTCCTGAGCACAGATCCAGAAATAAGCCCTGAGCACCCGCCATGTGTGTGGCCCAACGCTCCCCCCTCCCCCATTTACATAAATCAAAACTAACACTAAGGTTACCTCATCCTTAAGTTAGTTGTGGTACAGTTTATAGGTGGTATGGAGGAGTCTTTGGCCTCCTACCTGCCTGTTATGTTAGCTTTAAATGGGTCTTTCTGGAAAGTAGCTCATGAGTTAGCACAGCATGAGCAAACCCTGGTGATCCAGTACTAGAACTTCTCTTAGACATCGCTCTCTCTCTCTCTCTCTCTCTCTCTCTCTCTCTCTCTTGCTCTCTCTCCCTTCCCCTCTCCTGTTCCTGTCCTAATCGTTCTCTCTGTCTCTGTCTCTCTTTCTGTCTCTTTCTGTCTCTCATTCTCTCTCTCATTCTCTCTCTTGTTTTCTCTCTCTCTCTCTCTCTCTCTCTCTCTCTCACACACACACACACCCATACTCAGTAAACATAAGGAGTTCCCTGCACATTGCATCTGGAAAGAGCCAGTCACGGCTTTGCTTCTGGGTGTGACTCTCATCTGCACCACTGCACCAGGGAGTCTGGGGCTGTCTGTGTCTGCTCTGCGGCTGTGTGGCTACTTTCATGGGACAGAGAAGTTGCTGTCTCCTGTTTGAATCGCTGAGAAAGTCCAGAGTTTCAAAGCCGTGGTAAAATTAACAATAATTAGTAAGCTATAATTATTCCCAGCTTCTCCATCAAAGTCCATTGTATACATTCAGCATTTAATGAACACCAGCCGTAGCATGAGGGTGTTATTTCACACATGAAAGCCAGTCAGGTCTCTGCCCCATTAATTGTTTCAGCAATTCCTGAGGCAGGTAGACGGAAATTTATCATTCTGCATTTACAGGAGAGAAAGCAGAACGAGTGGAGGGGTTTATTTCTGATCCATAGCGCCTGGTGGCCAAGGGAAGCTCTACTCCCTTTGTTCAGTCTCTCAGACCCTTGCACCAACTATCGTGTCTATTCCGCTTCCTTCTCTCTCCACATCCCCAGTCTGCTCTGGGTCAGAAAAGGCTTTCTGAAGACAAAACCACGCCCTTTCTTCTGCAGATTGGTGGGGTGAGATGCACCCAGCTCCTGGGATAAAATTCATACTCTAAAATCCACACACACACAGTTACATTTGACCTTGGAAAGCTACTTCAATGGGCTTTGTGCTTCTTCATGTCTTAAAATGGGATAGAAAAGTGCCTACCTGAGAGGTAGGTGTGAGAATCGGTGCTACCAGCCTCCTGGGATGGGATCTGTTCTAACAGCAGCGCAGTAAACAGTGTAGGCGGGAGCTGATGCTGGGATCACCCTCAGCGGCAGCAGCTCATTTTCCTCTTGCTCCTGCCAGCTTTTGCAATCTCGCATGTTCTCAAGCCTTTGCAAAGTCATTGACCTGGGTTCTCCCCTCCGTTGATTCCGTGCATAATCTTTTTCTTTTCCTGTGCCTGACCTCCAGGAAGGCTTTCCTGATTGACCACCCCTTTTGCACCCAGGACTCCACATACTTGAATGGCCACACTAATTTATCTGGTCCCTGTCCTTCCATGTGTAAAATTTCACAGGTCACTCAGCACAGCAAATCTAAATAGATGAGGTAGCATATGCCAAGCTTTGGAAACTGCGAAGATGTCAGGTTACATTAAAAAAAAATATATGACATATACACACATGAGATAGTTGATATATATACATACATATATATACATATTCATATATATGTCGTCTTCTCACTTAGCCATGGTCCTCTGGAAGTGGCAGAGCCCTTTGCTGATGATTGCAGTGTGTCGGAGCTGGCAAGAGGAAAGGGCTGCAGAAGGGTTCTCAGGTGGAAGAAAGGATATCATGTAACAGACTACTTAGCTAGCATAGCCCCAAACTCTGAGAGTCCAACCAAAGTCTCAGAGTTCAAGTTGGACTCTAAAGTCCAACCTTTCCATCACACTGTTGTTGGGGAGGATGGGGCAGAAAGATCCTGTCCTCACAATGTTTTCTGGAGCTGTAGGTGACTACACTTGATCACTTGAATCCGTTATTCATCAATTTGCTCGGCGGGCGCCAGTAACATTTCCATTGGACCCTATCACGTGCCAATGTAGCCCGATGGCATCTGGTTGATTCAGGAATGTGAAGAGCCTCAAACCGTTCCTTCAGCGTCTTGACAAGGATTCGGGTCAGGAAAATAAACATTTTTGTTACTGGTTTTGGCATATTGAACACGCATCGGACAGCTTGCCAGGCTCTGCCGTGTGGGCGCTATACTCTCATTATTGGACTACACATGCCCACATACATGGTCACCCTTCCTCCCTCCCTCCTTCCCTCCCTTTTCTTCATTCGTCCCTCCCTCCCTCCCTCCCTTCCTTCTTTCCTTCCTTCCTTCCTTCCTTCCTTCCTTCTTCCTTCCCTTCCTTCCTTCCGTCCTTCTGTCCTTTTAGCCTTCCTTCTTTCCTTTCTTTCTTTCCTTCTTTCTTTATTGGCTTGTTTGGTCACACCTGCAAATGCTCAGTGCTTACTCCTGGCTGTACACTCAGTAATTACTCTTGGCCGAGCTCAGGGCACCATGTGGGATGCAGGGGATCAAACTGAGCCAGCCATGTGCAAGGCAAATATCTTATGCACTGTACTATCATTCTGGCCCCTTTCTTAAGCCCTGTGTCCTTCCATGCTTTCTCCCACAGGTGCACAATGCTGAATCCTTTACTGAACAACCCCAGGACCAAAGGAGTGCAGGGGTAAGGGCCCAGTGTTTGGCCAACCCAGTTTCAAATCCCCGACGTCACTTATGTTCCTCTGAGCACTGCCAGTGATCAGCCCTGAGCACAGAGGCAGGAGTGTGGCCTGGCCATGGCCCAACCCCTGCTTGCCCCTTCCCAAATGAAATAGCCCTGGCGCAGGTTTTTCTTCCTTTATCCCTTTATCTCTGGCTTCTGTCTGTTAAATTATTTTTGTATCTATTTTTGAAGAAAGGTATTCCATGGACTTGCAAGTGTACCTCAAGGGAAGAACTATGTGTCAGGTGGTTCCCCCAATGCCAGCAGTGTTGGACACTCAGTCACCATCCAGGTCTATCGGTGTCATGATCTTTTGGTTGAGCCCAGAATGGCACGACAGCGTTTGCTCCACAGAGTGAGTTTGTGACCATTTCAGTTCTTCTTTCTTTTTTTTTTTCTTTTTTTGGGTCACACCCGGCGATGCTCAGGGGTCATTCCTGGCTCTGCACTCAGGAATTACTCCTGGTGGTGCTCAGGGGACCATATGGGATGCCGGGGATCGAACCCGGACGGCACAGGCCGGCCGCGTGCAAGGCAAACGCCCTACCCGCTGGGCTATCGCTCCGGCCCCAGTTCTTCTTTCTTAATTAATGTCTCCCACCCCCACATTGCCCCCTACCACCCATCATGAAACTATCCCCACCCCAATGCTCTTAATACCACACCCCTACCCCCAATTCAGTTTCAAGCCTGTCTGTGTAATGAGCCAAGCGTTGCTTTTGCCTTTATGTATGCTGCCTGTAGCTGTCGGAAGACTTGGTCTGAGCCTTTGACCAGAGGTTCCCACACCTGCCTGATCCCCTGCTCACTTTTCAGAAAAAGAAACCAGCACCACGGAGATCTACCTTCTTTAAGGGAACAAACAGAAAGTGCTTCCCTACTGTACCAAGGCTGCAATTCCCCCTTGACCCTCACATTGTTCCTGCTTCCCAGGCATAATTAGCTCTGGGAACACCAATGCCAACAGGGAAGTTAGAGCACACCAGTGTTGATTGGTGGAAAGAAAATGGTCTTTGGAGCTAGTGAGACATAGACTCAAATTCTGGTTTCATGCTCCTCACTGGCTGTAAGGTATTTGAGCCTGGTACTCTTCTCCGTTCATGTCCTTTTGTTATGAAAAAAGTGGGGGTGGGGGAATGACGCTACATTTCACTGTTATATTTTTTTTTCTTTTTTGGGTCACACCCAGCGATGCTCAGGGGTTCCTCCTGGCTCTGCACTCAGGAATTACTCCTGGCGGTGCTCGGGGGACCATATGGGATGCCGAGGGAATCAAACCCAGGCCAGCACAGGCCAGCTGCCTGCAAGGCAAATGCCCTACCGGCTGGGCTATCACTCAGGCCCCTCACTGTTGTCTTTGAAAAGGATAATCTCCCACTTTGGTACTCAGTATCTGCTCCTTCCCATGGAAGCTCACATTTCTCCTGTGGCTGCACTGTTTTGTGAACTGGTGTCTTGGTTGCTTTCCCTTGCTGTAAGATCTGTACCACCACATTCGCTTTCTGTTTAGGGGTGTCATTTATAAAATCAAGATGCAACAATAAAACTGGTATGATTGTTTAAACGACAAATACCAGGTAATCTTGTTTATCTGTGGTACGTAGAACAATAGGAGGAAATGTAGTGTATCAGAGTGGAGAGGCGTAGGTGACCCTGGTCCCTAAATTATAGGACAGAGAAGGACTAGGAAAGAAAGACATTGAGAGAGGGAATAAGAAGAGGTGGATAAGATATAACAGGGGCAGGGGCCTTGGGCACATTGGCATAGAGCTATGGTATGTCTACAAATCTGCACCAACAAAGCTGAAAGTATAAGACCCAAACTATAAAACCGAACTTCAAAATGTGCCTGCCACAGAGGCAGGCTGGGGGCTGGGAGCGGAACTGGGGATATTGGTGGAGGAAAGTCAACTGGTTATGGGATTGGTGTTGGAACATTGTATGAAACTCAACTATAAATAACTTCATAAATCACGGTATCTCAACAAAAAAAAGAAAGAAAAAAAAAGAAAGAGAGAGGGAAGGAAGGAAGGAAGGAAGGAAGGGAAGGGAAGAAAGAAAGAAAGAAAGAAAGAAAGAAAGAAAGAAAAGAAAGAAAGAAAGAAAGAAAGAAAGAAAGAAAGAAAGAAAAGAAAGAAAGAAAGAAAGAGAAAGAAGGAAAGAAAGAAAGAAAGAAAGAAAGAAGGAAAGAAAGAAAGAGAGAAAGAAAGAAAGAAAGAAAGAAAGAAAGAAAGAAAGAAAGAAAGAAGGAAAGAAAGAAAGAGAGAAAGAAAGAAAGAAAGGACCTACCCTCCACAACTGTTTTATTCATTTACTATTCTTTGAGACAAAGAGTACAAAATACCCAATTCCATGTTTAGCACATACTGAGTAGAATTAATTCTAGTCTCTTTGGGAATGTGAGGATGCTCATAAGTCATTGCAGGTCTTGCTCAAAGCTGGGAGTTATGAGGACTGCTGAAGCCCAGGCTCAAGGGTGATAGAGACTGCCTTGGACTCCCACCATCTAGAGCCCTCAGTGTCTGGACACAGGAACAGGGAGAACATCTAGATTGAGATGAAGTTTTAGCATTTATATTCCCATTATCATTAAGGTTCCAGAAACACCCCTGGAAATCAGGCAGAAGTTGTGATCTCTTTTGGACAGGTAAAGGCTGAGAGTATGTCAGAAGGTCCCACACCCCCTGTTCCCGGCCCCCGTTACATCTCAGCCACCTCTTCTTACTTTCCTCCTCGACCTCTTTCCTTCCTTGACTTTCTCAGTTCTATAGCTCAGGGACCAGCGTCATCGAGGTATTCCCCCTTTTGATGCCTTGCATTTCCTCATCCTGCCCTGCCGTTGCTTAGTGATGAGACCAGACCTCAAATCCAGTCTCTGCCTGTAGGTGTATATGTGACTTAGCACAGCTGGCTGGGATAAAAGTGTGAGAAGGTGAGAGTCTCCCTCTCCTGTAGGATGGGTTTCTTTGCTTTTCACCTCCTTTCCTTGAATTGTGAGGAGGTATATATATATATATATATATATATATATATATATACACACACACACATCACTTCATCACTTGACATCCCGTTATTCATTGATTTGCTTAAGCGGGTGCCAGTAACGTTTCCATTTGGCCTATCATGTGCCAGTGTAGCCCAATGGCATCTGCTTGCTTCAGAAATACGAAGAGCCTCAAACCGTTCATTCAGGATCTTGACGAAGAAGTATGACCATCTTGTAGGTGGGCAGCCACATGATCTTTTGACATCCCGTGGGATCCAGTTGGTAATGGTTCTAGTCCAGTGGTCGTCTCCAAATTGCATTACATGTCCAGCCCATCTGATTTTCGACACCTTGTCAAATAAGACAGCGTCCCTGACTCTTAGAAAGTCCTAATCATGAAGTAAAAAGAAAATGCATTGTGCAGGACACTGCAGTGAGTCAAGACCTGGGCGTTGTGCCATTAGCCACAGATTCCTCCCACACGGGAATGGAAGATGCTGTGGTCTCTGCTTGGTTGCAGTGAAGCAGCCAGGCCCAGACAGGGTCTTCTGTTTGGCTTCCTGTAAACAAGGCAAATGGGAGTCTTGTGAAGGCATTTGGGAGATGTTGGGGAAGCAGGCTCAGGCCATGGTGCATCTTTCCTATTCTTTCTGGCATGGCCCTTTCAGCTTTGGCCTCTAGAAGATACTGCCAGAGGTCTGGGTGGGTTTCCCCAGCTCAGAGGGAACTTGGAGCCCTAGAGGAAGTGGGAAGGCCTAGAGGAAGTGGGAAGCCCACCTCAGCCAGAAGGTGGAAAATGACAAGAGAGAAGTGGGTTGCTGTGATTGTCAGCTCAGGATGGAGGAAGAAGGCCCTAAGAATAGGGAAGTCAGCCCAGCAACTGGAAGCCAGGGATGTAGAGAATGGAACAGAATGGAACAACTATCATAAATGTTGTGTATCTTAAAAAATGTGACTTGGGGCTGGTGCAAGCTCAAAGTGGGTTGAGCACATGCTTTGGGGGCAAGAGGCGAGCGCCCTTGGTATATCACATGGTCCCTAGAGCACCAATCTGGGAGAAACCCTTAAGCATAGCAAGCGCGACTCCCTACAACAACAAAAAAACAAAAATGTAACAGATATTGCAAACTAGTAGAATTCCAAAGAACCAGGGATGGGCATACTTTCTGTATTGTCTTGCTGGCTGGTATTAGACTATAATAAAAAGTTGTAAAACCTATACTTCAAATTCAGAGGAAATATCTAGGACCAGTTTCTGTGTTTGTGTTTTTCCCATTTCCATGGTTTCTGTGACTGATGTGAATGGCCAATCATTGCTCATCGACATTGTATCAGGCGCTGAATAAATTTCCTAAACACTGCCCAGCTCCTCTAAGAATGAGGACTCTTGTCCCCATTCATCTGATAAGGCTGCTGAGGTCCAGGATCACTTGGCTAGTCATCAGAAAAGAGGGACTTGAGCCTGCCATGCTTTTCTGTAACTCAGACTGGTCCCTTGCTGAAGAGACTGAGGTGAACGAAAAGAGTAGGTCTGAGAAAAGGCATTGATACCTGGGTGTGGTTTGGGCTAGACTGCCTAAGGAATGGAATGTCTGATCTTTTCACTTATCTGGAAACGGGACACATTTCTTCTTGTGCTTGTCATTAGGGGCGGAGGCTGACTCTGTCTTTAGGAAAGATTGGTTGTGACATCTTGCTTGATTTGACTTGGTTTTATTTTTTTCTTTATTCCGAATGTGAAAGGGACCACGATGTCATCTGAAAACAAAACTACCAGCATTATCCAGCTCTTCCTGCCCACAGGTTTCTTTCCTGGTCGAGATCCAGTCTCTGTTATCATTCTGGCCTCAATCTTGATGGATCCTTAGAATTCTCTCCCAGGACCTTCAAATCAGGGAGGAGCCAATACAAGTCCCAATCACGTGTGTTGGTTATGTCACTGTCTCCCTGGTTCCACCAGTTTCTAGAGACATTTCTCCAAGAGTAGGAGAGACTATGGGTCCATGTCCAGACATAGTCATCCTACATTTATGAATCATGGGCTCTTCCTTTCCCAGAGAGGGTCAGGTGGTGATGCCCAAGGAGGAAGGTGTGGATGTTTAGGTTGTTTCTAAACACTCTGGCTGCTGGAGAAGCGAGGACAGGTGGTGAGAGGTCTTGAACGTCCTGCTCTCCCCTCCACACCAATCTGCCTTTCTAACTGTCGGGGTCTAAGCCACAGTCCTTAGAATCATCACCGAGAAGGGTCTCAGTACTCAGTGATTTGAGTGTCTTTCTCCCCCTTCAAATAAGAGGATGCCTCACTTTGCATTCTGAAAATGAGCTTATGTGCCTCTTGGGAGAAGAAAAGGTCTTTCCACAAGGCAGCGCCACCCTGCCCCCTGCCCAAAGCAACCTTATGAGAAAGTTTATCATATGACTCAGAGAAAGTCTGAGACTTTTAATGATCACCCAGTCATCCGAATTTTCATTCATGGAGCAATAAAGAGTTGAGGGCTCTCACCTTCCTCTCTGCTTTTCAGTCAAGGTCTTAAACTCAGTTCTCCTGCTCCCAACTCCCTGCCTCTTCCATTGTCTTTATGAGAAACATGAACCCCCCAAACCCCCTCCCCCACATCCTATTCACACCCAGTGAGTGGGCATTGTGCGGCCACCATTTCTACCTGGGGCCCAGTTCAGAGAATGACGCAATGTAAGCAGACAGAGGCCAGGAGCTCATGTGTTATCTTTATTCTTGCAACATCTCGATGAGGCAGGCGCTATGATTCTCACTTTACAAATAAGGAAACCCAGGCAAAAGGGCACTTTCCCAAGAAGACAAAGTCCGTCCATGGCAGAGCTGGAATTCCAGTACCATCACTTTCTGTCCCCCTCAACTCCCCACACACCCTGCTGTGACAGCTCATGTGCATTTCCCACAACAATTTGTTCTTAACTCCACCACACTTTGCTCCAAGTTCACCAGCAAACAATTGTCACTGCTTACCAGCCTCTTTCCCGACTGCAGCTGCTGAATCAGACCATCAGAATTGCCTTTCACCATTGCCAAGTCATGACAAGGCCTGGGTTGTTTGGGCCCCTGTATTGCTTGGTTGACATCCTGGTGGTGCTCAGGCCTGTGAGGGAAGCAGATGGGCCATGATGAGCACTGTGCAGGGAGAATCACAGCCGCCTACAGGTCAGTGGCTTGATCCACTCTTGAAAACAGGATAGAAACTTCTAGTCCTCCCTGCAGTGGACACTGCCTTTAGCTTTTGTGCTGCCCTTCCTAGGCAAGAAATCCTCCTTCTTCTGCTGGGTGGGTTTTGCCTCCCCACTCTCCTGCCCAGACTATCAGTCTTGGAGGGCCCCACCCTGCAAGTACACCAAGGGCCGCTCAGCCCCACTATAGCTCTCAGTGGTCACTGCACTGAGGGGGTGGGAGGCGGAAGTCAAGTGGGAAATCAACTGAGCAGGAGTGGGAGGGGGCAAGGATTGGAAATCTAGGGAAGAATGTGGCCATGCAGGAGACAGATGTCATTGTTTCCCGCGTGTTGGGACTGCATCCAAGACAGGACCCAGAAAGCCCCTATTGTTTCCTGGGCCTCTGTGGGGTGAAGACTCATTTCTTTGGAGTCATGTGGGAAGTCCTGGCAGTGTCGGCTAACCTTGAGTTATAACCTTTAGACCATGATGATGGGCAGTGAGCTGTCAAAGCACCCGGCAGAGCACAGGCGGTTGTGGTTGGGGGCATCCAGGAGCCAGCACAGCAAACTTAGCAATCTGCATGGCCCATGCTCCCATCTTCTCCTGCACTCTCTGCAGCCAGCCAGCACAGGTCAAACAGACATCAGGAACTCATCTCCAGCCCTCAGAGTCCCATGGTGTGTCTGTGCTAGGGGAAGGGGTGGGAGGCACCTAATCCCCAACTCCAAAGAGTTAAGAATCCACAGCAAGGAGCCTACCAGGGTTTGGTAGGCAGTTGATGAACAAATAATATAAAATAATTTCAATGAAGGATTATAAGCAACTGTTTCTGTCCTTCCCCCTAAGATGAATGTTTCACCTAAAGTGGTGGATTCTGTTGGTAGAAATTCCTAGCTTGCTCTACAGCTTGTCTACTGTTTTTCTCTTTTCTCAATAAGGAATTTGGGGGGCAAAGATAAATGTCAATTGGAAGCAGTCTCGTTAAAAAAACACTGAGACAACTAACATGGGATCAGAAAAGACATCTGAAAGAGAATGTTTGAAGATCAAGTGACAGCCCCAAAAGGTAGAGTGAAATAGGTTCAAGGACTTAGTAAAGGCTGCCCCTTGGCTTCCCTGTGTCCGGTCCTGAAGTCATTTCTCAGGACAGAGATGGATTCTCACTGCAAACACACCCAGCACTGTCATTTCCATAAGATATCACGGTGTTCCCAGAACTTATTCACTCCACAGACCTTCCACCCGAATGCAGAACCCCAATTCAATTCAGCGCCTGCGCCCATTTCTCAAGATCTGCAAGATGAATTCTTTAAGATCACATATGCAGTGAGAGAAAGCAGCGCACGTTACTTTTCCTTTATATCTTTCTTTTATTGGCTGAGGTTGTGGGGGTGGGGCTTGGAGCACACCAGGCTGTGCTCCTGAAGCTCCTGTTCTGGACTCAGGGATCACTCGTGGCGATGCTTGGGGTCCACTAATGGTGCCAGGAATTGAACTAGGATCAGCAACGTGTAAGTGAAGCACCTTTAAAAATTTTTTATTATACCACCATGCGATATGCAATTACAAAAAATGTTCATGATTGGGTTTCAGTCATACATTGTTTCAGATCCGCCCTACACCAATGCCCCTATTCCCACCACCAATGGCCCCAAATTCCCTCTTCTCTCCCCCAGCCTGACTCTACAGCAGGCCCTTTTGTAAGCCAAGCACCTTAACCCCTGTGCTATCTCTCCAACCCAGCAGTGAGATTTTAAGAATGGCAGAAACCTATCTGTTTGGCTTCACTGCCTCAACTCCAATTCTAACTTAATCATTGACCAGTTCTTTGACTTCTGATATGCCATACAACTAGGGCCCAGTGGGGTTCGCAATTGCCTTGCATATAGCAAACTTTGGTTCAGTCTGCAACACTGCTTACGGTTCCCTCAGTGCCAGGAGTGACCCCTGAGCACAGAGTTATGAGTAGCCTCTGAGCACTGTTGGGTGTGTTCTCCCTCTCCAAAATCAAAACAATGATCAAAATTAAACCATGCAACTATTCAACGTAGAAGGGGATCATATAACCACTTAGAAGATGAGGTGTTAATACACGTTACAAACTCTGAGCACATGGTATGAAGAGCTAGTACAGTGGGTAAAATGCCTCGCAGGCATCTGACCTGGGTTTGATCCCCAGCATCCCAGGTGGTCCTTCAAACCCACTCGGTGATCCCCAAGCATAGATCAAGGAGTAGGCCCTGAACACTGTCTGTGTGGCCCCCAAACAAAAACAAAACTGAAAAATAACCCCCAAAACTTTGACTAGGGAGTTGGCAAGCAGTATTGGAAAAGGCACGTTGATAAATATCTCCTTTACAGGTTTGATCATTTAAGGACAGAGATGTATTTATTATGGAGATATTTGCATACTTCTTTTAAAATGTGAAAAAATGTTCATGGTCAGCACAACAAACAGGAAGTGGCACAGGCTGGTGGTTTTGTCGGTGCTCAGCTCAGCACGGCATCTGGCACACAGTCAGTGCTCTCAAGTGCTGCTTCTGCTGGCCAAGCCAGAAGCTCCTTAATGTCAACAACCAGCATCACCTCCATGCAGCAAAACAGGAAGCAAGGTGCTCCCAGCCCCACTCACCCAACCTGTTTGTTCAAAATAAGCCGTAGCTACCGGTGCATGGAAGGATCCTCCCTGCCACTCCCTGCCACTCCCGGGATCTCCTGCTTAAGCCCTTCCCAGGCATGTCCAGTGTCCCTCTCATGTTCAGGGAAGTCTTAAATTGGGGGGCCAGGAAAAGACAAGTAAGAGCTGGGATGGAGACGGGGAGGGGCACAAACCCCAGCTTCTGAGCAGGGGTGGGGAAAGGAAAAGGAGAAAGGGCCTACTCCACAGTTCTAAGCGCTCAAACTTCTGCAGCTTCCGTTCTGGGGTGCTAACAACACCCTGACTCTAGCCCCTATCAAAGGGTAGTTTGACCAGTTGAGCCACCTTCTACCCACACCTGCTCTACTGTAGAGCAGCTCCAAACCCAAACATTGCTGTGCTAGAAGAGGCTCATTGTCTGACCCTAGAGCTTCCTTTACTGATCCCAGCACTGAGGCCCAGGTTGAGGAAGTGACTAGCCCAGGGCATCAGGATTATAATTCCAGTCTCCTGCTTCCAGACAGAAGCTTCTCCTGCTTGCAAAGGTTTCTGTCTTTGACACATGTTGGAAACTACCAGAGGACTGTCCGCCTATCTTTTGATGTTTATCTGGATTTGATGATACAGCCCTTTGCAGATGGCATGTACTTCTTTATCAGCATGTCCCGAGTTCTTTGTATTGACCAGCTCTGTGTTAGGGGTAGAGGATGAAATAGGAGCCACTTTCTGCTTTTGAGGACCTTTACTCAGTAAGTGGGATTGCTGTTGACTCATGGTCGTGTGTTCGTTTGTTCATTCATCCAATAGTTTGGAGCATGTGTGTTGTGACAGGGCTGTACTGGGTGCCGAGAATACAGCACTGACAGAGTTTCTGCCTTTGGGGCCCAAAGGAGTACCTCAGTGCCTTTGATAAGGTTCTGAGTTCAATCTCTGGTGCCACCACATGTGAATAAACTCTATCTTGGTAGCTCTGCTAAGTTTGATCTTAGGCACAGCATGTGAATTTCATACACTCTGAAATTCCATATACAAACTACCCCACGGCCAGGGAGAACCACACAAAGGGGTGTTATTGCACCCCATTCCCACCCAACCCATGAGAACCAAAACTAAAAGATGTGGCAGCACTATGGCTTGGAAGCAAGATACCAATGAATGTATATGAGCATTACAGTGACACCCAGCAAGCACCATAAAGAAAATGCATGTGAGCTCCACAACCAAGGTATGAACTAAAGATATGAACCCTAGGAAGCACTCAACTATGGATGCAATTCCAGGTGAGTACAATCACACTGAAAACTGTGTGAGCACCACAGTCAATCATGTGTATGGAAAGTGAAAGGAAGTGAGGATTGAAAAATTACATCTACCAACTTAAATTTTCTTTTTTTTTCTTCTCTCTTTTTTTTTTTAGTGGAACAGAGGGCTTTGGTAGATGGGGCTTCCAAGCAATGCTCAGGGTACCCGAGAACTAACTGTGTAGTCCAGTTGGTTCAATGATGGTCTGAGCTATGTTGTGTTGCTCAGGTCCAGCAATGCCAGAACCACGGTCACACTGGGCAGTCATTGGGGATCAAACGTGAGTCTCTGGGGCCGGACCCTGAGTTGGGAATTGGGTAGATGCTTGAAGACCAGGCTTTGGTGAACACAGGATTTCAGGGGCACATGGAAGGGGGACTTGTGGATCATCAAAATAAGCCACAGCTATCGGTGCATGAATGAATCCTCTCTTCTATCTCCTGCATCGCCTGTGTAAAGCCCTTCCCGGTGTGCCCAGGTAGGAGAACCACAGAAGAGAAGGGTTGACCCAGGTTTTCTGGTGAAGATGATGTTTAAAGGAATCTTAAAATATGGAACACTAGAGAAGTGGGAGCCTGAACACTGGTGGAGAGAGGGTGCTGCTGTGAGTGCCTCAAGTGGGCAAGAGTGATGGGGACTGAGAGAGGGACAGGCCCAGTAGACTCTGGGCTTCCCACACCCCAGCTCTGGGTGTGTTCTCTCCCCTCCCCACCTCCAGAGTAGCCTCCTCCTTAGAATTTGTATCTTCCCCCAATACAACTACTTTCACTGTATCACTGTATCACTGTCTTCCTGTAGATCATCAATTTGCTCAAGTGGGCACCAGTAACATCTCAATATGTCCTGTCACATGCGAGATAGCCCAAGGGCATCAGCCACTCCAGGAACACAAAGAGCCTCAAACCATTCCATCAAGTCAAGGGAATGAGGTCTATAATTGTTACTGGTATTTGGCATGTCAAATACGACATGGATAGCTTGCCAGACTCTACCGTGCGGGTGGGATTAGTCACCTCAAAACTTAAGCATTTATTGATGAACCGCACGACCGCGCAAGCCGGGCTGTGATCAATACAGCTACTTTATTTCCAAAAAAAAAATAAAAGGGGGTAGAAAGGGTGAAATAGAGCAACATGGCTGAGGTGTCAGAAGTAAGGGCCAGTCACGGCTGTGCAGGTGAGTGCTGCCTGAGGAAAGGTCTTGAGCACTAATGACCATTTTCTGCTAACAGGTGTTTTTGCTTTAAAGAGATCGCTGAGGTAGACACTTGTGAAAGACCCATTTGGTGTGGAGGTACAGGAGTCAGGTGACCGGAGGCTCCTGACTGGGAGCAGAGCGGAAGGCATGAACTCAGACCGGGAACCTCTTGTCTTTTAACGATTTCCTCTGAGACTCTCGAGCATGCCTTCCCTCCTCTTTACAGCAGCCTGGTGAATGCACCGGGATATGTGGCTAGTGGGTTAAAGATGGCAGCCGGTCCTGGCTACTCCTCCCATCTTTTCCCCTGACTCTGGGCAAGCTACGGGGCTCATTTATGACTAGAACACTGTGGAGGGCCACAGAGGGACTTCCCGGGTGAGGTGAGAAATGACTTTTCATTGCTGCCTTGGTCCCTTGACTGCCTGCTGGGAGAAGTCCAAAGACCCTTAGCCCACGTGGTATGAAGAAGACCCAGAGAATGATATGGCGAAACCTCGTAGCAAGATGGTGCCCACCAGCCTTTCCACCCCAGTGCCAGACACAGGAGTAAAGTGTGAAGCGCCTTCCTGTACCTCCAGCCCAGTTGAACTCTCAGGTGACTCTCACGACCTCAGCCTCCATCTGACTGCTAGTGTGTGACCTCAGGAAGGACCCACCCAGCTGGACACCCTAAGAGGTTGACAGAGTGCTTGTCTTGCTCCAGCAGATAACAGAACAGGTGATCTTAATCCCATCCTGGGTGGGTAGCCAAGGATGGGAGAGATTCATCCAAAGTCACATGGCTGATAAATGGTAGAGCTAGAATGGATTCCAGTGTGCTGACCTTGAGAACTGCCATTTGGACTCTTTCCTGCTCTATCATTATCCTTCCCTCCACACTTGGGGCCCCGGAAGGCCATGGATGGGGATTGCCAGCCACCCTGAGTCTTCTTGCCTAACACAGAGATGGTATTCATCGCAACCCTGTTCTTTGGGGAGTCGGAGAAGAGTCCCCCCACAGAGTCTGATGCCCTTCCTGGCATTTAAGTTCTTCATGCATTCAAACTCTGCACTCATCCCAGGGTGTGAAAACATGTGCACCGTCTAGGCATCAACAGGCTCAGCTCTACAGAGAGTTAGTGGTTACACACAGAACAGAAAATCCTATCAAATAGAAAAATGACCACCGGTGGAGACCAGTAGGCATAGTGGTAACCCAAGGCTCAGAAAGAGACAGGACCTTGCCAAGATTCACACTGCAAGTGAGTTTCAGAGACTGGATTTTAACCCAGTTCTGTCTGCATTTTTTCACCGGAAAGTGAGCTGAGTGTTATTTGTATGGGAGTGTCGGGTGGCCATGCAGTTTGGGAGATCACTTTTGCAGCTATGTCAGGACAGGGTCTGGTATATCCTCAGAGCTTCCTAAACACTAGTTCCCTCCTACTCTACCCCAAATCTATTCCAGAGAAATCTGTAGCCCACCAAAGAAGGGAATCCTTGAGTAGAGGCCTAAGACGCACTATGTACTGAGCTCTCTGTAAAGCGGTTATGCATTATCTAAATTACCTGCTCATTTTATATTTAGTTATTTAATTTTGGTTTGGGGATCAAACCTTGCCATGCTCAGGGATTATTCCTGGCTCTGTGCATTCTTTGATCATTCTCTGCAGTGATCAGGGGAGCATGTGGTGTTGGGGATGGAGTCAGGGCCTTCCACATGCAAAGTATGTGTTCAGACTATTGAGTTCTCTCTCCGGCTCAGATCATCTAATTCAATCCTCAGCAATGGAGCAAGAATCAGATGCTGTAATTCAACACACTTTAGAGGTGATGAAATCACAGCGCAGCCAGATAGCAGCTTGCCCTAGACCTGTTACAGAATTCAGTCCTGGTCTATGTGACCCTGAAGTTCATGCTCTTACATGGGCTGAGTGCTTGCCTGCAGGCTGCCTGGTGGGGCAGGATCAGGCAGCTGCTTAATGAGGGGGATCAACCTGGGCAAGAAATAAGGTCACATTCCAGGAGGCTGAGGCAAGTTAATCCATGCATCACTTCAAAGACTCGGAAAAACACCAGCAGGGGTGGAGACCAGCGCCAAGTAAAGCTGCTCACATGCAGGGGGATATTAGGACTGAGCAAAGGACTCGCCCTCTTTAAAGGGGCTGTGCACACCCAGGGCCCCATGAAACTGGACTCCAGAAAGAGGTGTGGACATCACTCCCCAGAGACCTGGCCATTCCTAGTCCTTCCCACAACCATCCCTAAACCCCAAAGTAGCAGCCAGCCTTTCCTTCAGAATTTTCCCCTTTATGTATGTGACTAAGTTCTTATCATACTATTATTAATTCATTTGTCTACTTAGTGCCAAACACTGTATTAGAAGTAGCCACTTTCCTCCTCAAATCTTATCCAATGAGAAAGTAATCCAATGAGAAAGTCAGAAATTAAACCCAAAATGATGATTATGATAAGGGAAGCCAGGAGCATCATGGGAATGAAGCCCTTCATTTCCCTCTCCCCCCACTCCCCGGGCCAGAATGCCACTCACTGGTAGGGTGTTTGCTGCATACCTGAGGTTTGATCCTCAGCACTGCAAAAACATATGCATAAATAAATAAAATAAAACACCTACTCCTCCCTCCTTCCTTCTGTCCCAGTCTTTCTTTCTTCCCACAAAGACATCTTATACATCTATAGTGGGCCAGGCTTGGCAGTGGTGCTAGGGATCCAGCAGTGAAGGAGATAGATTCACTCCCAGATGGGACAGAAGAAAGGCTAGCTTGTAAAGAACGTGTGGCCTGAACTGGAGAGTTTGAGTTTTATCCAGGCATTAAAAGGAATCTTGATGCTTTAGATAAAAAGGAAGGTCTAAGCAGATTGTGTTTCTGAAAGATCACACTGGAGGACAATAAAGAGGCTGTTGGAAGTTGGTGAGGATAGTGGAAAGAAGTGGAGAAGGCGCTCTGGAGAGTGGGAGAGACACAGTGGTAACCAGCGCCATGAGGAGGCAACGTGAAGGAAGAAGGTCCTCACACACACACACACAGGGACCAGCTAGGGACCAGCCTATCACAGCCAACCAGCCTATCACAGCCCGGCTCACACGGCCGCTTGCGGCTTCACAGTTCATTGATAAATGCTGGATTTAGAGATGACTACAAGAGTCTGATATCCGCATGTCAGAGCCTGGCAAGCTACCCGTATCGTATTTGATATGCCAAATACCAGTAACGATTATAGACCTCCTTCCCATGACCTGATGGAATGGTTTGAGGCTCTTTATGTTCCTGGAGCAAGCAGGTGCCCTTGGGCTCTACTTGCATGAGACAGGTCATATGGAGATGTTACTGGTGCCCGCTCGAGCAAATCGATGATGAACGGGAAGACAGTACAATGTCACAATGCATCAGCTTTCCAAGCTTTTTTTTTTTTTTTTGGTAGTCGTTTTGGGGCCACCCCTCATAGTGCTCAAGGTTTACTTAGGTCTATGCACTTAGGGGATCACTTTTGGCAGGGATCAGGAGACCATAGGGGGTTCCAGGGATTGAATCCAGGTATGGATTTAATATGCATATGCAAGACAACTGTCCTGGTCTCTCTGGTCTCAAACTTCCATTTAAAAAACCCAATTACTTGTTAGGCATGGAGAGAAACAAAGTACCTATTACCCAAAATTGCATTTCTATTTTTTTTAATGTTTCTCCCATGCTCTGCAGATCACATGCTAACGCATTTGGAAACATCTTGTACTTTATAATGTCTCTGTCCCAGCTGCACAACAAGCTGAGCCACCATATGTGAGGTGCAGCCACTCTGCTATAGAGGCCACCTCGAGGACATGGGCGGTGCCCAGGGTTCAACCATCACAGAGGTAGCTCCAGCAGTGCCCATCTGTCAGTTGTGTCCAGGATGCCAATAATACATGTGCTGCCATACTCAGACACCCAAACTAGCCTCGCTGGCAGCTGAATACCACTAAATGACTCAGTGAAAGTCGCATCCATTCCCCAAGCCAGTGTCTCGCCTGACCCAAGTATTGTGAGATCAAATGATTTATCTGCAAACCTCTAATTTGAGGCGGTTTATTATATAGTAATAGCTAAAGAGAACCCTATGAGTCGACACCAAATGAACATAGGCTTGTAAGCTCCAGCATCATCTGAAGGCCTCAAGAATCCCTGCAGAGGTCACAATGGCTCACTTCTAAATTTATGCCATGCCTCCTGGCCAATCTAGGAAAGCCATATTGATTGGGGACATCCCTGAATCATCACCCCTGGAGACATCAGAGAGGACTCAGTCATGGGCACTTGCCCTTTCGTCCCTTCAGTGACTGGGAAAGAAGACACAAGTGTCCTAATCGCCTTTGCCACCCATCATATGAACACAGTGGAGTCAGGCTTAGATATGGCAGAGAAAAGGAGAGAGGCAAAGAACCTGGGGCCAAACTGGCATTATCAAATCATAGAATCAACAAACCAACCCGAAGCCCATCCAACTGTCAGACATCTGCTCTGTGGACTGGTTCCTTTGTTTCTAGGCTAAGCCAGTGAGTGCAGGACTTGTTGCCTGCTACCTAAGACAACCAAATTAATACTGTAGCTCCCATCTCTGGAATGTGGGCATTTCTCAAGCACTTCAATTTGATTCTAGCTTCCTGATTCTACCTCTATTTTATGTTCCAGAATACAGACCTGGAGAGCACCAGGTTAATTTTCTAACATCATCCAATAGCAAGTATAGAATTAGAATTTAAACTGAAAAGGTGTGACTTAAAGCTTTTTCTGTTAACACTATTCTAACCAAGAAGTAGTAACAAAGTAGTAGCAGTGGAAGGAGAGTTTCCTTGATTTGTTCACAACAAAAGATATTCATGAGTAGGGTGCACTATAAATGCAAATAACTGTGTCAGTCATGACCTTAAATGGACAGGTGGGTCATGAGTGTTCTACATGACAGTTCCCACTGTTTACTGATGCTTTAGACATAGCTCTGCCTCATATTTATGTACGTATATACACAAACATGCACATTCATGCACATTATATATTTTTGTTATACCTCTTCTCTAAGTGACTTTGAAGCTTCCTACTCTGGTTTTGCTGTTCATGGAAGCGTATCTTGGAGGAAGTATGTACAGAGAAGTTATAATGAAAGTAAGATGCTAACAATTTCAGTGACAAGGCCAATTCTTTACAACACGAGGCCAAAGGACTGGAAATTTTGAAATGAGTTCTTTGTTCACTTGAGGTAAGATTGATTTGCCCAATACTGGTGTTCTACGAATTGCTGAAAATGGTAACACCAGATTAGAGCTAAGCATTGAATGTGAGCAAAGGGATATACATGATAACCCTTAAATGTATGTAGGTCAATCCACAATGTGGAAGAAGGAGGAGGAGGAGGAGGAGGAGGGAGGAAGAGGAAGAGGAGGAGGAGGAGGAGAGGAGGAGGAGGAGGAGAAGGAGAAAGAGGAGGACATGGGGTCCAGAAATGCCTTTCTTAGCAGATGATGTCTCACCTTGGACCTGAAGGGTGAGTATTACCACATCAGGGAGAGGGAGCCAAGTGTTTAGGTTATGGCAGAGCAGTTGCATGGTGCGTGTGCCAACGTCCCAGCAGCATGTGTGAAATGAAGGCTAAAATGTGTACAGAACAGGTCTGTAGGAAATGAGGGGTGGAGGTGATAAGGATCTTCTCTTCTACAGTGACTTCTGGCAGGGAAGTTGGGGCAGGAGTTTAGTTCTTGTGACCACTTCTCACTAGGGGTGGCTTCCTGGTCATTTTAGTTTCCACATTCTGGCTGTTTGCAGACCTGGGTGTTTTCCTAATCCTGGCAGCTTCCCATTTTGGCTACCTGTTCTGGGAGGGCAAGGGGCCGGAATTCTTCTGGTGGTCTGCTGGGTGGAAACTGTCCCTTGAGTGGAAACACTGGAACTGATTGTGCCCCTCCTAGATGTAAGACACACTTTCATTTCTTCAATTTTAGTTTTTATTGGGATTCCGTGGTTTACAATACAATTAATGTTTCTCATGCACACACTTCCAACAGCATTTAAGCTCCATGCTGAAACTGGGAGTTAAGGGAGTCTTCATTTCCTGTGGACACATAAAATCTGTCTCATTGTTTTTCTGCTGTATTCCAGAAGATGTGCAACTAGTCTTTTGACCACATCTACAAAATTTCTTGGTTTCCATGTTGTGTCCTTCAACCCAAGATCATAGTTTTGGTCATGAAACTACCCTTCACATAGTTTTAGACTGTCCATGTGTGTCTCATATGCCTATAACAGTCATGGATCCTTCCCTTTATCTCTCAGTAGTGATGCCTCTGGAGTGGAAATTAGCTATCCAGAATTCCACACTATCCCCTGTTCCCTCCTGGTTTCCCTTCCTATACAAATAGCAGTCAAGAGTCTTTTTATTAAACTCTCCTCAAATCACCTCATGTGAGCCTGATACCTATTTCCTGTGGGTATTCTCCTGACTACACAAGGTGATTGGGCCTGTGTTCCTCCACCTGGGGCTTTGCTAAAGTTTCCTTGGCGAGACCAGCTCATCTCTCCTGTCAACTGGCAGTGAGACCTGCAGGCCAGACGATATTCAGGGTCTAGGGGTTCTCCTTTGCTTTTGGTCTGTTTTGCTGTAAGAAGCAGCATTCTTAAGATTTATTCATGGGTTTAGGTACTTCTGCCTGAGTGATCATTCTTTATCACTTCTGGGTGTTTGCAGCTGGGGTGCTTGTAGAGCTGGTTCATGGTTCCATTAGGAAGTTGCAGAGAGGTTCTGATACTGCCCCTCCTTCTGCACTTGTTAATGGGCTTTCTGCAGTGCTATTTGCCTCTGGGAGAGCCCAAGCATCCCTCAATCACACTGACTGGTATTTTTTGGAGCAAGTATTCAAGGAGAACTTTCTATTTACTGCAGCATTTCTCAGCCAGAGGCCACATAGACCCCTCAAGGCCCCAAGAATATTTCAAGGGGACCCAGGTCATAATAAAGAAAATGGAGTGTGTGTGTGTGGGGGGGGGGGGAGACACAGCATGAGACCAATGGGCCAAGGAGCATAGGAAAAGAACAAGATCAGGAAGGGGTCACGGTGGGGAATTGGGTTGAGAAACACTGGCTACTGTGTGGGGTTATCGGTGCTCCCTACTACCTCTGACTCAGAGGCCAACTTCCCTTTGCCATTATATCAACAGACTTGTGTTAACTGCACATAACACAACCAAGTTTGACAATGAGGCGTCACACACACAGACACACAGCACACAGTACACTATAGTATGGTGCTGCTCAATCAGTAGCTCAAAATGTCAGGGCCACGAGTCCCATGGTTTGCCTGATACCTCGCTGCTGCCTGCACAGCTACTGGGGGTCAGCTACTCCAGCCACTGTCTCCATTCCGGAAAGGAGTCAAAGGAAGAAGAGAGGAAGCGGCAGCGTCTGTTTTGTGTGGGGGACGGCTGCACAGCGTAAAATCAGTTAATCCCACTGACTTTCACACTTCAAAATGATTAAAATGGGATTTGGAGACACAGTCATTGTCTCCAATGGCTTAGGCGCTTGCCTTGCATGTGGTGGACTCCTAGCACTAGGACTTCTAGCCCAAATCCTAGCACTGTAGATCTCCAGATCACCTACCTCCAGGGGTCACTACTGAGCATAGGCCCTGGAGACTGGGCTCTGAGCACATCAGTGTGGTCCAAGTCCTGCCATTCCCCAGAGAAAGCAATGGGTAAATAAAAGTACTTGAAAATAAACTGTATCACTGTATCACTGTCTTCCCGTTGATCATCGATTTGCTCGAGCGGGACCAGTAACACCTACATATGTCCAGTCTCATGCTAGTAGAGCCCAAGGGCATCTGCTAGCTCCAGGAACATAAAGAGCCTCAAACCATTCCATCAGGTTCTCACTTGCAAAGTATAATAATAATAATAGCATCCTCACCTGGCTGTTGGGACAATTAGAGGAGTTAATTAATGAATAATGCTGAGACAGTGGCGGTCGGTAGCAGGTGCTCATTAAGTGCTGGCGGCGACCATCATCAATATTGACATACTTAACGAGTTTGCACGTGATAAAATTAGTGCTAAACAGGGATCGCAAAGGAAATTCAACAGTCCTATAAGTCCTTGTCTTTTGTCAACTACAAATGGGTTGTTTTCTGCGTTTCCTTTGGACTCCTGGTTTGAACAAGAGATGACACTGGGTGTGGTGGAGACAACGATAGTGCCCTGAATCAAAGGCCAACAGACTCAAGATGCATGTAAACGTTTAGGTGGGAGGTGCAGATATAATGCAGGCAGTAAGGCACTTACTTGCCTTGTATCTGGCCCATCACATATAATGCAGGCAGTAAAGCACTTACTTGCATCTGGCCAATCACATTTGAAAACCCCAGCACCTGGGCACAGAGCCAGACATAAGCCCTGAACACACCCAGGTGTGGCCAGAAAAAAAAAGAAAAGCTAAAAGAATGACAGAAATTTAGGACTTACTAGCAATGGGGTAGGCAAGGAAGGGAGAAAAGGGCCCAGGGTGCCTGCAGGCTTGGGGCTTGATCTGATGGTTCTGTCTGGCGGGAGCGGAAGCAGGGCCCAGGCCGACCTTGTGTTGAACAGGTGCCGTATCTGTGAGGCTGGAGAGAACCACAGTGGCAGTGAGCAAGAACCTTTCACTGTGAGGCCCAGGCAGGAGACGCATTTGGGAGTGAGCGTCCAGCGATGCTATGTTCCTGCAGAAGGACAGGCCTACCTGGCGGGAGGGAGCAGAGGTCTAATCTCCTCCTATTTCCAAAATGCCACTGAGCTCTGGACCCCCTCCAAGCCTTGACTCCAGTCTCCTTTGACTCTAGTTTGGTTGCACTTCTGGATCATCCAGTCTCACCTGGATGGTTACTCCAGCATCCATGGTGCCTTATTCTTTATATTTCTTTCTATTTTTTAGTGTGTTTGTGTTGGGGTGCTCCCAAGAAATGTCAGGGAGACCCAAAGGCTATTCCTGGTGACGCTTGGCTAATCGGACTAGTTGTTCAATGCAAGGGCCTAAGGATGCGGTGCTCTCTGGACTCTGCAGTGCTGGGGACCTATGGGACCACATCTGACAGTGTTTAAGGGGCCTTGAAGAGAGGGATCAAAGCAGAGTCAGCACATACAAAATCTGTGACCCTAATCACTATGCTACCCCCCTCATCCCTGTTCTCTCTTTTATCTCACCTCTGTTCTAATTCATTCTCTAAGATGCTAATTATACTTCCTAAAATGACTCTGTCCATTCAGCTCTTTCCTTTTTCAACTGTAATCAAGTAGTAATCAAGGAGTAATCAAGATAAAGTCCAGCTCTTCTGCTGGAATCCGACTGTTTTTCACCTGGTCTTTCATGTTTTCCTCTAGCTTCTCTCTCCCTCTCCTTCATGATCCCTAGTGGGAGCCCTACCCTAATGAGTTATTTCTAAATCCTCCTATGTTCCCTGATGCCTCATGATTTGAAACCTCTGTGACTTTCTCTCACATTCCTAACAAAACCCATACTCTATCTGAACTGGTCTTGGATACTTTCCAGCTGATTGTCCTCACTTTCCCTTCCTCTCTGCTCTAGCGAATCTCTTTGCTGTGGCCTGAACTTGTAAAGAAAATATCACATTCACATTTATCAATTTATGATATTTATCATATACTTATTCTGTTCATTTTTTTGGGGGAGAAGGGCTGAATCACCACCCAACAGTGCTCTGGGCAACATGCGAAGCAAGCACCTAACCCCTGTTCTATCTCTCTGCCCCTCTGTTGTTTTACGGTGATCTCCTCCTGGGGATACTACAATGTACAATGGGTGGGGTGCTTGGACCCATTAAAAAATCAACTGACCTGGATTTAATCCTTGGCATCTCATATGGTCCCCAGAGCACTGTCAGGAGTAAATCCTGAGTGTATAGCCAGGAGTAACACCTGAGCATCAGCTGGTATGACCCCAAAACAAGCAAATCTAGACAAAAACTATCTCCTCCCACTAGAATATAAATCTCACAAAGGAATTTGTGAATTCCATCTGCTGCTAGATCCCCATTGCTCAGATCAGTTTTTTAACTTAGTGGCTACTCAATTTATATTAGCTAAATGAAGTGAATGGACAAAGGACTAACAATGAATTCCACAACTATACCCCATCCTTGAGCTGGTTAATTCCTACTTATCCTAAAGACCAGGTTTGTTACCAATTCCTGTAGCAATTTTTCCCTGATGCATTGCTCAAATCAGGCTGGGGATTCATGCTTTTTCCTCTGAATTGGTCTCTATTATACAGTACTTCTTTTTTTTTTTTTTTGCTTTTTTGGCTCACACCCGGCGATGCTCAGGGGTTACTCCTGGCTCTGCACTCAGGAATTACTCCCTGGCGGTGCTTGGGGGGACCATATGAGATGCCGGGAATCGAACCCAGGCCAGCACAGGCCGGCGCGTGCAAGGCAAACGCCCTACCCGCTGGGCTATCGCTCCGGCCCATTATACAGTACTTCTTATTGGCACTGAAATGTAGGTAATTTTTACTCCAATCTCTAACCTTCTTGAGAGCAGAAACACCTCTTTTACAGTGACCAATATGTAAATTCTCAGTATACATTTGTGGGGTGAGTAGAAGATGAAAAGCATAAAATTATTACAGTTGAAAAATAACAATTTTGGGGGCTGGAGCAATGGTACAGTGGCTAGAGCATTTGCCTTGCATGCAGCTGACCTGGGTTTGATCCCTGGCATCCCATACAGTCACCTGAGCACCCCCAGGAATAATTCGTGAGTGTAGAGCCAGGAGTAACACCTGAGCATGACTGGGTGTGACCCAAAAAGCAAATAAATAAATAAATAATTTTTACCCAACACTGATGTGCAAACTAACCTCATTTTCTTTGGCAATAACCTGATCTCTGCTCTCTCATGCCCATTTCTTCTGATGATGAAACACTGTGCTTAAGTTTGCCAACAAAAAACAACTCCGTTTGTTCGGGATTCTTGTGGACTCGTTTTTTGCAATCCAGTCTTGTTGGGCTTGATAGTTCACCTAAACTCCGCCCCAGGTCAATACTACTTCTCTCCTCTTTCAAAGAGCTGCTCCTTTCCACTGTCACTGAGACGGTGTCCTTATAAGGTCATGCAGTGGCAGGGAACAGAACGCAGATGGGCTGATACCCTTCTCCAAGAGCTCCTATCTCGATAAACTCCAGAGATTGTGAGAATAGCAGGTTTCACGTGGTTCCTGGGAACTGAATGGATATCATTTGAGGAGCTCAAGATATCCATGGCTTTGCAGTTGTCATTCATTCATCCATTCATCATTCCATCACCCATCCTCCATCCATCCACCCATTCATTCATCCACACATAAATCCATCCATGCATCCATCCATCCATCCATCCTTCCATCCACCCATCCTTCCATCCACCCATCCTCCATCCTCCATCCATCCACCCGTCCATTCATCCACACATAAATTCATCCATGCATCCATCCATCCATCCTTCCATCCACCCATCCATCCTTCCCTCCACCCATCCTTCCATCCATCCATCCTCTATCCATCCACCCATCCATTCATCCACACATAAATCCATCCATGCGGGGCTGGAGGCGATAGCCCAGTGGGTAGGGCATTTGCCTTGCACGTGGCCGGCCTGTGCGGCCCGGGTTCAATCCCTGGCATCCCATATGGTCCCCCCGAGCACCGCCAGGAGTAGGTTCCTGAGTGCAGAGCCAGGAGAAACCCCTGAGCATCGCCGGGTGTGACCCAAAAAGCAAAATAAATAAATAAATAAATAAATAAATAAATCCATGCATCCACCCACCCATCCATCCATCATCCATCCATCCATCATCCATCCATCCATCCATCATCCATCCACCTATCCATCCACCCACCCACTTATCCATCCATCCACCCCTCCACCCACCCACCCATCCATCCATCCACCCATCCATCCATCCACCTATCCATCCATCCACCTATCCATCCATCCACCCCTCCACCCACCCACCCATCCATCCATCCACCCATCCATCCATCCACCTATCCATCCATCCACCTATCCATCCATCCACCCACTTATCCATCCAGCCACCCCTCCACCCACCCACCCATCCATCCATCCACCCATCCATCCATCCACCTATCCATCCATCCACCCACCCACCCACCCACCCATCCATCCATCCATCCATCCATCCATCCATCCATCCATCCATCCATCCATCCATCCATCCATCCATCCATCCATCCATCCAAAGTTCCTGATGAAGCTGAATACTTTATCCCTCCTTTTCCTTTAGTAACAACGAACCTGATCTCTGAAGCATCCAGCTCCTGATCCAATTTCTGGGTATTCTTGCTCAAATTCTCTATCTACCCCCGACCAATGGGGAGGTTCTTAGACACCATCTTAGCTCTGACCACTGTCATGTTCCTGCTGTTGTGACCATGGTATCATGCTGAACCTAAGACTTGGGGTTTCCCTGAACCCTAATAAGCAAGCTATTCCGCACTGCTATCCTCGGAACTCCCTTTTCAAACCATGTATGACCAGTGAGTTCAGTCCTCAGGTTGGACCTTCTTTTCCCTCTGTATCCACTGTCACAAACCTGGATGGCAATAGAACATTTTATGTCTCATTTCTCTTGAACAGATGTCCCTTTATTTCTTACCTCTTTCTATTGACTCTCTAACCTAGGTTCCAGGTGTTTTCCTCTCCTCTACTGGTGTCAGGCAGTACAGCACAGCTATCTGGTGCAAGATGTGGGAGATATCAGAGAAAGGAAATGCTACCCAGGAGATGCCATTCAGATGAGGGACAGAAGGATGAATGACAGGCAGCTTGTTCCACCTAATCCGGTATTTAAAGAGTATGTAGGAGTCCCATCAGATCTCCTGACCATGCTTTCATTGTGTCATTTGAATGGAAAACCCAGTCTCCCAACTTCCTAACTTGCCCCAATGCCACGCAACCTGGCATGCTTTCTCGGGGTAATTACATGCCTTGGGAATTTCAGATGTGACAATATCCTTTACTTTACCAGGTGCACAGGGCAGTAATTGTCTGTGGGTTTCCCAGGGTCCAGTGGTCTGTGGAGTCAGTTCATTAAAAGCCACAGCGCAATTACAGAAAATAACAAGGTTACAGTGTGATGCGATTTTCTCCATGGCACTCCCATGAGCTTTCTCAGTGTCCACCTAAAGACCTGCTTAGATACATGAGTGCCCTCACCCCTGACCTCCTCCAAAGGCCCAATTGACTCTTGACTGTCTACTCGGCTTTACAAACTTCATCTTTCACAAACAAACTCCTGGTTCCTAGTTCCACTATGCTCCTTTTCTGACTTTCTTCAATAGACAACATCTTTCATTCCATAGACTCATTCCTGAGTCTTCATCCCACACATTATATTCACGCACCAGCCGAGCCCAGCATCTGTGTCTTAGCTGTCTCTCCAGAATCAAGCTTCTCATCACTTTGGAGTTACCACTTGTCACTTCACTTGTATTACTTGTCTTCCTGTTGTTCATCAATTTGCTTGAGCAGGCACCAGTAACATCTCCATATGTCCTGTCACATGCTAGTGTAGCCCAAGGGCATCTGCTCGCTCGAAGAACATAAAGAGCCTCAAACCATTCCATCAGGTCATGAGAATGAGGTCTATAATTGTTACTGGTATTTGGCATATCAAATACGACACGGGTAGCTTGCCAGGCTCTGTCGTGCGGGTGGGATACTCTTGTAGTCGCCTCTCATCTCGTTCATTTATTGATGAGCCTGGCTTGTGATCAGCTCTTCTGCTGGGTGGAGCTCTGATGAGTGCGGAGTCCGGATGTGGAAAATGGCAGCCTTCATGGTGTGGGGGTTCCTCTGGCTTCTTGCAAGGCACTGCTGGGGTGGCAGGTCAGGGCTGATGTACTAAGATTTGAAGTTCTTCAAAGATGTACGACGCTGAGGCGGATCCCGCTGGTGGCTGCGCCGCCATCTTGAGCAAGCTACAAAGCCAGATTACTCCTAACCACCACCAGCTTTCCCTGGACCTTTCCAGACACTTCTAGCTGGTTTCTCTGCTCGTGCCCATGGTTTTGGTGAGTGCCATAGATTCTGTGTCTCCAACAAAGATGCTAATAAGCAGTAGCATGAGCCAGAGAGCAGTTTGTTTCTCACACGTAGCAACCTGGGCAGAAGCAGCTCAGAACTTCCGCCGTTGCCCCAGAGTGTCGATCTACTGTGGTTTGTGGCCACACCCCTCCATAGGGTATTTCCTGGCCTCACCTGACCCAACCTTGCTCTCCACCCATCTGCATTCTGTTCAGTGGGAGGAAGAAATGGAAAAGGGAGGGCACACCCTTTTCTTTAACTGTGTGGCCCATAAGTTGTGCCACTGCTTCCATCATTACACACCGATCAGAAGACAGTCAAACAACCACACCCAGTGACGGAGACCTGGAAACAAGCCTTTGGGAGAACTGGCACATGCTTATAGGCAGGGCTCTGCGGCTAGGGCAGTGTGAGTGGATATCGGGTTTTCTGTTTCACACTTGCCTTTAGGTGAATGGTTCCTTGTACCATAGCTACCAGGGCAAGCTCCTCAGTCAACGAATGCTGGCACTCAGGAAATATTTGTTTATTATGTAGCTCAATCAATCAATCCCAAGGCATAAGAATCAGCCTGGAAACCTAGAGGTTCCTCAGCCCCTCCTATTGCTCTCGGGTTTCTTCATCTTCAGCTGACTTCCCCACAAAGCAGTGAGAACACTGGCCTTTCATGTGGCTAGAGAAGATGAAGCCAGGGACTCAGTGTTCTGGGAAGCTCCTTGGGCCATCCCCAAGCATCCCACCTTGGCCCTTCCCAGCTTCTGTCTCAGGATTCCAGAGTCACCTCTCCAACACAAGGACTGCAGACATTCCTTTGGGTCCAAGACAGGCAAGAACACATGGGGGCAGCCTCACTGGACTAAAATAAATCCCTAGAGAGATCCAGCACTCCCCTGCCGAAAGAGGAACCTGCAGGTGACTTCCTGCCCGTGGCACCCAGGAGTCTCAGGTTACTGGATCCTGTCCCTGGCACAGTCTGGCCAGCAAGGAAGCACGTGCACTTTCCCCTTAGTCATCTTTATTCTGGGGCATCATTGTGACAAAAACAACTGAGGCGGAGGTTCAGAATCAAACAGGTAACAAGAGGCAAGATAGAACCCTGAGCCTCAGGAATACAATGTATCTATTGTTGTTGTTGTTGTTGTTGTTGTTGTTGTTGTTGTTGTTGTTGTTTTGGGGGCCACACCTGGCAGTGCTCAGGATTACTCCTGGCTCTGCACTCGGGAATTACTCCCGATGGTGCTCAGGGAACCACATGGGGTATTGGGGCTAGAACCCAGGTCTGCTGTGTGCAAGGCAAGTGCCTTACCTCTGTACTATTGCTCTGGCCCTCTACGATGTATTCTAGAATAAGCTTCCAGCCCTAGAGAATCTAATCATCTTGGTTTGGGGGTAACTTTTCTTTGGCGTATTTATCTGAGGCAAGAATATTAGCAGAGTTTGGAGGGACACTAAAGCTTTGGAGGGCGGGCCCTGGCTTGGGGCTCAGCCCCGAGCAGGCAACCTTGACCAACATGACCTCATAGGCCAATTGGACTCAAAACCCAAACCTTCTTCCTGGGTTGTTGTAGGATTAGATGCGCTAATATCCTTATCCCTTAATAAGCACTTAAATCCCTTTGTAGCCCAATTATTAAAAATACAATTGAACCTGTGCCCTGCCACTTCCTCAGTTTGCAATCTCAGATAAGTGCCTGGACCATTTTGAACTGTCTTCCTCTTCTGTAAAATGGGCATGATAAGCCACCACAGTCTGCTTTGACAAGGACTGAATCATCTCACCAGGGCACATACTCACATACCCGATGCGATACAGTTAATCATGAGGGCGGGGGCAGCATTTCTGTTGTTTCCATCCTGGGACATAGACAAATCAGGGTAATCCTGAGACTAGGAACCACTTGGCCTCTGTTGACCCCTTAAGGCCCCCTCACTAATTTCTTAATCTCTAGATCAGTTCTTGGCCTATGGTCGATTAAGAAATGCGAAATATTTTGTATTAGTCTTTTTTTCAAGAAAAACACTAATAAATAACACACCCAAACAACTTAAAAAAATAAGTCCAGGGCAAAAACTCAAGCCAACTATCTCCTTTAGGTGACAGATCCCCTCAGAAGTTTAGAGTCATGAGAGAAAGAGGTATTAGGGGGACCCCAGTGTCGCACTTTCATGTTCTTCATGTCATCTGTTTCCCCCCTGGACTGTTAGCCCCATTAAGGCAGAAACATATACACCCATTCATCACTTTAAGCCCCTGGCTGACCCACACTCAACACTCAATAAGTATCACTTGAATAAATTATTTAATAATAAAATGAAATGAGAAATTGGGATCAAGAGAGTAGGGAAGGTTAACTGGAAAATGTGTATGTGTGTAGGTGTGAAGATATTCACCACCAAGGCCTAGTTATAGAAATAATGCCTAGAGCATATGGTATGCTTTAGTCAGTGTTTTCAGTTGGAGAATCAACTAATAAATAGATGAACTGGTGGATGCGAGGGTGGGTAGGTATATACATGTATGAACAAGTTGAGGGATGAAGAATGGACTGGGTGGATAAATAAATGGATAGACAGATGACTGAATGGACGGAGAACTGGTGGGTAAAATAATATATGACTGGATATGATGGAATGTTTGTTGGATAAATCAGTGAGTGGAAGGAGGGGTCCTGTTAGGAACTGGGGATATAACTAAGTCATAAACAATGAGGAACTGCGACAGGTCAGTGTAATGGGAGAGAGAAGAGGGAGAAAACAGGAGCAATTACCTGAGTACTTGCTGGTACTCTAGCAATTGGTTGGGCCCATTTGTACATTCATCTGGTCTGAACATGTTTTCCAAACGAAGTACCCGAGAGGTTTTCCAAGATCACTCAAGTAACTAGAATTTGATATTTTTTTTTTCCATTAAACTTCTGGTAGGAAATCCAATTTTATTGATTTTTTTTTAATTTCCCCAAATAGCTGAGTAAGGATCCAGCATGTGGATATTACTTAAATTCCACAAAGAAACCCCATTTCTGGTTATGGCTGAAAGAGTTGGCCACCCGATGGGGTGACTGACTGGGAGCCTCAGAACGCCGCACCTACCAAGGAAAACTCTGAGAGACCGGGTCCTCTGCAAAAGCAAGGGTTTTATTAATAAGCGAGTATACTCGGGCCCATAGCATGACCCCAAGTGGTCAGTGGCTAAGAGCCCCGAACCCTTCCAGGGAGGATTTTTTAAGAGATAGTTCCCGCCGCTACAGAAAAGCCCGCGCATAACCATCCAATAGATTTAAAATATTACATCAAGGTCTCGGCGCAGGCAGCCAATTACTTTGTACCAAGTAACCATTTCCCACCAATCAGATCATTCTTAATACTTCTTTCTATATTTGGTGCGGCTAGAAACAGCGTGGGATCATGGGTCAGCAAGGGCTATGCGTACTTGCAGGAATGCAATCCAGGCAACTCAGGCCAGATAGTAGATTCTGGGCGGGGGTCTAATAACCTCTAACAGGAATTTGTTCTGGGCCTTTTGTAGATAACAAAAAGGTTACTTCAAGATGGAAAGGACACTCAGGCCCTAAATTGGTAACTTTCCATGAGTAGGCCTGCCCTGGTTGGGAAAGGGGGTTTCTGCCTTCTTTCAATGGCCTTTCTTTGCCATTTTCCAGAGAAAATTCCTTGCCTTGGAATATAATCCTCATCTTTATGAAAGTGAGGACAGGTTTTCTCCTCCGGGATCTGACCCTGCCATCTGAGTTTAGTTTCTTCCCCTATGGCAAATGGGCTTGTGGAGGCCGTGGGTGTGTTGTGATGTGTATCTAAATAATAATGGCCCAGGACTCTGGAAAAGCAAAAGGGTCTGTGAATTATTATTATTAGTTCTTCTTCAGAAGCATGAGAAAAAGGATCCTATCTCTTTGTAGAAGTATGAGCTGCACCAGATAGATTTCAGAGATGCTGAGGCCACACCTACATAGCAAAGATGTTTTACATGTAAAAAATTCACACATTTCTTTCCTGTGCAGTTTACAAAGTCTTTTTTGGGTCACACCCTGTAGTGCTCAGGGGTTACTTCCAGCTCTTTGCTGGGGGACCATAATGCAGCATGTTCTTAGTCTTTTGAACTATCTCCCTGTAGTGATTTTTCTATATATTATTTTTATTTATTTGCTCAATTTCTTTATTTTCTTTTTATTTAATTTTTTTTTAAAAATTGACTCCAGCTCTATGACTTATTATCTGGTTGTTGGTAGTTCCAACACCACATCCCTGGTAAAGTTTTAGAATAATATGTACACAGGAATCTTGTAACTATGCTTTGAAACTGTTTTTTCTATCTACAATTAAAAAAATGAAGATCACAGTATTGAATGACTTACCCCAATGTTATTCCCAGTAATTTAAAATAGAATCCAGGGCTAGAGTGAGCATATAGCAGGTAAGACATTTGCCTTAGATGCAACCGGCCTATGTTTGATCTGGAATGCTGCCATGAGCAATTCCTGAGTTGTAGAACCAGGAGTAACCCCTGAGCATCGCGATGCAGCTGGCTAAGCTCTCATGGAGCTTTGAGAAATGCGGGAATAAACACTAAAACCTGGGACAAAAGAGAGGAACGAAACTGACATTGTTTCTATCTAATGGCATGTGTAGTACCTTAGATGAGATTAAAAAGTACCCCCAGGGGCCAGAGCAATAGCCCAGTGGGTAGGGCGTTTGCCTTGCATGCAGCTGGCCTGTGCCGGCCCGGTGATCCCCGAGCACCGCCAGGAGTAATTCCTGAGTGCAGAGCCAGGAGAAACCCCCTGAGCACTGCCGGTGTGATCCAAAAAGGGAAAAAAAAAAAAAGTACCCCCAAATCATAAAAGCAAATGAATATTTTTTAATTGATAAGCCTAAGGAAGGAATCAAAGGGGACTATTAGTAAAAACGCCCGTGTTTTCAGATAGGAGATACAGGGAAATGACTTGTAAGAAAATAACATATCATTGAGACCCAAAAAGAATCCAATGCTAGGTAGGCCTAGGGGATGCAGGGCTTCTGTGCAGCAGAGACAAGAGCATGCACCCACGGCCCGAGTGAGCAAGAACTCAGTTAACTGCGTTATGGAAAATGAAGCAAGACCAGTGGCATTGAAAGCTGTTGAACAAAGGTAAGGAGAGGGGATCACTACAGTAGGCAGAGGTCAGGTCACTGAGGCCAGTGAGGATCACAGAAAGAGGCTTTGTTTTAAAGACAAAGGGAAGGAAATTGAAGATTTCATACAGGAAATAGTCAATCAACCTCTGTCTTCTCAGTGGGCATTCCTCGACATCTAGGGCCCTCTGCTTGGTCACCCAACCTTCCAGATGAGGTTAACCTCCCTGATGTCTTTTCGGGATCTTTTGGAGCTGGAGGTGGATTCCTCTCCCTTCTGGCTGGGTCCTGGGAGCCTCCGCAACTGACCTCCACCATCTCAGCGGTCTGTCTCCATCAGCATCTCCTGAACCGTGTGGCTGTGTCTGAATGGAGACAGGTTTGCTCATCACCTCACGAACTTCTCACTCCACATTGCCTGTGACAGGGAGAAGACAAGTAGGGAAGGAAAAGAGTGACATCCAGCTTAATCCCTTGGAGATTCTCATGGAGTTAATAATAAAAGATTCACCCTCGGCACAGCAGGAGCATAGAAAACACAGTGGGGAGCACAGAAGCCCACCAAGCTCAATGAGTGAAATAATAACACAGAAGGTTTTACCTGTATCAACCAGCTCTGTAAGCTCTCAGAAAAGGACATCAGTGACACTGTGTTCACTGTTTGAAGAACTAAAAAGTAAAAACCAAAGCAACCAAACAAAAAATGATGGCACACAGAGGCATCAAAATAAGAGTGTAAGAGATAAAAAAAAAATAGGGGGCCAGAGCAATAGTCCAGCGGGTAGGGCGTTTGCCTTGCATGCAGTCGGCCCATGCCGGCCCTGGTTCGATTCCCGGCATCCCATATGGTCCCCCGAGCACCGCCAGGAGTAATTCCTGAGTGCAGAGCCAGGAGTAACCCCTGAGCATTGCCGGGTGTGACCCCAAAAAGCCAAATCTATATATGTGTATATATGTATAAGCAGGGGCCCAGAGTTTGCCTTGCATGTGTCCGACCCGGTTCAATCCCTGCATCCCATATAGACCTCCGAGCATCACCAGGAGTAATTCCTGAGTGCAGAGCCAGGAGTAACCTCTGAGCATCTCTGGGTTTGACCCAAAAAGCAAAAAAAAAAGTATATATATATATACATATATATACACACACATATATGTATGTATATACATATATATGTATATATATATACATATATATACATATATACAGAGACTCAAGACATGGGGCAGAGCTGCTACTTGCTCTCCCTGTGCCCAGCCGCTCACGAGGCGCCCAGGAGGGATGGTGGGTTCTAGCCCTGGCCCGCCACCCCAGCAGAGCCTTGCAACAAGCCATACGACCCCCCACTCCATGAGGGCCTCCATTTTCCACATCTGGTCTTCCCCCTCATCAGAACTCCACCCAGCAGACCAGCCTATCACAAGCTTGTGGCTGCGCAGTTCATCAATAAATGCTGGATTTAGAGATGACTACAAGAGTATGCTACCTGCAAGGCAGAGCCTGGCAAGCTACCCGTGTTATATTCGATATGCCAAATACCAGTAACAATTATAGACCTCATTCCAGAATGGATTGAGGTTCTTTATGTTCCTGGAGCAAGCAGATGCCCTTGGGCTCTACTAGCATGAGACAGGACATATGGAGATGTTACTGGGGCCCGCTTGAGCAAATTGATGATGAACGGGAAGACAGTGACAGTGATATATATATACATACATATACATATATATATATATACACATATGAGTTATACACGGGGACTCAGATACACAGGGCAGGCAGAGCTGCTACCAGCTCTCCCTGTGCTCAGCTGATCATGAGGCGCCCGGGAAAGAAGGTGGGTTCAAGCATGGTCCTCCATCCCAATAGACACTTGCAAGAAGCCAGAGGAACCCCACACCATGAGGGCCGCCATTTTCAACATCCAAACTCAACAACTCATCAGAGCTCCACCCAAGAGAAAAGTTGTTCTTTCCCAGTTGTGCGTGGCTGCTTTGCATCCACGTGGTTCATCACGAGATGAGAGCCAACTACCAAGAGTATCTCACCTGCACGGGAGAGCCTGGCATGCAACCCGTGGTCGTATTTGATATGCCAAAAACCACTTATAATTATAGACCTCATTCCCATGACCTGATGGAATGGTCTGAGGCTCTTCATGTTCCTGGAGTGAGCAGATGCCCTTGAGCTACACTAGCACATGACAGGATGTATGGAGATGTTACTGGTGCCTACTCGAGCAAATCGATGAACAAAGGGAAGACAAGTGATACAAGTGATAAAGCTTGCAAATATACAAACTATATATATATATATAAAAGCAGAAGTGGCAGATATAGAGTATCATAGGTGAGGAAAAATCCAAGAAACTGCAAAATGAGATGAAGAAAACCTCTAGAAAACAACAGAAGATGGAAAGAAGTATGAAAAGAAAGGAAACCCACAAAGGAGATCCATAGGATTAGTTCAAGAGGATCAATTCAGGAATCATTGAATTCTCTGAAGAAAAGGAAGGCAAATGGATTCTTTCTCAATATTAAAAACAAGAACTCATAAATAAGAATTTCCCAGTGCTGAGTGCAAGCACTGAGACCCAAGAGGCCTGAATAAGCTAAAATAGAAAAACTCCATTACAATGTAGCTACACTATCATAAGGATTGTAAAAGCCACAGGATATTGAGAGCAGCAAGATCAAAAAAGGAATGTAAAGACAGATGAAAGTCCCTAAGACTCAGTCACAGCAGATCAGTCCAATGTAAGCTGGAGCCCGGAGAGAAGGAGGGACTTGGTAAAGCAGTTCAATGAAGCAAGCAGCTCACGGAGCTCCATTCAGCTGGATTATCAATGAGAGTTAAAGGAAAAATCCAGAGCTTCATGGACAGGCAACCGTCTAGGAAATAATGTCCTTGAAATCTTTTTTTTTCTTTAAATAAATATGAGGGAGCTTCTTGAAGAAAGACAGACTTCTCAGTACTTTGACAGAGTACGGGATTCAGTCACGGCATCACCCTCTATTAGATTAAAAACTTCTAGAGTTGATACATTTTCAACAATGAATCAATTTTTCATTTATATTGAATGTTCTATGTCTATCCTGGTGATTTTTTACATACGTGAAGATTTTTATTGTAACATTTTACTCATTAACACAGATACTTATGTGTTGCAGGACACCTAAAAGTCTAAAAAGCCTCTGCATCTGCCCTGGATTGCCTCCTGCAGGTCACTTTGTAGATAAGGAGGTAGTTTAAATGCAGCAGTTTATCTGACCATGTATTCTGTACTGGCTGGTATAAATATTCTCTCATGCTACCACAAGCATCCTGGGACTAGCTAGATCTTACCAGCATATTTGCCTGGCCACGTTGGATCTCTAAGTAATTAGACCAGAGAGAAATGCTGTTTGCCTCCAAGCAAGCAAGCATGGCTCCCTGATAACTCAAAGGCAACTAAAATACAAAACTACCGTGAAGTAGACGGGACTCTTGTGAAGGCCTGGAGAAATATTTAACTGGCATTAGTATAGTCTTTGGTACAGAGACATGCCATATCAGAAACCCCCTTCTCTACTCTATAAAGGCAATTCTAGGCAGATCTTGGCTCAAGATATGAGGTGAGGTGCTGGGAGAAATTACCTGAGGGCATTTGATTCTTCCTGACAGGGGAAGTTACATTTAGCTTATAGCTCCTCCCAGCTCTGCTAGGAGGCTTTGAATTAGCTCTGGGTCCTTGTAAACAGCCAGATGGTCTCCTGAAGTTGCTACATTCTATAGAGCTACTTTCCTGTTTTCATCTCTAGATAGCCCAGCCCAGAAAGGGCTGGGCTGGGAAGTTTGAGCGGATTTCTAGCTATAAAATAACCCGCAAGAAGAAAGAAGCCCTCTTTTCTCCTTTTGCCATTTCAGCTTCCCTTGGTGTTTTGCTTCTCCGTCCTCTCCATTCTCTGTTGGGCCTCACGTGGTGGCAGCCATCTTGGCCTACACCTGGCTGGGGCCTAGCTGGGAACCCAGAGTCTGGAGGTTTTCCCTGCTCTTGGATTGTATATTGGATCCTGTGATAGTAAAGCCTTTTTTAAAACTGCATCGGATTCCTGAGTCTTCATCCATTCCCCACCGGCCCGGAGGTAGAAGGGAACTTCGCTTCCCGGGACTGTCGGGGACCCCGGCGTCCCCCGACACTTATGTATTATCTGCAATACAATATTTTCTAACATAAAGCCAATATTCCCTATTTAGGATAAAACACACTTTAATACTTTTACAGGCCTATTCATATTTTCCCCTTAACATTTTCTTAATTCTCTTCACTCTGACTAAATCATACATTTTGGGATTTATCTCTTTAATGTAAATTTTTAATGTATAAGAACAGAATTATTCAAACTATTGCTATTTTAATATTTATATACCTTTAAAATGAAAATGCATAATTTTTTGAAAAGGTTTGATCAATAATTTATCGATTGACAATTTTGTAGAATTTCAGGAGTTTAACTTTATTCATCCACGTGTGGAGGTGTCACCACCTTCACGATACATTTTTTAAAAAAATCTTTCTCATATCTTGGATATAAATAGTAAGGGAACAACAAATGAATACAGTCATAAGAACTGGAGATTTTTTTAAAAAAAATTATTATATCACCATCAGATAGACAATGAAAAAGCTGTTCATGATTGGATTTTAGTCCCACAATGTTGCAGCGCCCATCCCTTCACCAGTGCATTTCCCACCACCAATGTCCCCAGAGTCCTCCCTTACCCCATCCCCTGCCTGCGTCTCTGGCAGGCTCTTTTCTTCTCTCTCTTTCTCTCTCCTTTTTTGCTCATTGTGGTTTGCAATGAGGGATTATATGCATCTACTTTCACTACTCAAGAACTGGAGATTTTTGTCTACGAACTGAGCTTACATGAGAGGGTTGTGAGGGGCCTTTGGGACACAGGTGGCGAGAAGCAGATACCCTGGTGATGGGTGTGTTGTTGGAACAAAGTATGCATGAAAGTATAATTAATAGTATTGTAAAGCCCGGTACCTTAATAAAAATAATTATAAGAAAATCAGGTAGGAAAAAAAATAAGTTGATCAAATTTGCCTTTTATTTTACTATTACTTTTGACAGTTGATGGTTATTAAATCTCAAAATATATATTAAGGGGGGCTGGAGCAATAGTCTAGCAGGTAGGGCATTTGCCTTGCACGCGGTCGACCCAAGTTTGATCCCCAGCATCCCATATGTTCCCCTGAGCACTGCCAGGAGTAATTCCTGAATGCAGAACCACGAGTAACCCCTGAGCATTGCCAGGTGTGACCTCCCCCAAAAAAACAAAATATATATATTAAGGGGTGCAAGATACAAGATATATCTACAACAACATATAATTAATATATTGTTGACAGATGCCACAATAGCTGACCCTTGGTCTCTGGGTTTCTGCAAGCTCAAAGCCACTCACATTTGCCTGAAGGCTCTTATACAAATCACAGTAGGAAGGAGAATGGGACAGGGTTGGAAAAGGCAGTTTGATTTTAATAACTCTTGGAATAGCATTATACTTTTATCATATAGCATTGTACTTTTTATCACTGCTAGCTGGTGGGGTATTTTTCTCATAACCCCCACTGGTCCTCTTCACAGGACAATTAGAATATAGCAGGAAAGGCCAGGCTACGTCAGGGACCTCTGTCTTTGAAATCAGCTCTGCTAAGATCAAGTTGTTCACCAACTGTTATGCTTTATTTCTTTTGCACTTTCAATTTATTTTTATATCACTATCATTATTTGGGGAGTTGGGTCATACTGACAGTGCTCAGGGATTACTCCTGGCTCTATGCTCAGTGATCGCTGCTGGCTGTGCTTAGGGGGAACCATATGTGGCTCTGGCCATCTAGCCAGGGGTTGGTCCCTTACAAGGCAAACAACTTAACCCCTGTACTATCCTCAGGCCCAAACTGCATATGTACTTTTTAATTTAAATTTTTATTGAGCTAACACTGGTTTACATAAGTGTAAATTTTGATATGTTTTAGGGTTTCCACATCATGATCACCAACAAAGTGCAAATAGCTTCCACCTCGTCCATTGGTTACTTCCCACATGCCCCCAGTAACCTCAGTTTTGTAGTCAGGATATAAGGGTTTATTTCAAATTTGCACTTTGAAAATACTTGCCCAAAGAATGAGGGAGGAAGAAGAGTAAAATGGGATTCAGAGACAGCAGGCGTTCACGTGAGACCTTCACAGTTTAAATTTCTTGAGGAGGAAGGAAGCAGATGGACTGGTTCTGAGGGAGAGCAACCCTGTTTAAGTCCTAAGAAGGGGTGTGTTACCAGAAGAGGCCCTGGGGTTTTTCCAGGCATAACTGGAGTTGACCTGGGCCACTGAGAAGTGTTTTATAGAGACACAGAAAAAAGAAGAGTCTAGTTGTTGACTCATCCGTTTGAGAGGCCTCTCAGATATTCAAATGGATGTGACAGGTCTTGATTAGAGATAAAGTGTTTGGACTTCTCAGGCTGGTAGCGATGACATTTGTGGCCAAGATGTGGGTAAGGTGATGGTTAGGACAGGAGACAGGTGACAAGCCTGCATGAGGGGACTCCGTGCCTATTGTTAAGGAAGGGGCTAACTGGGGCTCCTTCACGATGGGGCTGACATTGTTTCTCTGTCTACAATAGGCTAAAGAACAAAGGACAGCAATGGTATTTGTCACTGTTTGGGTTTCTTTTTATTTGTCTAAATTTCCCAATAGGCTGTAAGTTCTTTAAAGATAAAGAATGAACCTCATTTTACAGAACAGGAGACTTGAGCTCGGGAAATTTTAATTATTTGCTAAAGTTCACATTGTTAACAAATGGAAAGACCATGCTTAGACTCAAAGTCTAAGACTCAAACATACACTTTGAAATCCCACGGAAGAGGCAGTCTCAGCAGTACTCGGCTATGCTGCTGTCCAGAGATTCTGCACTCAGTAGGTAAAATGCAGCCCTCTGTGCAGAGTGACTTACCCGTAAAGACTGTCTAAGCAATCTTTTCCATTCCAATGTCATGAAGCTATTATTTTTGTATGGTCTTCAAGAGTTTTCAATATTTTATTTTTCAATATTTTATGTTTGCTCACTTGATCACTTGACATCCCGTTATTCATCGATTTGCTTGAGCGGGCGCCAGTAATATTTCCATTTGACCATATCACGTGCCAGTGTAGCCCAATGGCATCTGGTTGATTCAGGAATACGAAGAGCCTCAAACTGCTCGTTCAGGGTCTTGACGAAGAAGTCTGACCATCTTGTAGGTGGGGGCCACGTGATCTTTTGACGTCCCGTGGGATCCAGTTGGTAACAGCTCTAGTCCAGCGGTCATCTCCAAATCGCATTACATGTCCAGCCCATCTCGTATTACATGTCCAGCCCAAGTCGCATTACATGTCCAGTCCCAGATGGGCTGGACATGTAATTTATGTTTAACTATTTTAATTTTTTTTTGTCCATGAGGAATTTATTTTTATAAATGAGATAAAACAAGGAATACTTTTATTTTGTTCTTCTCTGTTATGGCAAACTGTCCCAGGAAGATTATTTTGAAAGGTTCCACTTTTTTTAAAACTATTTTATTATACCACCGTGTGATATACAATTACAAAGATGTTCATATTTGGGTTTTGGACATATAGTGTTCCGGCACCCATTCCTCCACCAGTGCCCATTTCCCACCACCAATGTCCCCACTTCCCTCCTCCCTCCCTTTAGCCTGCCTCTATGGCAGGTTCTTTATCTCTTTCTCTTTTCTCTCTACCTTCCCTTACACATTGTGGATTACAATACATACATCTAGAGGTTATCATGTGTATCTTTTTGCCTGTATTTAATGCTCAGTTCTAGGTTGGTATTAGCACTTTCGACAATTATTAGCACACTGTTCCCTTCTCTGTCTTACCTAACCTCTGACTCCCACATTTGTGGTAATTTCCACCTTTGACAAGAAGGTCTCACTTTCTTGACTGATTAATGCCACATAGCACATCCGTTCAACTATATATTAAGACCCTATTAGAATCAGGCAATGCTCAAGTGGTGTGGAGTTGTTGGAAACCTGGAGGACTGAGATTTAGACATGACTAAGGAGCCTGGAGGAATTTTAGTTTATAAGAACAAGTATAAGCGTTTTGAAAAAAAGTCTTGGATCCAATTTTAGCTATGTCATACATAAATAATGTGTATAATGAGAATAATACACATTCTCATTTTTAAGCTAGCTTACCACTAAAGTCTTTCAAGAGCTCCTCAATGAGGGGACAGGCTAAATTCTTGGGGTGGATGTGCTTTTTGGGTACCACATGAAATTTGCGATACAATGTCGAGTGCATTGCGTCATTGCCTATTTACCTATTTTCATCTATGAAAAGAAACCTTGAAAGGCACAATTCCTTCCTTACTGATTTTAATGCTTGGATTTGGCTCTAGTGCATATTTTCAATCAATTTGGACTTAAATGCTTTGGTTATTCCTTCCCCTCCTTTCATCTCTCCCTGCCCCCCCCAATTCTCTGCCTTCCCTCCCCTTCCTGAGATTTACTCTCAGATTCCACGTCTTTTTTTTCACACTTAGACTGATATACTGCTTCAAAATATTTACATGTATTTTCTAAACAAGTTTTCCTAAACAGTCTCTTCTTACCCTTTTTTTAAAAATACATTTACCAACATCTGATATAAGTGAATTTATCGTTTGCTTCCCTCTGTCCCCAGAGTATATGCTTCCTGAAAACACTTTTCCTTTCTCTCTATTATATTTCCAGCACCTAAAAGAGTATCCAGTACTATTTAACAATAAAAAGAGCCTTGTTGATCTCAATATCAGTCCTGAATCCATAAAAGTACATCAAGGAAAATACAGGAAAAACCCTCCACTACATTGAAGCTAAAGGCATCTTCAAAGATGAAACACCACTAACAAAGCAACTAGAAGCAAAGATAAACATATGGGACTACATGAAACTAAAAAGCTTCTGAACCTCAAAAGAAACAGTGACCAAGATACAAAGACAGTCCACAGAATGGGAACGAATATTCACCTAATACCCATCTGATAAGAGGTTAATATCCAGGATATATCAGGGACTGGTAGAACTTTACAAGAAGAAAACAGCCAACCCCATCAAAAAAATGGGGGAGAAGAAATGAACAGAAACTTTGACAAAGAAGAAATTTGAATGGCCAAAAGGCATATGAAAAATGCTCATCATCACTAATCATCAGTGAGATGCAAATCAAAACAACAATGAGGTATCATCTCACACCACAGAGACTGGTACATATCCAAAACAGTAAGGACAATAAAATGCTGGCGTGGATGTGGGAGAAAGGGACTCTCATCCATCGTTGGTGGGAATGTCGACTGGTACAGCCTTTTTTGGAAAACTATAAGGACATTCCCCAAAGACTAGAAATTGAGCTCCTGTTTGACCCAGCCATACCACTCTTGGGAATATACCTTGGGAAGCCAAAAACACATGGCGGAAACACCATCTGCACTTTTATTTTCAGAGCAGCATTATTCACAATAGCCAGAATCTGGAAACAACCAGAAGCCCGAGAACTGATGATTGGATAAAGAAACTTTGGTACATCTACACAATGGAATACTATGCAGCTGTCAGGAAAAATGAAGTTATGAAATTTGCCTATAAATGGATGGACATGGAGAGGATTATGTTGAGTGAAATTAGCCAGAAGAAAAAAAAACAGATATAGAATGACTGCATTTATTTGCATGACATAAATAAATATATACATGTATATACATGATACCAATATCCAAGGTCAGGCAAAACATGAATCAGGAGGTTTTGTCAAAGGTGGAATCTACCACAAACGTGTGGGAGTCAGAGGTTAGGTAAAATGGAGAAGGGAACAGTATGCTAATAATTGTCGAAAGTGATAATACCAGCCTAGAACTGAGCATTGAATACAGGCCAAAAGACACACATGATAACCTCTAAATGTATGTATTGTAATCCACAGTGTGTAGGGAGAAGAAGGAGAAATAGATAGAGAAAGAGAAAGAGAGAAAAGAGATAAAGAACCTGCCATAGAGGCAGGTTAGGGGAAGGAAGGAGGGAATCGGGGACATTGATGGTGGGAAATGGGTGCTGGTGGAGGAATGGGTGTTGGAACACTGTATGACCGAAACCCAAACATGAACATCTTTGTAATTGTATATCTCATGGTGGTATAATAAAATAAAAAAAAGTAAACAGAAAAAAGACCCTTGTTATTAATTTAATGAATGAGTTCTCTGAGCACTATGGAGGCAGCAGAGATGAGCAGAGATCATGTTCGCTGGTAGAAGACAGACTACTGTAGTCAACCCTGTTCAACTCACCTCTTCCCCTCCACGTCTCATTCTGCTTCATTCCCACTTAATCACTACACCTCCCCGGCTTGCTTAGCCAGTCTTAGTTGATTTACTGGGCGCTGTCAAGGAATTTTGTTCCTGCCTTTTCCATCTGATTGCAGTGGCGTCAACTTCACCACCACATTTTACCTGGTTTCCTGATCCCCACTCAGGCTCTAGCCCACAATATGTTTGCCTTAATTCCTTACCTCCTATTTCCATGTGAAATGTTTTTTTTTCCCCACTTTCCTGCCTGTGGTTGTGGATCTAGCCAGGGACTCCTGGTATTTGATGTACTAAGTGCTTAGCAAATGTTGAATAGTTGGATGGATGGATAAGTCCTATTCTGGGGTTATAGGCAGCAGATGGAATGTCAGGGACTTAAATTCAAACCTTCTTTGTATATTTTTGCATTGTTATTGACTATCCCTAAAACCAGTTCACCAACCTCTACGGTTTCCCAAATTACACCTACCATTGCCAATGATGATGATCTATCTTGAAATATCCAGTGGCTCAGATGAAGGGCTCTGTGCCCAGTGAGAACAAGGCTGTAATTTGCCCAATGGGGTTTTTTTCATCCTGGACTGAATGTTGTAGAACCAGCTAATGAAATCTACATTGTAATTAGGGAAAATATTCCTGCAGCAGGTTGGAGAGATAATTACTGCCCTAATTGTATTTTTCCCCAGTATTTTAACCCAATGGTCTAGAAAAATAATTTAGGATTGTGATTTTTATAATTACCTTTTTTGAGAAGTCTGTTTGGAATTACAATTATCATCACACAAGCTTGATAGTTAACTTTGGATTAGGCAATATTCCAAAAGCTTTTAAAGTAGTACCTCATTTGGTTATCTTAAAAAAAAACAACAACAACAAAAAAAGTGTGACGTAGGTCATTATTTTATGGATGAGGGAACTGAGGTCAAGATGGTTTAAGAATCTGGTCCAGGGGACCGAGAATTAAGTAAAAGGTGGTAAGGTGCTTGCCCTGCATGCTGCTGGCCCAAATTCGATCTCCGTACCCCAGTTTGGATTGTTATAGGAGGTGGGGTGGGGACCTCTTCCTGTCCCTTACAGGGGCGCCTTATGTTGAAGGGCGACTGGGACATGAGCTTTCTATGGGACTGGGGCCGGACCACTGAGGAGCAAGCTGACTGGCCCTTGGCCCCAGGTACTCACCCGTGCTCAGTGGCAGCAGGGGACGCGGGGGGTCACTGCAATAGAAGTGGCTGCTTCATTCCAGCGGCCTCTTGTGGCCTTCAGAGGTCCCGGCTCCCTTAGCAGGCCTATAAGAATCACACGATGGTCATTCCTGGGGACTTTGGGTGATCAGTATTCCTCTAACCACTGCCCCTGTGTTCCTCTCCAGAGTGCCCATGGGGATCTCATTTCCTGTGTTAAACTTCCTCCTTCAGCAAACACCTACTGCTTCCCACACGGAAACTTTACTAGCCTGGTGTTTAAGCAGCCACTCCAAGCTATGGTAATGACAATGTTGGAAATCAATCAGGATAATAGCTAACATTTATTGAGTGCCTGCTTCATTCTGGGCACTCAGTGTTTCTGAGATATTAACTCAATGAATCCTTGCAACAGTTTTCAAGTTCAATTTAACCCGTTTACACAGGAAGAAACCAAGGCTGTGATTGCCCAAGGTTCTGCACCCAGTGGAGTGGGGAAAGCAGGAGTGAGCCTGTTTTAATTATTGATCTGAAGATGAGGCATTATTGATCCTCAAAGCCCTGGATGTGTCTTTCTTAGCTGCTAGTTTCTTCCAGCTGAAACCTCTTCTCCGTGACCCCTTAGGATGCTTTTTATTGGAAAAAAGTTGTGAACATTCTGAAAGCACTCAATGGAAATAACTAGTAGGGCACTAGGGTAAACAGATGCTGGGAAATGCAATTCCGTTCTGGAGGTTCATACACAGCTGATCTCTCCTCCCAAGATGGGTGGTAAAACCTGCTTAGCCAGCTCGAGGCAAGGCCCTTGCCCCAAACCAGGTCTAAATTGGGCAACCGGAAGTTGTGTCTGTTGATACTGGAAGAAACCATCCAGGTTAAAAAGTCTCAGAAGCTTCACTGTATCACTGTCTTCCCTGCTCATCATAGATTGGCTCGAGGCGGGCACCAGCAAGCATCTCCGTATGTTCTGTCCCACGCTAGTGTAGCCCAAGGGCACCTGCTTGCTCCAGGAACACAAAGAGCCTCAAACCATTCCATCAGGTCATGGGAATGAGGGGCTAAAATTGTTACTGGTATTTGGCATATTAAATACGACACAGGTAGCTTTGCCAGGCTCTGCGTACGGGTAGCATACTCTTGTAGTCATCTCTAAATCCAGCATTTATTGATCCGGGCTGTGATAGGCTGGTCTGCTGGGTGGAGTTCTGACGAGAGGGAAGTCCGATCTTACAAGCCCAGCTGGGTACTTCCCAGCTGTCAGGCAGGCCTCTTCTCTCTTCTCTGCCCATCCAAATTCTGCTAACAGAAAACTCTTCTGACCCAAGTCCAATGCTCCCACTGTATAGCGCCAACTTGCAAGTCTAAAAAAAAAAAGTGCTTCCTCTTTTTTTTTACTTTCAGCAGGCAGGGGACAGGCCTCCCAGCCCTACTGAGGCCGTTTTGTTGTATTTTTTCTCGCTGGCTTTCTTGATGTCACACCTGGAAGTGCTGAGGAGCAATGTCTGGGGCCGCGAGGCCAGCCAGTTGCCTCTGGTACTGGGGCGCTGGAACATTCTAGAGCGGGGCCGCCCGTGTCCAGAGCCTGTGAGAGCTCCCTGCGGATCTGATTTGTCTTTCTTCTCGCTGCTGCTCCCGCTTCTTCCCGCCATCGAGGGCAACAGCGAGGGAGTCCAGGCCACATTCCGGTCTTCTGCTGTCCCCGGGTACAGGGGGAGGACTCAGGGCCTCTTTCTAGGACTTGGCTGTGCACTCAGCGGGCTCTGAGGCACTGTGCGTGGGCCGCCTCCCTCCTGCTGGCCCCCAGGCTCACCACTCACTGACAACACAAAAGGTCTTTCCAAGGCCGCTGGCGCCTTTGTCCTCTGGCGACCACCTCGTGGTGGGGCTTTTCCCTCTCTCCCGTTGATCTATCCATTGCAAAAGTGGGGTGGAAAAGAAGCCCAAGACAAGATGGGGAATAGGGGCCAGAGTGATAGCACAGCGGTAGGGATTTGCCTTGCACACAGCTGACCTCGGTTCGATTCCCGGCATCTCATATAGTCCCCTGAGCACTGCGAGGAGTGATTCCTGAGTGCAGAGCCAGGAGTAACCTCTGAGCATGGCTGGGTGTGACCCAAAAGCAAAAAGGAAAAAAAAAAAGAGTGGGGAGTGGGGTACTCCCCTCCTCTGCTAGCCCGAATAAAAAATACTTGGTGTGTAAAGCAGTTCCGCTACAGAGACTTCATAATCACCCACGTTATGTTGCGCTTTTGATTAGAAAATGCAATTATGCTTATAGTGTTATCATCTCACCTGCCTTTGTGTCTGGGAGGAACCGCAGAAATGCACCTCGTGGAGCAAGTTGATGATGCTCCATAAACAATGCTCACTCTTAGGCTGCTGGAGGAGTTTCTCCTGAGGCCCTCAGCACACACCAAGACACCTGAGCTCTTTTCCCTCTTCCCAGGAATTTTAAGCCCTTTTTCTCCTTAGAATAGAAAGCAAGAAACTTTCCAAGTACCTGTCCTTTTCTTGTTTTTCTTTCATTCCATCGGTTACTCATTCATCAAACTGCTATGAAATGCCTTCTTGAGCTATGCTAGATGTGGCCCAGGCACAGAAAATTTTAAAAGTGTCCCTGGTCCCAAGAGCATGGAGCAAGGAATAGCCCAAGAGCACTGCTGGGTATAGCTCAACCATACCCGGCCCTCACCACCCCAGCCCCTACAGTCCTCAACACCCCACCCCTACAAAAGGCAAGTTCCACATTGTGAGGGAGGGAGGCCCCCGTGGTAGGGGATGCCGATACTCAGGGCATGGGCGCGGTGCAGCAACATGTTCCCAAAATGTTGATACCCACAGTGCCGTCAATCATGTGCCTAAATAAGAAGCAAATTCGATTTTTTTTTTTTTTTTTTTTTTGCTTTTTTTGGGCCACACCCGGCAATGCTCAGGGGTTTCTCCTGGCTCTGCACACAGGAACCACTCCTGGCGGTGCTCTGGGGACCACATGGGATGCCGGGATTGAACCCGGGCCGGCATGGGCGGCGCGTGCAAGGGCAAAACGCCCTACCCGCTGGGCTATCGCTCCCGGCCCCCGCAAATTCGATTTTAGAAATAAAGAAGACACAAGGAGCAGCCAAAATGACTGCGGCGATGCTAGAGGGAAGGGGTGATTCCCAAGGAGCTCTGTTAAAGAACGTTTTCAAGCGGGGAGTGAGGAAGAATCAAAGAAGAATCAAAAGCAGGTCGCATAGAAGAAAGAGAATGTGAGACCTGTTTTCATGATGGAACAGTTTGGATTTGCCAAACAGTTAAGCAAAAGTGTGTGTGTGTGTGTGTGTGTGTGTGTGTGTGTGTGTGTGTGTGTGTGTCTGAAGTGCTGGTAAGAAGTGAGTCCACAGATGGATAAGGTCATAAGCTCATCTAAGTTCCATGCTGGGCGTGGTGGAGAAAGTGTGGTGTGTCCTGGGAGAGCGGTCAGCAGAGACAGTGTATTCAGGTTTGTGTTTCGTGGGGACAGAAGGGGGACCTGCTGGAGACAAAGCATGTACTCTTAAAAAGCACCAAGTGTCGGGGCCTGGAGCAACAGTACAGTGGGGAGGGCGTTTGCCTTGCACACGGCAGGCCTGGGTTTAATTCCAGGTATCCCATATGGTCCCCTGAGCACTGCCAGGAGTAATTCCTGAGTGCAGAGCCAGGAGTAACCTCTGAGCATGGCCAGGTGTGACCTAAAAAGAAAAAAAAAGGCAAGGTGAATTACTTCTCCTGGGTTCTCCACTAAGGAGAAACAGCGGTTGCGTGGAGCATAAGCCGTAGTGACTGGCTCGCTGACAACAGCATCTACCATGGGGGCATGTCAAGGTGCAAAATTTCCAAGTGCAGAATTCCCAATTTTCTGTTGCTGTTTCTCTGAGGAGGCAGACTCCCAGGGTGAGGAGCAGGGCCTGGGTTTCCTCGGCTGACCTTCCCCTGGTCTTCAGCTGGGATCCGTTGCTCCTCGTCTCTGGTGTTAGCTCTAAATCAGGAAGCTGAATGAAATGCTTCCTTCCAGCTCACATGACAGGATGGTGTGGATTCAGAATCTTACTTTGGACTCTGTCACTTCTGGCTGCCTGGCCTTGCATAAGCTGATGAAGTACTTTGAAACCCAGTTTAAAATGAGGCTAATAAAACACTCGGAGCAAGGTTGCTGTGGTTTAAATGTGACTGTGCGTAGGGCAGTTAGCACCTCACCCCTGTGCGTAGGGCAGTTAGCACCTCACCTGACAATAGACTTGGTATAAATTCCTTAAAAATGAAAAGTACTAAGCCAAGAGCCCACAGACAAGGAACCCACTCCGAGATTGCACAATGAGCAGGAACTAAACAACCGACCAATTTACTGTCTTTCCACATTCAGCCTTACATGCAGTCATTTTGGGGCTGTTCAGCCCCACACCAAGGCGGTGCTCTTGCTGCTCAGACGGTAGCGGGCGCCATCTAGTGGTCTGAGATGTTTATATTCTCAATCAGATCAGAGACCGAGTGAGTTCTGTGGCCTGAAGGGGAATGATTTGAAGGGTTGTTTTTAGCTAAAGGTCACCCTCACATATTCAGTTGTTCCATTACTTATATCATTCTCTATTTTGTGAAGTAAAAAGTTTTATGTGGAGGCTTTTAGGGAGGGAAAGGAGAGAAAGTGAGAGAGAACAGGCTTCTCCAAAGGCGCAGAGAGCCCCTACACACATCTCAGCATCAGATGTGAATGTCCACATCTCAAGAGGGGGATGCTGGCGACAAATGTCCAGACCGCATGGGCTCCAGCAGCACGTGGGCTTGGGCAGCGTATGTGCTCCTATCACTAATGTGATTTTTCATCAGACTTTCCATAGAAGGCTGCCTTCTGCACCTTTATTAGATCTCGCCATTCTAAAAGACAAAGTTACGCTGGCCTTCCTTTCCGGTCTCTTCTGTTGCCGTTACAGCGATGGAGGGTGGGGTGGGAATAAGCTTGCGTGGTGTCAATGCAGAGGGTGGCCTGGGGTCTGGGAGCGTGTCCATTTAGTAGTGGTGCACATGCGTATTCCGGCTAGGTGCTCTCTGGGGAACACCCGGCTGCCAGTGTTTGTGGATCTTTAGGTGTGGAGCCCACCACAGGATTGTAGCTTGTGCTTCAAGGAGCCAGGCTACAGTGAGCAGGAGATGGAACACCGCTGAGACAGGGTCAGAGGAAGAGACCCAGTTTAGCGTATGTGCATGGAACCAGGGATTGAACTCATGGCCTCAACCTTTTAAGGTGCTGTCTGCACTGAGAAACACTCCCTGCAGGGGGAGCCCCCAGTTTTTTTTAAATATTTTATTACACCGCCATGTGATATACAATTACAAAGATGTTCATGTTTGGGTTTCCGTCATACAGTGTTCCAGCACCCATCCCTCCACCAGTGCCCATTTCCCACCACCAATGTCCCCACTTCCCTCCTCCCCTAGCCTGCCTCTATGGCAAGTTCTTTATCTCTTCTCTCTCTCTCTCTTTCTCTCTTCTTACACATTGTGGATTGCAATACATACATTTAGAGATTATCATGTATATCTTTTTTTCCTCATCCAGATCCAACCTGCTGCAGTCTTTTTTAATCCGGCCCAGGTATGCTGATCCAGAGACAGACATGAGGCAGAGCTGCTACTGACTCTCACTGTGCCCAGCCGCTCATGAGGTGCCCGGGAGGGATGGCAGGTTCTAGCCCTGGCCCATCATCCCAGCAGAGCCTCACAACAAGCCAGACGACCCCACTCCATGAGGACCTCCATGTTCCACATCTGGACTTCCTCCTCATCAGAACTCCACCCAGCAGACCAGCCTATCACAGCCCGGCTTTGCGCGGCTGCTTGTGGCTGTGCGGTTCATCAATAAATGCTGGATTTTGAGATGACTACAAGATTATGCTACCTGCACGGGGCAGAGCCTGGCAAGCTACCCGTGTTGTATTTGATATGCCAGATACCAGTAACAATTATAGACCTCATTCCCATGACCTGATGGAATGGTTTGAGGCTCTTTATGTTCCTGGAGCAAGCAGGTTCCCTTGGGCTCTACTTGCATGAGACAGGTCATATGGAGATGTTACTGGTGCCCGCTCGAGCAAATCGAAGATAAACGGGAAGACAGTGATACAGTGATCTTTTTTCCTATATTCAATGCTCAGTTCTAGGCTGGTATTATCACTTTTGACAAATATTAGCACACTTTTCCCTTTCTCTGTCTTACCTAACCACTGATTCCCACATGTTTGTGCTAGATTCCACTTTTTTTTTTTTAATTGAAAGATGCTCATGTAGAGCTTTGGTTCTACAGTGTTCCAACACGCACCCTCCGCCCAAACCCATCTCCCATCACCAATGTCCCCACCTCCCTCCCACACCCTCAACCACTTGGCGAGCCCCCAGTTTTCAGGCTACACCCAGTTCTGTGCTTGGGGTCACCCCTGGTGCTGCTCAGACTATCGTGCCATGCTAGGGATAAAACGTGAAGCTCCCACAGACAAAATGTGCTTGAGCCCTTTTAGCTGCCTCCCGACTCCATTAATAAACCCTAAGTTATACAGTATATCTGACTTGTTCTCACCATCAGCATTGTTCTTTAGGGCATGAAGATAACTGGACTCGTTCAGAAGGATCAGAAGGATCAAGAAAGCACTTAGAGTAGGCAGCGAAACCAGGGTCTCTCTAGAGACCTGCTACAACTTTATGCCCACAACTGTGGGAAGCTATTCATTCCCAAACTGTGGGCCTGTTTCCTCGTATTAGAATACAAGAGCCTCAACCCGAATGCTTCCAAGGGCTTTTTGCACCTCTACCAGTCTTTGATTTGAGGGATGATGTTTTCTTGCGGGGGTTAGGGAGGCACGATACTGAGCTGTGTTCAGGGCTTACTCCTGGCTCAGCACTCAGGGGGTCACTCCCGAGTGGGCCCAGGGAACCACATGGGGTACCATGGATCACACCTGGATTGGCTGCTTCCAAGGCAGACACCTTATCCACTGTACTATCTTTTTGGCAACTGCTATTTTTGGCAACTGCTATTTTTTAATGTTGGCAATCTGGCTTTAAAAACAAGCAAAAATGCTGACATATTTTTATGAACTTAGGGTTTTAAGCATAGTCTGAATATTCAAAGACAGTAGTGAGTGCATCGTAAGATACAGTATTTTTTATAGTTTTAAGATACAGACTTTTATAATATCAACCCTAGGAGTTTGTAACAGATGCCATGTGGTTAAGGAGGATTCATGACCTTCCAAAGATCAGAACTTTGTGGCAAAGTTACGGCCAATCAGGACGCATTTCGGTAGGCTCATCTTTACTTACAAGTTGCCAATGGCTAGCTCAAGAGAAACGTGAGCAAGGTGCAGGTACGTTCAGTCATTATCAGTTAGTTAACAGGTGCGTGGAGTTTGACACGTTGCCCTCAATTTGGACTCTGGGGGCAGGATGAAGGCAGAACCACCTGTGAAAGAATTCTGGGTCCCTAATACCACTTTGGAGGCGCAGCTGCCTTGCGGGGCACCCCATGGACAGCACCCGCACTCAGTCAGGACGCCCTTGTGTAGAGCACCGAAAATCCAGCGTGGTTTGTTCTAGCAGTCGACTCTAGTCCTCCAAGCGCACTCCCCAACTCCCGGTCCTGGAATTCTGGAGGACCGCAGAAACCCTGAGCTCTTGGTGGTGGTCGGGGCGCGAGGAGTTGGTGGGAGAGGGAGAGACATTTGTGCAGCTATGGCTGCTATGTGACTACAAAAGTGGTTTTGCTCTGAAACATCTTACCGAGATGTCCCTGAAATCATTCTATTTTGCTCGACAAAGGGAGTTAAATGCTTAATGCTTTTGGCTATTGATGGGAAGAGATGCCACAGAGACTGCTGGGATGCTGGATGGACAACACAGTCCGGTAAACACTGATACAGAAAAACGAATGGAAGCAACGAGCCTGCCTTGAGAATCTTTACAATTCTGCATTTTGTGGTGCATTTGATGGGGTGACATAGGAGAGGAATAATTAAACACAGTTAACAGGTTTTAGTTATTAGTTGATAGGGCTTCTATTGCAGGAAAAATATGAAAGACAAAAGTAAGTTTTCTGCTTAGCTGTGGCTCCCAATATACACTATTTATTCTGTGGGAAGATAATTGAGAATTATCCATGTAGAAATGCATCAACAACAATATGAAAAATCATTACTGAATAAATACAGTTGTGGAATAATGGTTACTTGGAGTCAGAGGCAAGATGCTAGCCACAATCACAAAATTGTCACAAATGTTTGATTAGCAAGAACCCATAACAGCTGTACAAGAGGAATAACATCCTAAAGAAATAAATGGCTTGTGGAATGAAGACTCTAAGGATCTTATTGTATACTTCACCATCCAAATTACCACTTAGGAGCCTAAGTTCAAACTGGTTCTGTAAACAAAGTGATGACCAGTGCTGTATTATTATGAGGAATGTCAGCTTGCAGAAATTCTTTCTGCAGATACTGAAATCTAGAGGGTCCATACATCTAGCAAATAAGCTCCTACTAACCTGTTCCGAAAAGAAAGCAGGACAATTCTTTTTCTGAGAAAAACAGGTACAACTTCAAGGGTACCAAGAGAGAGCAGATCCAATCAACTGCGGCAAGGCTGGACTACAGAATGTTCTTTGCCAAGCATGTGTTGCCGTAGAAAGGTGTCCCCATGAAAACATAGACAGTAAAGACAGATGGCTGACCATTTTCACAGAGGTTTTCTCTGCTGGAAAAAAAGGACTGTAGTTTAAAGACCAGCTAATGAGTTGATTTTGAAACTTTCCCTCATATTGCATCTTCCTTTTCTTTAGCTGACTGTGTATTACTCTCCCCCACTAACATCTTAAACCTACGTCTCCCACCCAAAGACTCTGCTCATTCCCTGAGTACTCGCACCCTAACTATGAATCACTTTCTCTCAGGAACACCTTCCCCCAACCCTTGCTTATCACCTAACACACCCTGCCAAGCTACTCCAAGACAAAGACTTCCAAGACATCAATCTCATGCTCACATGCTCAAGGAATGATTTCTCTTACGGGCATTTATAAGCAACTCCAGTTTGTATCCAAGCTATCTGAATTGGGTTTTATATGCTTTCCACTTAGGTGATAGACTGAAAAGAAGCCAAGATTTAGTCAGTATGTGTCCCCTACAATGTTTAACATCATAGTTTGCTCAACCAGTATTTGTGAAAAGTGGCTATATTATACTGCAATTCAATGTGAACACTGTTAATAATACAGAAAGTCATAAATGGTACATCACTTTATTTTAAAAATTTTACTCATAATAGAACCAGTAGAATGAGACCACATTCTCTAAATTTTTACCAGATTAAATCCAAAGCTTAAAATCAAATATTTTATAATCCATCAGTTAAATATGGAAATGACTTTGAGGATAAAGTTTCATAATTTTATAAACATTAATATTTACAATATTCTTTAATAGCTGGAACATGGTATCACATTTAAAGGTATCAAATGATTTATTCTGTGTTTTATTCAGAACATTCCAAAATTCAAATAAAAGATTTTCTAAACACTGATATTTGGGGAAAAGAACAGCAACAAGTTTAAAAATCACAGTAAGCATACATTATACAGAATGTACATGTCAATCCATCAATCTATTTAAACCATGCTTAAATCTGAATGCTATTTTACAATCCATAGGTTGAAACAAACATGGTAACCTATGAAACAAAATATGAACTATGAAATCATACTTAATTGACTTCATAATCCCAAAGAGACTATTCTAGAAAAACTCGGAAGAAAGCAAATCAGGCACAATTCCCTAAAATCATAGTTCTTATGAATTGATTCATAAACACCAAAAGAGGAAAACAAAAACATCCCAGATACTATGAGTTAATTTTACCTTTTCAAATTTAGTTCAGCGTCAGGGCCCCGCATAATCACAGCTTCTCTGGGATATTTTTATTTTCTCCTGATTTAGTGGTATAACATATTCTGCCTGTTCCAGAAAGGACTTAAGGTGGCTAAAAAAACAGATTTAGAGAATACCAGGGTGCACACTTACATTACAGGGTAAGTAATAAAACAGAGAAAAGAAAGTATGGGAAAGACCATATGTAAAACCATTTGAGAAAATGTCAAGACATCAGGTTCGCTTCCATATCCTGGCTACTGTACTCAGCGCTGCCATGCAAACAGATATGCATATATCATTCAGAGGGAATGCTTTTGTGTTGTGGGGACAGATGCCAAGAAGTGGGACAGCATGCCCGGTGGTAGCTCTACTCTTACGATTTTTACATTTTCCATAGAGGCCGAACCAGGCAACATTCTAAGAGTGGATAAGAGTTCCAGAGGTTGAGATATACACGGAATGGAATACTATGCAGCCAGAAGCTGAGGTATACACAGAATGGAATACTATGCAGCCAGAAGGAAACATTAATTCTACAGCTGGCCTCAATTTGGATGGATCTTGAGGGTATCAAGTAAATCAGAGGAAGGACAAATACCAGATGATCTCACTCATCTGTGACGTATAGAGAAGACAAGGGAACAGAAACTATTAGATGATGCCAGCCCGTTACCTCTGGGTTACAGAACTTAGATGCCAAGGAAGGGCGAGAGTAAGTGGATGTGGGGCGGGGCAGGGGAATGAGGTGGCCTGGAAGTAACATAAGGACACTGGTCGAGGGTCGTGGGCACTGGACACTGGCCGAGTCGTGGGCACTTTGGTGGTAGAGAGGTGAGGCAATTGTGCACATGAAAATCATGGCAACACATAGAAAGCATGTCAACTGAAGGATTACGAATTTTTTCAAAAAAATGAGTTTTGTCAAGAGCAAACCTCAAGTCACTGGTGGAGGGCGAAGCTGCAGCTGGGTGTCGAGTTGGAACACTCTCCGTCTGAAACTAGTTTTAAAGGCATTGTTGGCCATGGTACCTAAACAGAAATTGAAATAAAAAGGGGCAGGAAATAAGCTAGAGAAGGTGTGTGGTGTGTGTGTGAGTGTGTGTGTGTGTGTGTGTGTGAGAGAGAGAGAGAGAGAGAGAGTGTCTGCTATAGAGGCAGCTTGTGGGCAGGGGATGGGAGGGAAACGGCACACTGGTGTCGGAAATGTGCACTGGTGAAATGACTGAAATCCACTCATGAGCAGCTCTGTAATGGTCTACTGCACGGTGATTCAACTGAAAAAATAAATGAATAAAGTACATTATTCTCCACAATGATTTTTTCCTGGAAGCATTGTAAAACACAGTAAGCAAACCATTAAGCTGGTAAGCTGGATTTACAAATCTGGTTTCTCTAAACCTTTCTGTACTCAACCTGCCGAAACAATGATAAAATTGGTGCTTTTCCCCCTCTGCTGGGGAGAATTTTTCCCTAAACTGTATGACTCCAGAGCTCCAGCAAAGGAGAAGCGCAGGTGAAATCGGAACCTAAAGTGGCCTACAGTGGCTCTCTCGGATGTCCCCTGAGAGCCCATCGCTGGTGAGGAGCTGAGGAGGGAAGCGAGAGGGCAGGCGTCAGGTGTCACCTGGCTCCTGGTGGGTGCTATCGGCATCAAGAAATCCTTGGGTGGCCTTTGTGAGTCTCTGCAAGTCACCAGTCACCCTCACAGGAGCCAGCAAAGTAAACAGGAAGACGGCAGAAAGGCTGGGACCTCGCCGGGCAACGTGCAAGTCCCACAGAGCTAGAGGCTGGGACCCCACTGCCGATCCGCGTGTTGCACAGAGCTAGAGGCTGGGACCCCACTGCCGATCTGCGTGTTCCACAGAGCTAGAGGCTGGGACCCCACTGCCGATCCGCGTGTTGCACAGAGCTAGAGGCTGGGACCCCACTGCCGATCTGTGTGTTCCATAGAGCTAGAGGCTGGGCCCCCACTGCCGATCTGTGTGTTCCACAGAGCTAGAGGCTGGGCCCCACTGGCGATCCGCGTGTTGCACAGAGCTAGAGGCTGGGGCCCCACTGGCGATCTGCGTGTTCCACAGAGCTAGAGGCTGGGCCCCACTGGCGATCTGTGTGTTCCACAGAGCTAGAGGCTGGGCCCCCACTGCCGATCCGCGTGTTGCAGCCACATGTGCTCCTGTCAGCGAGGGGCGGTGGGGGCTGCCCTGTACACTTCAGAGAGACACAACAGGGATTCTCTCTCCTCCGGCCTAGCTCTCAACAAACGACAGAATGATCTTGCTGGCAGGGAAGAAGAGGGAGTGGAGATGAAGAAAGGGTGAGAGAAAGAAGAGAAAGGCGGCGGGACCCAAAGAAAACTACCTGTCTCCCTGAAAATAACCAACACCGCCTTTCACACTCTCCCGGGCCCCTTTTCCCTTCCTGGGCTTTGGGCGCACTTGGCAGTGCACCGAGCTTACACCTGGCTCTGTGCTTAGGATTACTCCTGGCAGCGGTCAGGGGACCGTATGTAGTGCCCCGGGGCCCAACACATGCGCTGACACTTGCAAAACAAGCACCGTACCTGTGTGCTATAACTCCAGTCCCTTCTCGCCCTTTTGAAAGACCAACGATCCCAAGCAAAATCCAGGGTTTGGGCAACATCAACAAACAGCCTGTGGCACAGATGCAAGGGAATGGCACTGCCCAGCTGAGCGGGCAACACGACCGCAGGCCTGTGAGGTCAGTTTTGTGGGGGAGAGGAGAGTGGCTCATGTTTGCCTGTTGACAGCATCAGAGTTTGGCAGGGCCTGCTATGAACCGGGCACGGTGCCTCAGGCCCACAGAAATGTTTTAGTTTCTTTCAGACTAAAAGATTCTCTAGAACAATTATAGTTTTGGACAGAAGAAAAATGAATGCGACTTAACAGAAAGGTACCTGTACTCACTTGGATGTTTTTAAGGTAAAGGGGTCAAGAACATTTCTCAGGGCCCATGAAAGTCTCCACCCAGCAATGAGTAAAGCCTGAAGGCCAAAATAGCGAGGAGAAGGCGTGCTTTCCCTTTTTCTGACATTACTTTAATTCGATTTTTAAGGTAAGTTAGACCTAATACCGGTAAAGTGTTAGTGTCAAATTTCATAGTCAAGCTTAAAAGCTCATATTCTGTAGTCCCCTGCGCGAGTATGAGCAAAGTTTAGGTGTTTTCCCCGTGTCAACACAAGCAGAGGCAGAGGCTCTCTGAGGCCTCACCCTCTCAGCCGTCTACTCACGACCCCACCATCTGGAGCCTGAGATTCTCCCAGCAATGTGGGTGCCGCAGCTGCAAAAGTGAAGGAAGTATTTTAAGAGCAGGAAAAAAGGGAGCTGAGGGAGTGATGAGGAGGGAGGAAAAGATGGCAGATTTTTTTTTTTAGTTTTTTTTTTTTTTTTGGGTCACACCCGGCGATGCTCAGGGGTTCCTCCTGGCTCTGCACTCAGGAATCACTCCTGGCGGTGCTCGGGGGACCATATGGGATGCCGGGGATCGAACCCGGGCCGGCACAAGCCGGCGCGTGCAAGGCAAACGCCCTACCCGCTGGGCTATCGCTCCGGCCCCATGATGGCAGATTTTAAGGTTTAAAATACAATCAAAAGTGATGAAGGCTTTACTAAAATATTCACTAGTCTGACAGATACTTTTGCTTTATGCTTTAAAAAGATTTATAAGATCATAAACATGATTTAAAACACTGCGCTTTCAAAGTCCTGAACTGTGCCGGTGACCACCTTTGAGTCCCTTCTAGTATGGCTTAGGTGAGTAGAGGAAAACAGAGCTTCTAATGAACTTTTATTTTCTATTACCACAACTCAGTATTCCAGGGAAATGTCAATCAAAAGAAAAACAACTGCTACTACTTGCTAGTATCAACTGATATACAACGAGGAAAAGATGTCCACAGAGCACCAAAGAATGACTCACGAGAACGTCCTCTACAGAATCAGACGTCGCACACGAAAGGGAAACACTGAGTTTTAAGACACTGGGCGGCCTCAAAACATCAGCCGCTGTGTGAACAATCCAACAGCAATGAAAGTGAACCAAAAGATTTTAGACTGGGAAGATTACTTAGTCTAAGTTACATACTTGGACCTCCCGCCCTCCAAACAAAAGGGGGCCAGAGTGACAGTATAAATGGGATGGCACTTGCCTTAAATCTGAACAACCTCGGTCCAATCCCCAGCACCCTATAGGGTCCCAAGTCCAGCCAGGAGTAAGTCCTGAGCACTGCTGGGTATGGCGCAAAAAGCCCAAACAAAAACAAAAACAAAAAAAGAATTTAGATCCATTGATGGTAAATTGTGTCCCTCCAAAGCCATAAGGTTAAGACAAAAACTAAGAAAACCTAAATCTGGCTTGTCACTCCTTCCAATAGTCTAAATATTCCATGGAGGATGATTAAAAACCAGACAGGAGTTACAACAACCAAAAACCCACACAAAGTCATATTCAGTTTAGATACAACTGAACAATTATTCGGGCCACATAGTACAGGGAAAAGGCACTTAGCTTGCATGCTTCTGACTCAGGAGTGATCCCTGAGCACACAGCAGGAATAAACAACTTCCCCCACACCAAAAACACTGCAGCCCCCACCCCCAGTCACGAATAAGACTATTTGGGAATATAGGTACTAATCAATTCTATGATTAATAGAAATGAACTAAAAGTGTACTAAAATCAGGCAGCATAATTAGTCCATTAATTGAAAACACACTTAAAAGTGAATCGTAACTCTGAATCTTACTGCGAATGCACACGCTTTCAGAGCCTTCACTGATCAGACACAAACGTCTTCAATGGTAGCATTCCCTAGAGCAGGGCTGGAAGATTAACGCCTGTGACCTGCTCTGGTGAGGTTCAGAAGGGTTTTCTGGGCTGGGAGCTGTTCAAACGGCTCGAGTGTGCGTTCTGCATGCGGGAGCCCCAGACTGGGCCTCTAACTGCATGCTTCCCTGAGCACCGCTGGGCAGGACCCCCTGAGCACCACGCCTGGAGCAGCCTCTGGGCACCACAGAATGTGCCCCGCACCCAAAAGGTCTATTTTTCAATATTTCAAGAGGTTGTGTAAAAATATAAAGAACATCTGAGAGACGGTCTTTTTTAGTTTGTTTGTATCTTTTTTTCCCTGGTGTGGGGTAAACCTACGCCTAGCTCTATGCTCGGGGTCACTATGGCAGTGCTGGGGAGTAAACCAGGGTCAGCTGTAAGCAACGCAAAGTGCCTTACCCACGTCCCATCTCTCTGGCCCTGGAATGTCTCAGGTGTGGCCTGCAAAGCTGACGTTACTAACTCATTGGCCTTTTACATAAGGAGTCTGCTGACCTCTTCAAGATTCAGCGGAGTACCTAATGTACCCTGGAACACTTTTTGTTTTAAAATTAAACGATTCATTCAAGTTTTATTAACTCACATCTGATAATAGGTAGCAGAGGGAAAACAATCTAGTTAAGAGGTTATGATTACATGCTTTACTTTTAAATCAGGTTTTTTCACACACAATAATAAGCAGACTAAATAGAGCTAATTATTTTATGTACTAAAGTCTCTACAACATTCATCAACTAGCTGAGAAAATGGCCTATCTTTCTTGGAACAGCCACAGCTGGTTACTGGGCTTACTCCTAGCTCTGTGCTCAGGGATCTCTCCAGGCAGTCAGGGATCAAACAGGGTCAACCGCAAGCAAAGTAAGAAAACGGCCTTTCTTGTAGTATTAGTGTTAGTAAATAAAATGGAAGCCAGTGCTCATGATTTATCAATTGGTAATTTCATTCTCATCCAGGTTTCTTTTCAAGTCTTCCGGTTTTCTCCTTATGCTGGGCCCAGCCTTCCGTGCTAAGATTTATTAAACCAGCAGTTCTCAACCATGCTAATCACCTCAGTGACCACCCGCCCATATATCATTGTACCATGAACAGATCTCACCAAAGCACGTAGAATGTTAAGTGCCTCTAGGAAGACACGAGATAACAAAAATGGGACGACGAATAGAGGGAAAGAGTAAACATAGCCACCCGACACGTGTCTGGTAGGGCAGACTGCCCTCCTGGGTCCGCCCCTGCTTGCCCACTGTGACAGCCGGACCCCCGCACCAGCAAGGGTGTACGGCATTTGGGGAATCACTAGGAAAACAAATCCGAATTGCTTCCTCTTCACATGATCCATGTGGCAAAACTGGGACTGTGTGAACTGAGAGCAGCAGTGCCATGCCACTGTAAACTGCAGTCATTTCAAGATTTCAGCCTTGAAAGTAGACTCGATGGTGTCCCGAAGGAAATGTCTTACTTCACAAATAATGCCATGAATCACGCCTTTGCGCCCTCAGGACAGCTCTCTTCCACCACTCCATTCTCTTGCTTGCTTTTATAATTTGAAAGGAACAAACTTTCAATTTGAGTCAAGAATTCTTCAGCAATGAAACAATTGGTCACTTTGCTCAGCGTTTTCCTTAGGCACTCCAAAAGCTGGTTGAAAGGAAGGATTTCTAGTTAAATAATGTAAAAATAGTTTGTACCACAATCATTTCATCCCTTTATCTAATGTTCAAATGAAACGTTTTCTTTCAAGATGGCTTAATGCTAAGCCTGTGTTTAATAATAATATAGCTGGAATAGAGGAAGCCGGATTGAGGCAAGCTTAGATTAGGTCCTTTATGATGTTATATAACGAGATAAAACGGAGAATATACTTGTGATTTTTTTTCTACTTTGTGCAAATTTTTAACTTCTCTCCTTCTTAAAGCAATACTTACTCTCCTTCTTAAAGCAATACTTACAGAACAAAATAATCTTACTGGATAAGAATCTATCTACAAAAATACATGACTCTGTGAGTATATTTGTATAAAATATAAAAAATTTCAAACTGGGGATGCTAGAATCTATTTCTGGAAAAAAATGTTCCAACATCACATAAAGGAAGTGGCCATAATAGAAAAGGCCAATAATGTTAAAAAGAAATCTTATGCTTAAAATTTCTATTCTCAAATTGCTACAGAAAAGAAAAAGGCGCCATCTGCTAATGTCCAGTACAGCCAGAATATATCTATGCGGTATGGATGGGAACTCAACTGCAAGTGAAATGAGGGCATTCACGACTGTTGCTTTCTTCCAGAAAGTTAAATAAAATGACCATTTAAATTTAACTGTTAGATTTATATTACCATTCTTAAAAATGATAGATTGTTAGTGTTAAAATGGAAACATGGTGATTCTGAATTTAATAAAACAAGAAAAATGTTCTTCACTGTGTAGAAGAATAATCTTTAAAGAAATTTATCAGCCCATACTGACAAATTGTAAAATAGCATTGTTTCTACATGCAAGTGTAGGTAACAAAACACATTACTAATTATCTCTTCGAAATTAATTTTAGAAAGAAAAAAAGCAATAAAGGAAAGCACAGAAAATGTATCCGTAAAGCATTTGGCATCATGGGAAAACACATCAAGATGAATAGCTCTAGCGTGTGAACAATAGAACCAATTAAAATGAAGGCGCTTACTTTCTGCAAACACGTCAGGTCAGAATCCCGGCGAAAGATTTTATCCATGGGGACAGTGCTGCAGAAAGAAACCCGAAACAAAGCACTGAGACGAACACTATAAACTCATCAGTTTGTAATCAACGATCACTGATGCCATACATCACAATTTCGTATTTAATCCAGGTTTTCTCTGAAATATAATTTAATGAGCAACGCTGCAGATGTGAGGCCATCCCGAGTCTGGCACATACCTGTGGGAAAGCCTGTACTTTTCTATTATCCATCTTGTCTTTTCAAACACTAATCCCCACTGAGGTTCTTCTAACATCTGCTGTACTTCAAATTTGTAAGGTAAACCTAGAAAATCAAAGTGAAGCAGAGTCCCATCAACAATTTCTTCAGTCTCTAACCTCCTGATAATTAACGACATTCTCCTTCCCTGTGATGACCACAGCCTGGCAGATCAGCTGAACAGCTCTTCGCACACAGTGGGCATTCATTAATATTTATCGTCTGGGGGGAACTTGGTCTAAACCAAGCATACTAAAGACAAGCAATTAATAATAATAAAGAAAAGTAAAAGTGCCATTTGCATGACAATTCTATGCAAGGAACTGTAAGCAGCAGAATGATCACATAAATTCTCCCCGAATCCAAAGGCCTTCCAAGTGAAGGGGGGACTATTAGTACTAGTATGCCAGGACCAGCAGCTTCCACTGGGAATCACCCGCGACAACCACCAACCAAGACACAGACCCTCCTAGGTTTCTGGTTTTTAAAAATTCCAAGAGGACCAACAAATTTGAATTTTTATTAATTTGTGTTTGCTTTTGGGTCACATCCAGCGATGCTTAGGGGTTGCACCTGGCTCTGCACTCAGGAATCACTCCTGGCAGTGCTTGGGGACCAAATAGGATGGCTGGGTCTGAACCCAGATTGCTCAGAGCCAGGCAAGTGTCTTACCCGCTGTACTATAACTGTGGCTGTGGTTTTTAAAAGAGGTTATTAAGCCTACAGCGATGGCATAAAGTAGCATTTTCGTATTTAACAGATCCGAACACTGAGTGTAAATGATTTTTAAAATAACTATTTTAGCTAGCAAAGTTGGATTTCATTTTTAACTTAGTCCAATTAGATTTTTTTTGGGAGGGGGCATAGTCGGCCGTGTTAGGGGTCATATGCAGTGCCGGAGACTGGACAGGGGTTAGTGCACGCGAGTGAGCACCTTAATCCCTCTATCATCTCTGCAGCTGCAGAGCTGGGTTCAAAACGTTAGCAGGTAGCCCTCACTGCACAGTCCACACATGATGCCTCCAGACAGGTGCTGCTCTGAGCGGACAGGGAATGCATCGACTCTGAACTGGTAGTAAGCACACACAAGCAAGAAGGCAAAAAAAAAATCATGAAAAAGGATGAATCACTTGGAAACTTCTCACAGATCCTCTGAAGATTCCCCTGACAACAAATATACCCCATGCAGTGGAATAGAATAAAACTTTATATAATTAATGACTAACCCTGCCAGAATTGACTAGAGCATTCCATCCCAAACAAGTCATGAGATAAAACAACTTCTTTCTTAAAACAGAACAGAAGTGAAGAGATACAGAATAGAAGCGAAGAGATACAGAATAGGAGTGAGGGACTGTAAGTCTAAACTGAGAGGGCACGGAGGGCTCCAGTCTCAGTGGTGGGACGGCCATTTTTTCCTTTTTAAAAAAATGCATCTGAATGCTATCACAAAGAAAGTCTATCTGCATCTACTGAAACTTCTTTTTATTAGAGAAGATTTTGCTTATTGCATGTTCTCCAGTATCAAACACACTTACACAATTCTCAGTCCCAACCTTTCTCCGCCCTGTAGTCCTTCAGAAGGACCTACCTCCAAAATAGAAAAGCTGTATCATATGTGAGCAAACAGCAATTCCCGAGTTGAGAGCACCCGCTAGTTTATTGAAATACTTTTACACAGTGCTAACTGTGATTTGCAGGATTTTAAAAAATGGAGGCACAAATAGGTTTTTATTGAAGACTTACGATAAGAGCCATCGGGGCTAATTTCATCACTGATAACCAGGCAGGTAATCTGGGAATAAGGTAAAGGATTGTTTCGATTATAAGGACTAATAATCATTCCAATGAACTTTGCACCGCCTCTGGAGAAGTACCCCTACAATGAAAAGTAAAGCATAATTAGTTTCAACACATAAATTTTGAAAGTCTGCATTTGCTCACGTAAGATTAAATGGAGGGAAAACAGAAGAAAAAGGTGTGCAGAAAACTTCGTATTCCTGAGCAGCTCCAGGAATGAAACATACACTGACCCGGTACTGCAGAACTCCTGATACTCCCACTGTGCTGCGAGCACGGCCCCAAAACCAAACAGAAACCAAACCTCCACATTACCCAGCAGTTAAGGGAAATGTCACATGTGTTCATTCCACACTCTACATTTTCCAAGCTAAACTGATCCTTTTGAAGATTACCAGACCTGCAAAAATCTGCATTAGCCAAGAAAATATTTACTAATTATATTCACTACCCTTCAGCTGTAACCTTTATCAATACATAATAATTTACAAGCAGCTGCTGACAGCAAGACATTCACATTCAGGTATAATATTATAGGAAAAAACAAAATGTTGTCTTTTTTCTTTCAGAGGCCAAACATGACTTATGTTTTTGATGATTTCATGCAGAGTCAGTCTCTGTCCTAGGGCTCCGTCAATCTTTAAAGGACCTGGAGTGATCACCTTTACTATGATATCCTATCTATATTAGGCAAAATAACTTATTCCAGATGTGCAAAATAATTAGATACGTGTTATTTCAAAACTCCAGATGTAAAGAATAACAGAAATGCAGGTCACTTTGCCAGATACGCGAAAAGCACAGTAATTTAATGGGAAGGAAGAAGGGACTAAATGTGCAGCTACGTACTGGAAACATGCAGTAACATAAGCAATACGTGAAGACCTGTGCACTCACCTGGTATTTGGCCTGAGTGTCAATGTCTCGTAAGGAAGGGTTAGGATCAAAAAGCGGGATGAGAATGATACCATCCAATGACACTATATCCCCGTAGGGCCAACGCCTCCGAGGCCTGCGCCTGTGAGACAGGATCCATCTCACACTGCAGTCCTGTACTCAGACTGTTGCACGGTTCTGCTGCACAAACCTATGACAGATCAACCGCCTATGATTATACTAGCATCTGATCACTTATTACTTTAATGCCTTCATTTCCCTTTTTCATGCAGTACTGAAGTCTCACCATGTCAAGTCTTGGTGCTTTCCGTTTGGAGAACTGGCGATGCTCAGGACTTACTCCTAGCTCTGTGCCCAGGGATTACATTCTTTTCCCAATTGACTCTTAGACCACTGCAAAGCTGTTTGCGACTGGGCTCTCAGTCTCCGTGTTCCAACACCCATCTCTCTACCAGTGCACATTTCCCGGCACCAACGACCCCAGTTTCCCTCCCACCACTCTTCTCCTCCTCCCCCTCCCGCCCTTTCTCTCTCTCCTTTTTCGCATTATGGTCTGCAATACAGACATTGAAGGGTTATCATGTGTATCCCTTTACCTACTTTCAACATTTTCTATTCTAGCATTACCATTTCCAACTGGTCCCTTCCCTATCTTATCTACCCTCCGCCCTCCACACACTTGAGGTAGATTCCAACTTTTGACAAGTGCCCAGGGATCATTCTTGAGGGGCTGAAGAGGCCACTGGGTTAGTGGGGATGGACCCAGGCTGGCCGTGTGCAGCACAACTGCTTAACCCGCTGAACTCTCTCTGCAGCCACACTGTCAAGTCTCTTATTTGAGTGTCTCACCGACGGCCTGGGGTTCTGAGTTCCTAGTGTATCTGTATTTAGCTTACAAACTTGGGAATTAGAAATTCACAGAATCCATTTGTTCTTTCAAAAATGTGCTAAGAATTGCTCCTTTTATGGGTCAGCCCAAATAATATCTATACAGGCATGCTCTTTCAATAACCCCTTTATGAACATTTCAAAAGACTGTACATACCACCTTTAACTAAGGTTAGCAAATGCTTCCTAATATCTTAGCAACGATAGTTTTTTACTACAGAAAGCAATGGGGAACTCTGGCCTGGTGGTTTCTCTTTCAGTGTAATGCTGTCACTCTGGGGGCATATACCTGCCGAATCTGCATATTCTGTCACATTATAGGTAACTTAATTTATGAATTAGGATTTTGGGCATCCTACGGTGCTCAAGGCTTGTGCCTGACTTTCTGTTCTTAGTAATCACTCCTGGCCTGGCTTAGGGCACCCTGTATACAGTGTTAGGAATTGAACCAGGGCCTGCCACGTGCAAGACGAGAGCCCTCTGTCTGCTGTACTCTCCCCTCCGGCCCCTCAGAGGGGACCTCCTAATTACAAGTCTTTTAACAAAATGCATGGAAATCTATAAAATATGGCTAAACTAAACAATTATGAAAAAGAAAACTTACTTCAACTATTTTATTAACTTCTGAATATCTTCCTCCTAACAGACCGATCACTTCTGCCATAGAAACATGAGCATGCTTTAAAACAAAACAAAACAAAACAAAGGTCTTAGTTGAACATACAAAAAGAGATGAGAAAAAACATTCAGAATAAAATAAGTTATCACTGAGAGTAATCTAGAAGTACAATAATTTCACTTTTCTAAAATAAAGTAGGCTCAGCACACAGAAACTTAAGATTTAGCTCCATAATTAGAGGTAGCTGAGAACGTGAAATTAAATATTTACAGATTCTAAGATACTATTTTTCACTTAAAAATGAAGCTACTATTTTCTTTCTTTATTCAAGAGATTATAAAGATATAAAGTAAAAAAATACTCTGTGTTTTCCTAGAAAAACACCTTGATAAAACACACAACTTTCGGAGGCCTCAGGAACCTCAATTTACAGAGTTGTGCTTTGTTGCAAATATATAGAAGACAGCAGACAAAGAATACTAGAAAATAAAAACAGTTAATTATGATAAACAGTCTGCAAAAACTCACATTAATTAATTTTCTCTAAAATATGGAAACATGCAATTGTTTGGCTTTTCTCCAAAAGAAAAAACTTATTTTTAGATTCCTTGTAAAAGAGGATAGTTAAGATCCAAAATACACGTCTTCCATACTCTCTCTTATGCCTGCAATAAAAATACACAAGAATAGAAATCAGAATAACTAAGTAAACACAATAGATTATCCTTACCAAATCCATTATTAAAAAGTGCTTCTGAAGCCACTTTCACCTGAAATGGCTCCTGAAATATAAAAAAAAATGGGGGAAGCATAAAAATAGAGATTTTGTTTCCTCTACCTGGAATATCTACCCTTTCTCCTATGTGGGAGAATGATTTTGTTATCGACACACTATGCTCTTATCAATCAAGGTTCATTACAAGCCAGATTTGATTATTTTTGATATTACCATCTAAAACTCTAGCATGAACAACTTCCCTCTCATTTTCTATTTAAATCACTCATATAATTCTATCATGTGTCATTCTTTGTCCAGTCATTTTACATTATGTCTCACACATATGCACCAGAAGAAACAGTCCATGTCTGACAAGGCATTATTTACGGTTATTCAGTGATAAATAAGTAGTACCTGCTTTTCTTCACTGAAAACATTACAAGGGATCAGCTGGAAAGGATCAAATGAGCTAAAAAGGGAAAAAAAAGGCACCAATATAATCACAATAACATGATTAGAAAAAGAACATTTACAAGATTCCAGCTTTGAAAAAGTGTATCAATCACACCTAAATTGTGCTTTGTTGCACAAAGAAAACTATTAAACTAGAAGAATTTTTTAGGAATTTCTCCATACAGCTCTTTTGAAAGCAGCTCTACTCTGAAAAAAAGTTTTAAAAAAGAAAAAGAAATGACAGGACATGTGGGAGAAAGTACCCGTTGTCATACATTAACACCCAAAGACAAGCACATTTTAAATGGCCAGTCACGCGTCCTTCATTGGAAATGCAATCAATTCCCTGACAAGACACAGACAGAGACTTCAAGATGAGAGCTCCCGCCAATATCTCCTCAGTACAATAAGATGAGAGCTCTCCGCCAACATCTCCCTCAGTACAATAATGTGCTCAGTCTGACAACTTTCAACAACCAATGTTTGCTGAAAGCTTAAAGGAGAAATAAATAAATGTACAGAGAATTTTATGACAATGTATTTATTAATGTAAAGAAAAAGGAAAAGATATGAAGAAGAGTTACATCTAAGCATGGCAAAATCCAAAAGCATGCATCAATCTGCAGAAAGAGCACTGACCGGTAAATTAACTGAGGCTGGGGAAGACACTGGATACAGAAAACAGTTTGTAGGTTATGTTCAGTGAGAGAAAACAAACAAGGACAAAGGTGATGTGAACAAGAGAAAGGAGCAGAGCTATTCGGTTCTATTCTCTCCAAGACTGTGGCCTTCACAAGTCTTTGTTTTGCTGACTACTATTTTCCAAGCATCTAGAACAGTGCCTGAGGCATAGAAGACATTGAAAATATGTTGAGTGAAGTAAGATAGTCAAGTTAGAGGTGCTTAATTAACACAACCACAAAGAAACAAGGCCAACATCGATGAGAAAACAGAAAAAGCATGTGCTTCTTTCAAAACGCTGAACAAAAAACAACTGTCGTTAGTTTTTGGGTCACACCGAGAGGTTACACCAGGTTACACCAGGTTCCGCACTCAGGAATTACTCCTGGCAGTATTCAGGGAACCATTTGGGATGCCAAGGATCAAACCCAGGTGGCTGCATGCAAGGCAAATGCCCACTTTACACTTTACACGTGGAGTTCAGCTCCACAACTCTTTTTTTGTCCTCACTTTTTGAAAAGCAGTAGAGATGGGAAAATTATTGGAAATCAGAAATAAGCAATTATTAGGCTTGCTTTCAAAGGCTTGCTTTCAAAAGAGGAATTAGATGTCGACAATTGGGAAAGTTATATAGTCATACATTAGCCATAATAAGCCTTAAGTAAATGAAGACATAACTACTAAAAAAAAAGTAACAGGTTCAGGAAAATTTAAATCATGGTAAGTCTAAAATGCTTTTTGGGGAGAGGGGTTGTACACGCAGCAGTGCTGAGGACCACACGCAAGCTGCGGTTTGCACCAGGGTCAGCTGCATACAAGACAAACACTTTACCTCCTGTACCATCTCTCTGTCCTCCTCGGGTTATTTTTATTTGTTTGGGTCCTCACCTGGCAGTACTTAGGGGTTACTTATGGCTCTGCACTCAGGAATCGCTCCTGGAGGGGATCAAACCAGGGATGCCAGGGATCAAACCCCTACTGGCTGCACGTGAGGCGAGTGCTTACCACCCTGTATTACTGCTCTGGTTTAATATTTAATAGGAACATCTACTAGAAACTAGCAGGTAAATTCAAGGTTTAAGTATTTTTATCTGAATGTAAGCAAGATACTCTTCCACATTCAGATGAAAAAATGTGGGTAAACAGTGAAAATGTATAGCTGAGTGAACACTGTCTCAGGTTTCACTTAGCCATTTCCAATTACTTACTAACAAGAAAGGCAACTTTACTGAAATGTCACAATTCAAGGCTAATATGAAAATAGTAGCTTTAGATTTGCTAAGACTCTAACAAACTAGGCTTGAAAAGCACAGGGTTTCCATCAGAAGATCTAATGTTACAGAGACCACATGAGAAGCCCGAGTGGCTAAGTATGAACTGCTGCATAGTTTATCTGATTTGATTTAGCCTCCAAACATCAAGCCTTAGTGTTTAGAGGATATGCAATATAAAGGTTATTAGTGTGACTTTTTGAGTGTTAACGCCTGGGTTGAAATCACAGCCTTACCACTGACAAGGGCTAATTTTCCTTCCCTTTGACTGACAAGATCTGTCAAACGGGAGGATAATATCTATTAACTACTGCACCAAAGTCTTAAGAGGATTAAAGGAGTTAACACACTGACATGCTTAAATAGCTAACAATGTTGGCTACGACAGCCACTACTTTATAAGACAGGACTTAGCGCTTTAATCATTTTCAGCAATTTACACAGGCAGAGATAGCTGGACAGTTTCTAGGTCAGGCCTTCTTCCACTGAAAATAATCAAGTGAGATTCTGAATATCTCACTTTAAAAAAGGACACTGATAAAATTACGATCTATTTAATAGGATGTCTGTGTGTGTCTGTGTGTGTGTGTGTACACAAGCAGTTAACAGGATTCTGTAATGCACACATACAAGCGTGCATGTCTGCTATGCACACACATATAATTATTGAATGGCCCTTAATAGAAGTTACAAAGCTTAGAGCATAAAACAAATTCATTTTCCAGAAGACCAAGCTGACAATTAATACCAGCCACAGAGAACAAGCATTCCATGAGGTTGTCTGGTTAGAATGCTGAAGGAACTGAATGCCCATCCGGCATAAGGTCACATTACGTACAGGCTGGATCCCGGATGTAGCACAACTGCTCACACGGAAAATTTGCTCAAGGTCTCCCAAACTGATAATCAGTGAAATAACTTCAAAAAAATTTAGCAACACTTTTTACTGATTGTGAACACTTATTGCTAAATCAGACACTTTGTCACTACCTTCGTCACCACTAGTAGCAAGTTCAAAAACTGACATTTAAATAACATAATGCCACACCTTTTTTGTTGCTCTTGGCACTTTGGAAGACTTGACAGGCTTGCATTTCTCCTCCTCTCTTCTTCTTGCCAACTCCTCAGCAGACAGATGCTGAAACATAAAGTCTTATCAGAGGCCATCAAAGCCTGGGAGGGAGAATAAAAATCCTACAGCCGAATTTATGGGCATGTAAGAATAAGACAGAAAGCTGATGCACACGTATCCTTCTCTACTCATAAAGAGAATGCTGGATAATATATGAGACTGGAAGCCAGGGCTCCACCCAGCGATGCTCAGGAAATACTCCTGGCTCTGCACTCCGGAAGTACTGACATAAGGGATGCAGGGATCAAACTCAGGTCTGTTGGCTGCCCTACTGACTATACAATTGCTCCGCCCCAACCTATGTTTTACTTGGGATGCGCCTGTACCCCATGGCTGGGCCGGGTTGGTCCTCATCCCCGTCTTTGTTCCCCAGCACCACTCACTGGCTTTCAGCCAATTAGGGCACAGGGATTGGGTCTCTCTGGCCAGCCTGCACCCTTCAATTCTCTGTGTTTCTGTTTATGTGGGGGCCACACTGGGGGTAGTCAGGGCTGACTGTGCTCAGGGGACCAGATGGGGTGTCAGAGATGGAACCCGAGTCTGCTGCACGCAAGCAAGCACCCTACTGCTGTACTCTGCTTGAGTGTTTTTGCCCAAGAAGCTCAGGGCTCCTGGGCTTAACGCATTCAGTGCTGAAAGGTTCATCCCAGACCCAGGTCCTTGGAGACATAGAGAAGGTGCTGCAGTAAAGATTGCGCTAGAGGGTGCTACTGCATGGTGGTGGTGACTCCTGAGCAATGCAAAGGAACCCCAAAATAAACCAACAAAATTGTGTTCTGCAAGTAGTGAGAGGCATCTAAAGTCGTGTTGTTCTCCTCCAACGAGCTGAGACTTGCAGGAGAGCACGTGCTTGACTCAGTGCAACAAAAGAGCAGAAGTTGTGGCTCCCACGATCCAGGACAGTGCCCGGCAACAAGCTCTGTCCTCGGGCGGGGCTGTCTTTGTGTCAATGCCACGCTAGCAGGCATGTGTGCACAGAGTGACCATGAGGAGCAAAAGTAACACAAGCTTCTACAAATCACAAGGGAAAGGATGGGAGCCATGGTCCATGGGAGCTGCATGGGGTGCTGCCCACCAAGTCATTGGATGCCATGAGGTCCACAGGCAACGGGGGTGGGGATTAGTGTCCTACACATGCCATGGTTACGCCCATGCAAAGACTCTGCAGGTATTAGCTATTTGGGTGAACGATTGGGATCCCTCTCCTAAAAAGGTTCCTACTTTATCCGCAGAATCCCTTTTCCTCCCCTATTCCCCAGTGAACCTGTGATGGGAGAAGAGGAGAAAAGACCTTATCATTTTTTTTGCATGCTCATTAATAAATGCTGGTTTTAGAGATGACTACAAGAGTATACTACCCGCACGGCAGAGCCTGGCAAGCTACCCGTGTCGTATTTGATATGCCAGATACCAGTAACAATTTTAGACCTCATTCCCATGACCTGATGGAATGGTTTGAGGCTCTTTATTTTCCTGGAGCAAGCAGATGCCTTTGGGCTCTACTAGCATGAGACAGGACATATAGAAATGTTACTGGTGCCCGCTCGAGCCAATCGATGATGAACAGGAAGACAGTAATACAGTGATATGAGACCGTGGCACCAGAGAGATAAAGAGGGCCGGGCGCTTGTCCTGCATTCTGCTGACTCAGGTTTGGTCCCTGCCATCCCACGTGGCCCCTCAAGCCCACTAGAAATGATCCCTGCAGGCAGAGCGACGAGGAAGCCCTGAACCCAGCCAAAAACAAACCGGAAAAGCATCCTTATTGAATTTAGTTTATTTCCTCTGCTGAACTGCCCACTGTACTTAGTGGTATCACTAGGGCTAAAACATTTTCGAATCATCTGGGTCTTCCTCTTACTTCCCATTTCTAGTCAACTTCTGTATTGAGTTTTCTTTTCTATTTTTTGCAGAGCCAGGGACTGAATTCAAGTTTCCTGTATGCAAGGTATTGAGTTTTTTTTCACAACGAGAGACATCATAGTGTGGAAAAGAATACAGGTTCTGGGGGGACATGCCTACTTTTCCCGCTGATGAACTAGTGACCCTGGAGGATTTACTAAAGCTTTCCGTGCTTGTTTCCTCGTGTGTAAATGGGAACAGTAACAGAAAGAATGTCATAGTGAGTCTGTGAAGATTAAATGACTTAATACTTGTGAAATACTTGTGCCCGACACACTTAAGTCCTACAGAAGTATAAAATAAACCTTTCTTCACATTTCTCTGACCAATCTTAAACTCCAGTACAAATTAAATATAAACCTTTCCCAGAAAACTGGTATTTTCCCAGGTCTGAACTGGCTCACTCAGATCCCTGGACCCAGAGTACCCTCTTTTCGTGTAAACACCCTCTTCTCTCGTCTTCATCCTGAGATTCTCCAGCTCATCCGTCATGCTATGTATCTGTAAAGCCCCATTCAGGATTTACATTCTTTTATTTCCTGTGACTAATCTTTTGAAACCACAGGCTTTATCTTTCCTACGTTCCTCCATGTAGAAGCTCTACCTCACTAATTGTTGAGTCTGTAAGAGAGCTTGGAGTGAGACCGAGGGTGAGAAACGGAGTGAACAGAGGAAAAGGAACACTTACTGAAACCCTGGCCAGCCCAGGCTTATGAGTGCCTGGTGTCAGCACCTTATTATATCTGTCTCGCTGGATTTGTACAGTAATTCTGTGAGGGAGATATTACCCAAACTTTGGAAATAAAAACTTGAGATTTAGTGAAGTTAAAGGTTTGCTCAAGGTAATAAAACCAGTAAGAATCATACATTCTTTCCATTCAACTGCACTGGTAGCTCACAAACTAATCATACACACATAGAAAACACACACACACACACACACACACACACACAGTGTACTTTCACCGCCTATGTTTCTTTTTAGGACTGTAGTTTTCGAAAAAGACTGGGTCTCCTGGGATGAACCCAGAGCCACAGCAGAGCCTGGCAAGCTACCTGTAGTGTATTCGATATGCCAAAAACAGTAACAATAATGGACCTCATTCCCAACAAATGGAGACATTACTGGTGCCCACTCGAGCAAATCGATGAACAACGGAAAGACAAGTGACAAGTTTTCGTTAGTAGAAGTAATGCTTCAGTATTTGTTATTCAATTATGTACAATGCTTAGAATACTACTTTAAACTGATATATCAGAGTATCACTGAATAAATGTTCAATGAAACATGCACAGAAACGAATTGGGTATATTACTTCCTGCCACTATGGCAGAGATCCCAGAGAACCAAAATGTAGAGATAATCAGAGTTTAGAAAATTATTCCAACGCTAGTAGGCTGCCCCAGTAATGTTTCTGCTTGTTTATAGGTGACTTCTCAACAAATAAACACAGGACTGATAAATGTACACATTTAATTGTGATATATGTAGCATTAAGACATAAAAATACATAGACAAAGAGCTGCTGCCATTTGGAAAGGCAGAGTTACCTCAAAAGTCTGTCCTTCTAGGTCCTTTGCATCACGCCAGTTTCCCCACGGGTCTCTGACCCTCCGTCTCCTTGTGCGCTATGATGAGATTAGAATCAAACAAAAGGCACAAGTTTAATTTGGAGAAATCACAGCACATTAAGACATAAAGCCTAAGTGATGATTTTCTAAATATCAGTTAATTTCATTAAGACACAATAATCTATCAACATCAATTTATGACTTTTATTCACTTATACACAATAGTTAACACCTTGCTCAGAAATAAACCTGCTGTGACTTTACATTTTAATTCCTTTATCCCTTTGTTGCGGGGCTGGGCTAGGGGTGGTTTGCAGCTGTACACACCTGTGCTCATGTTTTCAGTACTGTATTCTTGAAAATTCTCGCAAGTATAGAGTTTTCTACCATGGAGTGACAGGAACAGGGAAATCATTTTCTTGGTATTTTTTGATCTTTGAAATAGTTTTAGATCTCTCAAATATTTGCTCACAAGTGGCAAAAAGAGAAATTCAGGGCCAGATAGACAGCACAACGGTTTAAGTGCTTGCCCTGAACACGGTCAATCCTAATTCAACTCCATATGATCCTCCAAGCACCGCCAAGAGTAATCCCTGGGCACAGAGTCAGGAGTAAGCCCTGAACACTGCCCGCTGTGGTCCCAATATGCCTCCTCCAACCCCCAAAGATCATAAACTCTGACAGCCAATTTTGAGGGGTGGTTTTAACTTATAAACTAACAGGAAACGGAATGGTAATCAGAAAAGTGAACGGCTAAACAAAAATACAAGACAAAAATATGCTTTTCCCCTAAACAGGTCATTTGTTAAACACCGAAGAGGAGGCACCGTTCCTAACTGCCGAGGACGCACCAGCGAGGGCGGGAGCGGCTGCTTACCACGGACTGCAGGCGCTGGGCCAGCTGGTACGCCTCCGCCCGCGTCCTTCCTCTCTCTGGCTCGAGCTTTATCGACCGGCGGTGGCTTGTTATAAATGGCCTGTTCTGCAGGGATCCAGGGAAACACAGCAGTGACGTTATGACACTCATTTGCTACTAAAGTGTAAAGAATTTGTTAAACCAAAGCGACTTATCATGTTAGATTTAACAAATATATCATTTGTTAAATAGGTATAAAGTTTCTTTATACTGATATTCTATTTGTCTAGTTCACAAGCTGTTCGATTCCCTGATCATATATTTGATACGCTACTTTATAATTCTTACCAAAAATGGGATATTTGTGAAATGGATTTCATTCTGATTAAATGATTGACAAGCCTCCTTCACTTATTTTGGAAATCTAATAGAGGACATAATTTCATTTTCTGTGTATTCATGTCAAGAAGCCTTACTTCTCCTAAAAAAGCAAACCCCAACAGAGTGCTCTGGTCTTTCTATAGACAAGGAATATATAACCTATAATCAGATCACAGGTTCAAAATTGTAATTACTACTTTGTTTCTGTAGCTAATTTCAGGAATTCTCCTCCTATTAAAACAGCAGAATTTAAAAATATCCACATTCACTGCCTTGAAATTTGAGAAAACCTGAAATTTCTTCCACAAAAAAAATATGCTGAAGGCCCTTTTTGTTATTAAGTTAAATCTGGATTAAGTTGAAGAAATTTCATTTCTTTCTGAAAAAGAACTGCATTGTTCCTGGGGAGCTTGGGAGCGCTGGACTATATCCAGTGTTCAGAGTTTATTCCAGACCCTATACTAAGAGATAATTTCTAAGGGGCTGGGTTGATCCCCAGCCTGGAAACTCAGGTCACCTGGGTTGAGGCAAGCTACCGTACATTCTGTACTATCTCTCCGGACCTAAGAACTGCATTCTTAAATTCTCAACTATGTACGCTCATTGCTTTACTTTAAAAATTACACCATCAGTGTTCACTTTGGGTTAAAGAGAAACAGTTTAACCAACAGAAATGTTACAGCAAAAGTCTCAATATATTTGGTCTATAATACAGCATCTTCTTGAATTCATCTGTATCTGAATCAATCTGTATGCTAATCATGAAACAAATTAAATGATGTCTGCAAAAACAAAATGTTGAGTAAAAGATATTTTGGGTTTCAAGTTTTACCGCATCCAAAATTGATTGCTCCTATCAACTCGAGGTATGTATGAATCCGTCCAATACAATTCACATCCCCACAGTTCTTCAGGCCAGGACGTACTGAGGTCTTATTTAAGTATTTTGGTTTGCATATTGCCCTAATTGGGAGATAAAATTGCAATTATTTATAAAAAAAAAAAAATTTAGAAAAAACTTTAATATTTAAAATACCTTGAAAATATGACCCCTCTCAATATGTAAATACAGAGTTCAGAACGCTAATACATGACACCCAGGTGTACTTTTTTCTGAAGATGTTTTTAAATGATATAGTAACTCAAAAGTACAGGGTGGATTTTACAAATATTATTTGTTCCCTAGTTTCAAATTCAATTGATTCCAATGATTTATTTCAGGGCTCTAGAATTAATCTCTAAATTAAAAAACTAACTTTGATAGCCCTTGTGAAAGTATTTTTTCCAATTTTGGGGGGTCACTTGGCAGTGCTCAGGGAACCATGGGAGGCTGGCGATCAAACTTGGGTTGGCCATTTGCAAAGCAAGCTCCTTGCCCACTGTGTAATCTCTCCTGACTTTTCCAATTCTTAATATATTACTTTGGTTCATTTTTTATTAGTTAGCCAGAGAATATTTATATCTCTTACTTATAAACTATCTAGTTTGTTTTGTTTTTAGGCCACACCTGGTGGTGCCGAGGCTTACTCCTGGCTCTATGCTCAGGTTTTGCTGGCTGGGCTCAGCAAAACCACACAGGGTGCTAAGGTCAAATCAAGCTTGCCAAGTGCAAGCCAAGAAACCTACAGGTTGAGCCATCACTCCAGTCCCTAACTTTTATGTTGTAATCTAGGCAAAAAAACATAAAGTAAAAAACACAAATATATTCACCCCTGAAATCTCTCTCGGCCCAAGGAGCCACAACACTCTTTATGAACAGACATGAATTAAGAGAGCTAGAGATAACAACGGAAACCACACTCACCATCCAATATTTAACTATGAGAAATTTTTAATCTTGTCTACTGATATATATTAATGCTAAAGCTCTCCAGATCACAAGCAATATAAGAAGCTAAATTCTATATAGGAACTATTGTAAGTTTTAAAACACCTTACCATTGATCCAAAATGTAATTCCTAATTTTCAAATAACGTTCTGGTGTTTTAGCTTGGCGGCCTTCAAAAAAACTCAGGAATTGCTTGTTTTTCTTCCTCTTGAATGCTGTTTCTATCTACTTCTACTTCTTGTTCTGGTGGCTTCAGCTCTTCCTCCTCATGGCTCTCCCCTCCATTTGGCAGGACGAATGGAAAAGTATTTCACCATCACTCGAGTCTTTGTGAATTTCGCTTAGGCTCTGGCGAAGGCAAATGGTCCACATCACTTACTACTCCGTTTCCATCATGCTCACCACAGCTGTTGCCCAACTTATTACACTGCTGATCAATGACCTCAACTGATTTTTCACCAATGGCATTCTGGTTTTCAGTGCAAACCGTAATTCCTGAGCTTGAAAGTGTTTCTGTTTCACCATGCCTTGGATTTTGAAGATATTCCTTGGAAGACTTAGAAACAGGGTCTTCCTGACTGTCAAAAGCAGTAATTTCTTTTCCTTGACTGGTTTTGTGTATTTGATTACTAGGAATGTTTAATAGATCGCTGCTAGAATGTGTTTGGGGTGCCTGAGAGGTGATGTCATCACCCTCATCTGTGATGTCTACTTCTTCATCATCGGACAACTTTTCAATTTTACAGCATTTAAATTGGGATCAGCACGGCCCCATAAATCTGACGGTGCATGGGTCTTGGTCCGTTCCACTTCATTTTTAACCTGAAGGTCACTACTGTTCTTTTCATTCGGTGCTTTCTCCTCGGAACCATCTAATTTTACCTATTCAAAACCGTAAGAAAAAAATACAACAGCAACCAATATTAAGATTTTAAGATTTCATCACACCCACAATATATACAAATGCAGTATCATAGACATCAATGGTAGGTTATACCTGACTGTGCATTTCTTAAAGGACTGATAATTACACTGTAAATGCAAAGAATCATCACTTCGGGAGCCAGAGATACAGTATAATAGGCAGGGTCCTTGTCTTGCATGCAGCCAATGTAAGTTCAATACCCAGCAGCCCATACGGTCCCTGGGGCACTGCCAGGAGTGATTCCTGAGTGTGGTCAGGATTAACCACGGAGCATTGCCAGGCGTGGCCCCAAAACCAAAATATAAAGAATCACCACTTCAAACTCTATTATGTGTGATTCATTCATGGTTTGGTGATTTTTATTAATCTAATAATCATGAACATTGATTCATTATTCCTATTGCGTTGCGAAAGTATCTCTTATTTATTAATGATCTTAACTCTTGAGGGGCCGGAGCGATAGTATAGAGGGTAGGGTGTTTGTCTTGATTACGGCTGACCTGGGTTCAATGCCCAGCATAGCATATGGTTCGGTCCCCGAGCACTGAGAGGAACAATTCCTAAGTGCAGAAGGCGTAACCCCTGAGCACTGCTGGGTGTGACCAAAAAGCCAAAAACAACAGCAAAAAACCTCTTTAAACTTTTATATTGGTTTTTAATTAGGCAAAAGTTTATTTTTAAAGATTTTATTTTTTTTTTGGGGGGCCTTTTGGGTCACACCCGGTGATGCTCAGGGGTTAAATGCTCAGACGGTCAGACACTCAGATGCTCAGACGGTCCATTAAAATAGTGGAAACAGTAATGTCCTTTAATGCACTGCATTCCACGATGTGCAGTAAAGTTTGGCGGGAGGGAGAGATAGAGAGGAGAGAAATGACATACAGAACCGGCCAAGCAGTTGAGGTGTGGGAGGGGAGGGAGGTGGGGACATTGGTGATGGGAGATGGGTTTGGGTGGAGGGATGGGTGTTAGAACACTGTAGAACCAAAACTCTACATGGGCATCTTTCAATTGTATGTCTAAAATGGTGTAATAAAATTTGGGGAAATAAATAAATAAATAAACAAACAAACAAAAAAAAAAAAAAAAGTTTAAAGCAAAACCCACAAATATGTATTATGGGAGATTCCAAAGGTATACTCAAATATTATTAAATGAGTTCTATACAACCGGTGCTGGCATGGATGTGGGGAAAAAGGGACTCTGATCCACTGTTGGTGGGAGTGCTGACTGGTCCAGCCCTTTTGGAAAAAAAATATGGGCATTCCTCCAAAAACTAGATATTGAGCTCCCATTTGATCCAGCAATAGCACTCCTGGGAATATACCCGAGAGACTAGAAAACGCATAGCAGAAACACTATCTGTACTTCTTTATTCATCTCTGCGCTATTCACTATAGCTAGAATCTGGAAACAACCTAAATGCCCGAGAACAGAGGACTGGCTAAAGAAACTGTGGTTCATCTACACTATGGAATACTATGCGGCTTTCAGAAAAGATGAAATTATGAAATTTACCTGCAAATGGATGGACATGGAGACTATCATGCTGAGTGAAATTAGTCAGAAGGAAAAGGACAGATATAGAATGACTGCATTCATTAATCCGACATAAATAGATACCAGTGTTTTACTAAATGTGTGAAATGGTAATGGCAGATTAAAACTCACCATTGAATATACACAAAGAGACTTAAGTGATAAACTCTAAATATCTGCAGGGCTAGCCACAATGTGTAAAATAAGAGGGAGAGAGATGCAGAGACAGAGAGAGAGATAGAGAGAGAAAGAGAGGAAACTGGGGTACCTGCTATTAAGGGGGGGGGGCGGGAGGGAGAGGGGTACATTGGTGGTGGAAATGGGGCACTGGTGGAGGGATGGGTGCTGGTATACTGTATTACCAAGAACCAATTATGAACACCTTTGTAATTGTATGTTTCACGGTGGTATAATAAAAAAATTAAAAAAAAAACAAAAAAAAAATAATAAATGAGTTCTATAACACACACTGACCAAATATACTAATTACACTAATACACTATGCTAGATTGTATAACATAAAGTTCAAAAGTTACAGTGAATTTTATATTAACCAATTCCAGGAACTGGGCAATAGTCCAGCTGATAAGGTGCCTGCCTTACACACAGCTGACCCAGACTTCATCCCTGATGCCCCATGCGGTATAGGATACCCTCCTGAGCCCAGCCAGAAGTGACCCTTGAGCTCTGAGCCAGGAGTAAGTCCTGAGCACCACTAAGTGTGGTCCAAAACCAATGAACAATAAAAAACCCCAATTGTTCTTCCGTACTAAGAATATTTCTTGAGCCTTCTAACAAAGCGATTTAAGAGAGTAATGCCAATAGTCTAGCCTCAGACCACGACCACTATGACAGGAAATGATCAAATTCCACACTACTGTATTCCGTAGGACAGTGTTTCTTGGCCAGGGGTCAGATCATCTCCCGTGGGCTCCCAGTGATCAAGGCAATCACAGGTGAGGTAGGGGCCAACCAGGACGGGGTGGGAAGAGACAAGATTTGAAGGGGTCAAGGTTGGAAAAAGGTTGGGCAACGCTGATGTAAAATAGTAAAAACATTTTAAAGGCTTGATTCTCAGAATGTCTATCGAGACTAATTTCTGATTTTGATTTATGGTTTGACTTTTATTTCTCCACTGCCTTATGGAAATGCTATTTAGGCACTCTGAAAACTGTTACCGGCAGGCTTCATAAAACACTGGCACGACACCGCCACCTGTGTGTGCTTGTCGCTCCCACTCTCCCTGGGCTCAGCTTCCTACCACGGCAGTTCCCGTTTCTGTTGCTTTGGGGGATCTGTTATTGTCCTGCGCTACCCGTTTCTTTACACCCCACCACGGAGAGATCTTCTGCGTTTGTTTCCTTCTGACAAGCTTCACTCGGCAAGTAAATGTCCACATAGCGCCATCTTTTCTCAAAGCTGAGTAGTACTCCAAATACCGTACTCTCTTTATCCAGTTCTGGCTGCTGTGAACACAGGAAGTGTAAATGCCTGATCTGAGCTGAGTTTGGGGCCCTGGGGCTAGATGACAGGAATGGCTGAGTCACCTGGAGGCTGGATGCTTAGTGTTTTCAGAAGTGCGCATATTGTTCACCCCAAAGGCCGGGCAGTCAACACTCCACCAAACAATTCCAACGAATAAGGGTCCCTCTTTACCCATATCCATGCCGGGCTTACTTTGTGCTTTGCAAAGTGCTTCAGTCTCACCGATGTGAGATGATGCCTCATTCTGGTTTTGATTTGCATTTCCCTGATCATCAATGATGCAGAGCATTTTTTCATTTATCTTCTGATGATCTCTGTATCTTCTTTGAAGAAGTTTCAGTTCATCTCTTGCCCCCAGCTCTAGTAAAGTTTTCCCAGAGCTTCGTGAATCTCAGCTATCAACCTTTTTAAGATGAGTAGCAGCGAGGTCTGTGGGGTGCCTTTTATTCTGGTCACCTTTCCCTGGAGCGCAGAAGGTTCTTAGTCTGATACAACCGTTTGTTGGTCTTTGCTTCCCTTTCCTGGCCAATGACATTCAATCATTAACTTCTAATTTCAATGCCATGAGCGTTATACCTACACACCTAGGTTTTCCTCACTATAATCTATGGATTCAGGTCTGATATTGAGGTCCTTAATTTTGATTTGACTTTCTTACATAGTATTAGAAACAAGTAACAATTATGGACTTCATTCTCATGACCTGAAGGAATGGTTTGAGGCTCTTCCCATTCCTGGAGCAAGCAGCTGCCCTTGGGCTACACTTGCTTGTGACAGGATGTATGGAGATGTTACTGGTGCTCGCTCAGGCAAATCGATGAACAACGGGAAGACAAGTGATTCACTTTTTCTTCTTTTTTTTTCCTATGTGACTCACCAGTTTTCCCAGCACCGTTTGTTGAAGAGACACTTTCCTTGTTCTACTATGTCTGCTTGGCTCCCTTTGCAAAGACTAACTGTCCATACCTACGTGGGAACCTGCTTCTGGACTCTCAGTTTGACCTGACATTTAAATTTTGGTTTTGGGCCCCCACCTGGCAGCGGTCGGTACTCTAGATAGTGCTCAAGGAAACAAGAAGCGCCAGGGACTAAACCTGGGGAATAAACCCAGGGCTATGGCATGCAAAGTACACACTCCAGCCCTTTAAGTGATGTCCCTAGCCCCTAAGTTTTTGTTTTTTTTTAAGCTAAAAATATCTTTTATTTAAAAGAATCACTCACAATCCTAGTAAACGAAAATTTTTCATTAAATACAACCACAGTGAGAATAATTTACTTAATGCATATTTACTTAATGTAGTTCTAGTGCTATAGAGAATAAAACAAAGGATAAAATTATCTTCCCAGATCTGTTACAAATATCTGGTAATGTAATAAGCAAAGGATAATAAATGTCAATAAATACATAAAACTTGAAACAAAATCTAATAGAGTATTGGAAAAATCGTGAATATACCTGATATGTATCTGACAACTCCGCCCAAAAATATCTGATCCTTTTCCTTTTTGCTATTTTTTGGAAACACCCAGCAGTGCTCAGGGTTACTCCTGGCTCTGCACTCAGGAATTACTCCTGGTGGTGCTCGGGGGACCATATGGGATGACGGGGATCGAGCCTGGGTCTGCCGTGTGCAAGGCAAACGCCTCCCCACTGCACTATCGCTCCAGCCCAATGAATCCTTATTATATCCAGGTCACAAATTTGGCGCTAACTAGCTTACTACGTAAGGGTAGCCCAAATGTTAGGAAGTAAAGGATATACTCTGAAATAGCTTTCTGCAACCTTGCTAATAATTAGTTGGAGTCTCCTTTTATTAACAACTTCAGATAAAATTTGATATAGTTCATGAAATGCTAATGTTCATTTTAATATCAAGATTTATTCCTCCATACCAAATTGCCTCGCAAAAAGTGACAATAGCTTGGAGACAGCTTAAGGGGAGGGAGCATCTGTTTCGCAGGGCTCTGCCCTTCACCCTTGATACCGCATGCCCACCCCCCACTTCCCGGCTGCTGGATGCACCGGGGTTACCCCGAGAAACACTGCCCCACGTCGTGAGGCCAGAACAGGCCGGCACACATTGCCACCGAGCCCCAGCACTGCTGGAGGTCCCTCGTTAGAAAAAACAAGACAATCGGGCACTGCAGGATGGACCACACGGCAATATGTGAAGTACAGAAGTTAAGAATAACCAAGTTAACCTTATTCTTTTCCATAAATCCTCATCTTTGGGAAAAAGTGGCTTATGAATGCTTTGACTTGGTTAAAAGAGGGAGCAGATAATTGATACATGAACAACCGATTCCTTTACTTCCTACTATGAGCAAAAGACACTAGTTCCAGTCTCTGCCCAAATGAATATATAATATAATCATGTAATATTCAGTATAAATTAATTGAAACAAAACATCAAATTTTATTCAATGCATTTCCAAATTCCAAATATTTGTTTCTAAGATATTAAGTACAACATATTAAGGAACTAGGCGATAAATAAATATAAATTTTCAGGTGATTTTTTTTAAAACAATTATAAAAATTTCATTGCAGTTCAAAGTTTTATCCCAGCAGTTATGGCCTTTAAAGTTGCTATAAAACAAATATTTAAAAAAGAAAAAGTATCTTTCAGGAAACAAGAAACCTTTAAAGTCTTTTCTCTGGAATATTACTTGCTTTTAGGTTATTTCTAATCAATGACTATTTTTGTTCTTTCATTTAGCCATATAAAATTAAGTGAAGAACACAACGCTTAATACAAGACTAAGACACTAAATATGTGTTTTAAGAATTGCAGATAAAATTCTGATAATAATTTATTGGCATAAAATACTAAAATCAAGACTAAATACCTGAATTATAAAACTAGTTTTCTTACTAATCTTATTTATTCAAAATGCTATAATCACTAAGATATTCATATTTTGTTTACCTTATTTTTAAAGTACTGTCTGGCATAACTCTTCACTTGCAAAACAGTACGACTTCCAATTAGTTTGGCAATTTTTGTCCACCTTCGGCCAAATTTAGCCTGTTATCAAAATGGAAAAGAAATAGCTTTTGATTATCTTACTCATTAATATTGCAAGCAAGTGCCATCTCATAGAAACAAAAAAATACATCTTTATTTTCTAAAGCACGTGATGAAGTCTCCTATACAGCTAAGATTCAAAATTATTCTTAAAATTATTTTTTTGCAATCCTTTTGAAAACTAATCAAATCAATTTAGAAGAAATTTTTTAAATAGCTATCTAAAAATAATACTATCTAATAACAAATAGTATCACTGCACAATTACATTTCAAATCTAAGGTAATTCTTAAAAAGAAATAAGCCCTAAAAGAGAAGCAGTTTCTACTTTCCTAGTAGAAATCAGCCAATCATGTCCTGACACTAGTTTCAGAATACTGTAGTTTTATTCATACCTCACTGTTCATTGAATGTCCCATATTAAAACATCAAATACTTTTACATACTTTTACTCTATACCGATATCACGGTGACTTAAAAAACTGACTCACAAATCCAGTAACCCACAACAGAGGCCTATGGGCACTCTCCATCTGCCAAAGGCTACAGTAAGCCTGCCCCACTAAGGTGGGAAGAACTGTGAGCTGGAGGAAGTCCGTGTGTTTCAAATTACAGGAAGGAATACACATAACTTCAAAGACAAAAAAGATTTTACCGATTAACTCCTTTGGACTATTTCTAACACAAGATATCTAGTATCCTTTGGAATATCTCTAACACAAGATTCTTGCTGCTTCCCTAAAGTAGCTCAACAATACGGAATTTTTAGATTTCTTGAAACTATGAAGAAAAAAACAACTCCCAATCCCCAAAACAAACAACGAAGAGTCACAATTCCAGAAAGCTGATCCAAAGACGAGGTCTGAAGACAGGGATCCACGCCTGTGAGAGCAAATCACCCTCTAAGATCTAACCCACACAATAAACCTTAACTTACACACTATTTCACATATTCCTTAGAAAATCTGGTAACATTGCAAGACTGAAAGTACTTGTAAAATTATCACTAAGCATGTACATGAGACGAGATCCCCTTATGAAGAATTATGTCTTTATTGTTGGATGAGGCAAATAAATAATAGAATACTTCTGGGAAAAAAAAGACCTAAAGAAACTAGCTGTGATAGCTGGGGTTAGCTACTAAGAAAATCAGGCAGAGAACTCTGACGAAAGAAGCCAAGAAAACATGAGCCAACACGGAGAAAAAGGACTCTGTCTATCTAAGAAAAAAGGGGGGAAATAATCATTCATTACCATAGAATTCCTTTGTCTGAAGCCTGGGGAAACTGACTCTAATAAACCAGAAATACCAATGCGTGAGGATTTAATTTTGAAATATAATCAAAGTTCCATGCTTTTTACGTGGAAAAAGTTTAGACACTGTTGATAAATACCTTTGCTTACGTAGGGACAAAATATCTCTAGAAGGTTACAGTTTACATTGATTAGTCAGCTCATGGCAAGGGAATGAAAGCTGAAACGGATAAGACTAAATGACCTATCACTTTTGGTACCTTTTTGCGTTCTTTTCGCAAATGCAATTCCTTTTACAACCAATGGCAAAAATGGTCTAAATCTACACATAGCTGGTCTTTAATAAGGGAAAATACCAAGTATCAACAATCTAATATAAATGATTGGTTAATTAAAGTAAAGCACTAAAATACTAATATAAAACCATCAACAAGGAAGGAAAGAGATAAAACCCTCAGTATAGTTTATGTTTATACAGAAACATCACAGAATATATAGACAACACAGTAATAACTATAAAATATTAAAACATTTTATTTCTCATATGCAGAAGCATAAACAATGCTATTTCAAGAAGCATTCAAAAAATCCCAGACATAATAGTCCAGATATAATAAATGCATATACATAATTTCACAATTTATTAATACAATACTGGTTATATTGAATCTTTATAGAAAAAGATACAACTTGCTCAACATAGTTTTTTTTAAAAAGCCCAAGTATTTTGTTAAAGATTTTTAAAAAATATTTTTAGACTAGAAACAATTTCCATTAGTATGTAGACATTTAAATAGATCTCAGTGAAACATTAATACAAAATAAAGGACTGCAGTCTTTAATTACAGTAACTAAAATATTTAAACTGTGTACAATATCAAACATTTGAATAAAAAAGAACTCAGCTAATCACCTAGGCAGTTTCAAACATGCAAGTTTTTTTGAAGAAATAAAAGAGAATACATTAAATAATGAATTTTCCCTTTTAATACAAGTAACTGGTATACATACAAACAAATCTCAATTTCTTGGAGTTTAATGAACGCTCCCAAATGACATCTAAAGTAACTAATCCAAAAAAAACCCTATTGGTATGATCACAGTAATTAAATTAGAAATGTCATCGCTACAAACTAATTTGCTTTTTTGATTCTAGAATTATTTTACTATAAATTAAAGAGTGTTCTATTTACCAGCCCTTGTTCAAACAGTTCTTTTTCTTCTTCTGTCCACTTTACTGGGTGACTTGCTGGTTTTGTAGGAGACTGTACCCTGTAGGGGAAAAAGAGAGTTGCAGAAAATAAAAAATTCTTGAAATGAAACACTTCTGCAGCTAGAGTTTATAAAGAGCCATGAGTTACACTCAACACTGTAGGCTAAGAATAAAAAAGAAGAAGACAACATCCTCTAGTTCCAAAAGATCTAGTTCTTGGGTCTCACAGAGCGTTAACATTCAAATACATCAAAGGGTCACAAAGTCATTATCAACAGGCATAAAGGTTGCAAGCGAAATAGAAAAAACTGATACATTTTTCCTGAAAAGCATGTCAAAGTTTCAACTAGTTCCAGAAATATTATCTTCTTGGTTCTTCCGTATAAATTCATAAAATATCAATCCAGTGAACAAGCCAGACAACCCCCCCCCACTCCATGAGGACCTCCATTTTCCACATCCGACTTCCCCCTCGTCAGAACTCCATCAGCAGACCAGCCTATCACAGCCCAGCTCCGCGCGTTCATCAATAAATTCTGGATTTTGAGATGACTACAAGAGTATGCTACCCGCACGGCAGAGCCTGGCAAGCTACCTGTGTCGTATTTGAAATGCCAGCTACCAGTAACAATTATAGACCTCATTCCCATGACCTGATGGAACGGTTTGAGGCTCTTTATGTTCCTGGAGCAAGCAGGTGCCCTTGGGCTCTACTTGCATGAGACAGGTCATATGGAGATGTTACTGGTGCCTGCTCGAGCAAATCAATGATGAACGGGAAGACAGTGATACAGTGATCAATCCAGAAAAGTTAAAAAACAAACATGCAGCTATGGCACTACGTTTATTGTTTCTGAATTCAGTCTGACTTCATTTTTATATTTATTTCGCAAAACATAAAAGCCAAAGTCTTAGTACTCAATGAGCTCTTAGCAAATGTAAATCCGCACATTTACTCTTTCAGGGGCTCTAACTTGCCACTTGGCTGGGGGAGGGGAGAGGTGGAAGGGATGGGCCACAGACAGCGAGGGACAGCTAGAGGAGGCAAGTGTCTAGCCAGGAGTGGACGGTGCTGAGAGGTGGGAAAGTGTCATGTATGAAAGCCTATCAGCGACAGTCCTGTAAAGCACCGTGCAAACAGACAAAACAGCAAAACAGGGGGTTGTGAGGGCGCACGCTGCTGAAGGGATCGGAATGGAAACATTTGCGTCTGAAGCCCAATCATGAATAACACTGTAATGCCATAGTGACTAACTTAAATACATACATACATATCAATGTATATGTGTACATATATAAAATACTTTCATGGGGGAACCATAAACTTGACAGTTTATAAACAAAAAATAATCAGTTTTATCATAGGACAAAGTATATTTATAAAATATGCATTTGGTAACTTTAATTTCTGGAAGCTGAAAATTCAATGAATTTGTTTAAAACTACTGAAATCAATGGACAAAGCAAGAGAGACTAAGTCAATTCCAAAACAGCACCTTTTAAAATGTCTGCAAAAATCAAAAAAAAATTAGTTATCATCTCACACCACAGAGACTGGCGCATATCCAAAAGAGCAAGAACAACAAGTGCTGGCTTGGATGCGAGGGAAAAGGGGACTCTCATCCATTGTTGGTGGGAATGTCAACTGGTCCAGCCCTTTCGGAAAACAATATGGACATTCCTCCAAAGACTAGAAACTGAGCTCCCATTTAACCCAGTTATACCACTCCTGGGAATATACTCTGGGAAGCCAAAAACACACAGCAGAAACACCATCTGCACTTTTATTTTCAGAGCAGCACTATTCACAATAGCCAGAATCTGGAAACAACCAGAAACCCGAGAACTGATGACTGGATAAAGAAACTTTCACTCATCTACACAATGGAACACTATGCAGCTGTCAGGAAAAATGAAGTTATGAAATTTGCCTATAAATGGAGGGACATGGAAAAGATCATGTTGAGTGAAATTAGCCAGAAGGAAAAAAACAGATAATGACTGCATTTATTTCCATGATATAAATATGTGTGTATATATGTATATATACAGATATATAAATACATATATATGTATATGTATATATAAATACATATATATGTATATGTATACGTGTATATATATATGTGCATATATATATATATATACACACATATATATGTATGTATGTATATAGTATGATACCAATATCCAAGGTCTGGCAAAACATGGATCAGGAGGGCTTGTCAAAGGTGGAACCTACCACAAACGGGTGGGAGTTAGAGGTTAGGTAAGACAGAGAAGGGAACAGTGTGCTAATAATTGTCAAATACCAGCCTAGAATGGAGCATTGAATATAAGCAAAAAGATACACATGATAACCTCTAAATGTATGTATTGTAATCCACAATGTGTGAGAGAAGGAAGAGAGAAAAAGAGAGAGAGAGAAAGAGAGAAAAGAGATAAAGAACCTGCCATAGAGGCAGGCTAGGGGAGGGGGATGGAATCAGGGACATTGATGGTAGGAAATGGGCACTGGTGGAGGGATGGGTGCTGGAACAGTTTAAGACCGAAACCCAAACTTGAATATCTTTGTAATTGTATATATCACGGCGGTATAATAAAATATAAAAAAAATTTTAAAAAGTCTGCAAAATTCTAAGAAATCACCTTTGCCAATCTGATGGAATTGCCTACACAGGCAATTCGTATTGCAAATTTGTAAGATTCTGATTTATATTTTTTGTATGGAACTACAACTGTAATATAAATGCCAACTGAAATTAAAATAAAAATTCATAAATTTTGAATTTATATTTTTGTATTAAATTTGATCACTTGACATCCAGTTATTCATAGATTTGCTCGAGCGGGCACCAGTAACGTTTCCATTTGACCCTATCATGTGCCATGGTAGACCAATGGCATCTGCTTGCTCCAGGAATACGAAGAGTCTCAAACCGTTCATTCTGAGTCTTGACGAAGAAGTCTGACCATCTTGTGGGTGGGCGGGCGGCCACGTGATCTTTTGACCTCCCGTGGGATCCAGTTGGTAACGTCCAGCGGTCATTTTCAAATTGCATTACATATCACAATACAATCAGTCAAGGAGTGGCTGATTGTATTGAACAAAGATGTATAATATTTTTGTTTATCTCTGTGATAATTTTTACTAATTAAAATATGACATATAAATACCTACATGATTTTTGGTGTTTTATGCAGACTACACATGCAAAAAAGAAAATAAAGAATCTTATAGATTTAAAAAAGACAATTTTGACTTTTAAAAATATTATAAACTTATTTACCTTTTTGTGTATTTCTTCTCATCTTCCTTTTTGATCAACCCAGAATTTCTCTGGAAGTGATTTTTTAGATAAATAGTATCTGTACAACCATCAAGGAAACTTTAAAAAAATGATGTTAATGCAATTTTTATAAGGCACTCATATACTAATGACAATCACACCCGAATTCCAGCTGAAACAACTACTCTCCAAGTTCTATCCAATTCTATAAAAATTATGATGAGAACATTTAGAGTAGTTAATATGGACTAATACTACATATGATATCAAACAGCATACTGCTTGCACAAAATACGTACTATATAAATGCCAGTTTCCCTTGTCTTCCCTATAAGAAGTGACTAAAATATATTCAAACTATAGAAATGATCCAGTTTTTGGAGGAATGTCCATATTGTTTTCCGAAAGGGCTGGACCAGTCAGCATTCCCACCAACAGTGAATGAGAGTCCCTTTCTCCCTACCTCCACGCCAGCAATTTGGAGCTCCAATTTGACCCAGCAATACTCCTCCTGGGAATATACCCTTGAGGACACAAACACACACAGCAGAAACACCATCTGCACTTCCATGCCACAGCAGCACTATTTACAATCGTCAGAATCTGGAAACAACCTGAGTGCCCGACAACAGAAGACTGGATAAAAAGAAACTATTATACATCCACACAGTGGAATACTATACAGCTGTCAGGAAAATACAAATGGATGGACATGGAATTATGCTTAGTGAAATTAGTCAGAAGGACAGATATAGAATGACTGCATTCATTTGTGAGATAAAAACATATACCAGTGATCTATTAATTGTTGGAAATGGTAATGCCAGACCAGAACTGAGCATGGAATGTAAGCAAAGGGATATACATGATAACATCTAAATGTATGTATGGCAAGCCACAATGTGTGAGGGGGGAGAGAGAGAGAGAGAGAGGGACAGAGACTGAGAGAGAAAGAGGGAGAGAGAGAGGGAGAGAGAAGAAAAGGAAAAATGTCTGCTATAGAGGCAGGATGGGGGAGGGGGAAGGAATCTGGGGACGTGGTGGTGGGAAATGGGCAGTGGTGGAGGGATGGGTGCTGGAACACTGTATGACTGAAACCCAAACACGAATATCTTCGTAATTGTATATCTCATGGTGGCATAATAAAATTTTTAAAAATTTTAAAAAGATAAAAATAAAGAGGGAAAAAAAGAAATATATTTAAGATTTTATTTATATCATTTTCCCTAAACTATACAGAGAATGTAGATAAATTTGAGTGGTTATACAGGATAATCTAGGAGTATTTCTTTTGATATTTATAAAGGTAACAGTTCGGTTATTGACTACTGTAATTCAAAGAGAAGGTTGAAATGTTCCTGGGAGCATGCCTCTCAAAGTTCTTAAAACGAATCTGCTACAATAGATTTAGCCTAACATAGTATTCACTTAATATGTAATCAGTGTATGTAATCTAAGACAGGCCCTTTGTTTGGTACTAGATGCTGACGACCATTCAAGAAAACAGTCCCTATTTCATTCACAAAACTCATATTGTCATTATTTGTTTCCAAATATGAAAGTGAATCAGTGACTTAAATAAACATTAATCTAAAATTAAATTGTTCAATATAGTAGCCAATGACAATCTTTACTGAGCACTATCACAAACTCAGATGCACTGAAGAATAAAACACACAGGAATGCAAAGACTTGGCATGAAATAATGTAAAATAACTCTTTAAAATGTTTTCATTTTGGAGCCAGATCAATCTATTGTATAGTGGGAAGGGCACCTGCCTTGCACATGGTCAACCGGGTTCAATTCCTGGAACCACATGTGGTCCCCTTGAAGCTGCCCAGAGTGATTCCTGAGCACAGAAAACAGGACTAAACAATGAGAAACAACATATATGGCCCAAAAAACAAAAAAGTTTTACATATACATGTGTACACACACACACACACACACACACACACACACACACACACACATTTCTTTCTTTTTTTTCTTTTTTGGGCGGTACCTGGTGATCCTCAGGGGTTAATTCCAGTTCTGAGCTCAGGAATTAGTGCTTCGGGCGACCATATGGAATGCTGGGGATGGAGCCCAGGTCAGCTGCGTGAAGGCAAATGGCCTACACGCTGTACTATTGCTCCAGCCCCAAAATTGATTAAATGTTGAAAAGATAGTATTTTAAACAATAGTGGGCTAAAAAGATGTATTACAATTAATTTCACCTACTTTAAATGTGGTTGCTTAAAATATGTCAACGATGTAGGTGATCATATTATTTCCTAATAAAAGGCAATGATTAAGGCTCCAAGGAGAGTTTCAAGGCTACAGGAGAGTTAAAACAACAAGAAAGCCTACGAGGGGTTAGCCTAGAAAGGTAGGAATCTTCATATTTACGCCAGCGCTAGCCAAGAACAAAGGGATATAAAAAAGAAGAGATATAAAACTTTTTTAAAAACATGACTTTTTAAGAGCAGATTAATAATCTCTATTAATCATAAAATCAAGATTCATTTTGTTTACTCCTCTAATTTAATGTTTACAGAGATGAAAGTAGAACAAGAAACCAGCGGCTAGACCATGAATATGAAACCACATTCTGGGGCAAATTTTTTTCATCCTGTATTTGTTTTGTGATTTTTATTTAGACTCTTCCTACATAAGTAACGTCTGTAAACTGGTAATGTAAGAGTGAGAACTTTTACAGATTCTAATTCTGTCTTTGGACAAAGGAAAATATCTGCCTTTCAGCTCATGTAGCAGAAGTAAAAGTTTGGATCAAACGATTTTAGGTATTCAGGTAATGTGAAAACAGAGGCTCAAAAATACTGAATCAAATCCCAAGACAGCAGTAAGACAGAAATAAAATGCCACTTCTGCATCAGCAGTGAATGCTCCATTTACTTAGAGTCTGAACCAAAGAAAATCCATCTGACAATTAATGGTGACCTCTTCTGTTAAGTTTTTCATTGACAGGCTTTTCGTTTTGTTTTGGGGACACACCGGGTACTCGGGTTACTCCTGGCTCTGCACTCAGGAATCACTCTGGCAGGCTGGAGATGGAACCAGGCTTGGTCAAGCGCAAGGCAAGCGCCTTACCTGCTGCACTATCTCTCCGGTCCCACAGCCATAGGCTCTCAGAGACATTTACTTTCCTCAAGACTTAAAGGATACTCTTCTTCCAGGAGCATCTTCTCAATGACAGCTCTGTTCTCTTCACTGATGGTGCTATCCAGAGTCCAAGGCTAATTAAGAGAGAGAATATGTTGTTTTATTTTTAACTGCTTTTTTAAAATCATCTACTTCAAAATAAAAAAAAACCCACATACAACATGATTATAATAACAACTATTATTTGCTGAGCACACAGAATCATCATTGATATCCAAATAACCCAAAACGGCATTATTTCACCAAGAACACAACAGCACTGAGAGCATTTGACGTGAAAGAGGAGAGATTTAACCCTGAAACATGTTGGATTCCGGGCTCAGACTCCTACCCCTGATAAATACTGGCTCCACGCATGAGGAACTAAAAGCTATCACATATTCTGCAAGATCGTTCGCCACGTCCAAAACTCACCATAATTTTTATTCCCTCAATAGAAATTTAAGAGAGATTCCCTGAAATCTCTTTTGAATGATCATACTCATTTTCAATTCTTAAGACCTAAGTCGGAGGCAGGTAAGGCATTTCCCTTGCTTGACGCCCACTTGGGTTCGATCCCAGCATCACGGAGCAGCAGTGCCCCCTGCCCGGCCAGGAATGAGCCCTGGACATCCTGTGCGCCTCCCTACTCCAGCCCCTCCCAGACACACAGAATACCTTACGGTTGGCCCTCCCTCTTCACTCACGTTCCTTCTAGACCTCTAGACTGTTCAAGTAAATTGCCATTTAAAGCTTCCATCTGCGAGTCTAGCTAGGCTTATTAAACAACACATTCAGAGCAGAATTCACCATCACCTACCTTCACTCGCTTCTCTCCATCTCTCAACTTTGTAAGTGGCCTATGAGTCACCCCAGCTAGAAATCCGTGGATCATTCTGGGTTCTTTCCCCTCTCCCGCAATACCCACAGCTTTCTTACCATGCAGGTCTGTTTTTAAAATAGAATTTAAATCTGTCCCTTTGTATTTCTTCTTATAGAACCTCTGGCCCAGTCACCACAAATCTAACTTAAACTAATACTGATGGTTTCCAAACTGGTCTGTGAGCCTACTTTCCTTCTTAGCAGTTCTCGAGTTCTCCTCTGATCCTTCAGCCGTGTTACAGCTACCGCTCTCCACTGCCTTCCCATCTATATTCTGGGCACGACTGCCTACTAAGCCACAAACCTGCAGTTTTAAACATCTGGCACACAGAAAAGAGTAAATAACTACAAATGAAGAAATGAACTTTGCAACGATACCTATTTAATTAAGAGGAAAAAATGTTCAATTTGGTTAAGTGGCAGAGCGGGATTTGTAGCTAAATCTAGTTGACTCCTAAAGAGTTTCTCAACAGCCATTTTCCTAATTTCTTCTGCTTTGATTTGAAGGAAAATGTTTCAAATATAACCTTTCTGACTGCTGAGAAATAGTACCAAGTCAAAAAAGAGGTTCTCTGAGTAGGGCAGGGCTCTGAGATCAGGGGTCGCTGCCTCCCATTCAACAAGAAGCCAAGTTCGATTCCCAGTACCTCAGGTTCGCTCCAGCACAGCTGAACAGAGCACTAGAGGGCCCAGGAATAACGCTAAGGTGCTGCAAAGCATCACTGCGTTCAAGCACTGACCCGTCTGGCCGGGTCCCTTGACCACTGCTTGAGGTGCCCTCACCCACTCCCCAGAGTAGCAGATTCTGAAAAGAGGACTCTGGCCAAGGCTACAGCTGAAAGCACCTAGCATTTCTCTGCAATACTTACAATAAGGCCATTCTCGGCTCTCCAGGATGAATCAAGATAGTGATCGTGTAAAGCAGACGCGGTAGTCTCATCACTTCTGTAACATTAAGTGAGGAAAAGTGGTATTGTAACAACTGATAAATATAATTTACACAACACAGTGATTGGCAGGACACAGCTGGCAAGCTAGCACTTACTTCCCTTAACGACAGCTCGTTGTGCAAAGCGCTTGCTCCTCTCTTTGGTGTATGTACTACATACAGTCCTTAAGTCATCTATCTTATCTCTACTGGGAAAAATCAAGTCTGACAGTTTAGTAGTTCTGCTTCTCAAGAACAAAAAATCTCATGAGGAAAAAAAAAAATTCCACTGAAAAAGAAACTGCAACACTCTATGCTCAGATGCTCGGCTTCCAATGAGTATTCCTACATAAACAGGTATTCAAGTTTACAATTCATTCATACTATAAAAATCGAGGCCCTTGCGAAGCCAACAGGGTATTAAATTTTTCCCAATTCTCACTCCTTTCACTGAACTAACAAGAATTATCTTTAAAAAGCACATTAATAGCCTCATGTGCCAAAAAACCCTGAACTGTTAACTACTGGGAGGTCCATTCAATCAAATAATTAAGCTTAGTATTTGCTTTAGTCTGTCGTAAAATTAAAAAATTTCTAGATACGTTAAGACTTCCTAGAGCTACATAGGCATTTTGTACTTCTATACTATACGAAACTACCTATAGGTTTACACTTTACGAAATTCAGTCAGTCAGTCTTACGGTGTTGGAAGTAACTGAGGCTAACAATATCTACAGGGAACTGAAAGCAGTAATTCCTCTCAACCGTCAATGGCAAAAGGGTTTAACTTTCATACCAGCCAAGTATAAAATAAGATTGAGAAGAGGCTACTTTAATGCTACATAAGGACACGGAGACTTGTGTATGCAGAAGGAAATATTTGTTCAACTAACTAGACCTGCCAAGAGTATACTTCAAATTGACTGCAGAATTTTTTTTTTTTAATGGGGGATGAGAGGGGTTTGGCTCACTCTCAGGAGTGCTCGGGGGTTACTCCCAATCCTGTACGCAAGAACTATTTCTGGCAGTTTGGGGAGTCCTCACAGGTTGCTGGGGATGGAACCCGGGCAGGCTGCGTTTAAGGAAAAGTGCTCTACCTGCTGAATATGGCTCTGGCACCACCGACTGCAGGAGTCTTTGGGAAACATTTCGTAAAAAGGGAAACAATAGCCACACCTCTGGTGCACACACCTGGCTCCTGGAGTCCCCATGAGACCCACAAGGCTTTCCTCTCCATTCCGCCCAGCAGCCCCTTCCCCACTCTTTTCCCTCTCGGGATACATTCCATTGGCAGCCAGTTCTGTGCAAAGAAGGCCCTTTTCCAAAGCCCTGTCCTTCCGCCACAAGCAGGCTGGGGAGAAACCTGGGCTCTGCCTGCAAGAGCAAGCAGAGCATGAGCTCAGCCTGTTGAGTAGCTCTGTAGGTCCAGACCTTATTACTTTCCAATACGCAAGATATAAAGCCGACAGATCGTCTGCCTCCCCTGCTTTAGCATTTTCTATCAACCATCTCCGCTGGGCATATAATTGTGTATGTATATGACAGAAAGTTATTTGTGTGTGTGTGTGTGTGTGTGTGTGTGTGTATGTGTGTGTATGAATGAAAACCAATATATGGGCCACTTTCTATCATTTTCCACCACTCCACTGGACATATACCAAAAAAAAAAAAAAAATTTTCATGTCTTTCTGTCTGAGTCTGTCTTGGCCAATAAGAACATTAATTCTAGGAAGGAAGTTCTCAGTTGTTAACGTGTATATATGTAGTCTTTAGCACACAAAACAAGAGTTTCACCGGTTTGTTTTGAATGACCAAAAGAAAGAGGTAGACAGTCCTAGGCCACACTAGAAGGGTCTCTAGGAAATGAGGATTTTATTACAAAACCATCTGGAAATGGAGGGAATAATCATATCTGGATATAAGGAAGAATACTTTAATTGCAGGAGGCAATAGAAGGGGGGCAAAGAGAACGGGAGCTGTTAAGAGAGTGGTTATTTAAACACCGGGCAGTAAGAGCAACCCTGATAACGTAAACACCGGAGAGTAACAGCATACTCGGGAATATAGTCCCCAGGCTGGGAATAGGTCTTTAGGAAGTGAAGGCATCTGGAAGGATACTTGAAAGCAACAAACCCTAAGTAAACATCAGGCTAGCGGGAAAGGAGTCCGAAGGGTAAGTAACAGGGATTCCAGCCTAGGTCTAAACCCCTGGTGGTGGGGGCTACTTACTGACCCTGGAGGGACAGGCTGGGTGGGGGCAGTTTGCTGAGCAGACTTAGGTGCCTCCAGAGTACAGGTACAGAAAGATGCGGAACATTACAAACATGTACAGAAATCCGTAAATGAATCTGAAACTCAAGAGAGGTTTGGGCGGGTCAAAGAATTGGGAAATGGTAACTATTATGAAACTTCCAGTTTTTTGTAGAATTAAAAATAGGGGTTGAACGCTGGCAAAATTTCACATAGTCCAACCTAACATTTAAAAAGAGAAAATTATGACTGAAACCCAACCATGAACAGCTTTGTAAATGTCAACCTAGCGGTGTAATAATAATAAAAATGAATAAACACAATCAGAAACAAAGACAACTCTACAGAAAGGGGTTTAACGGTCTCAGACGATCGTCCCCATTTCCAAGGCAAACTCAGATGTCTCCCAACTACTTATCTCAGAGATTCATGGGAGAGGGAATAAATTAAAACATGCATGCAAAAGCAGCTGGTCAAGATAGTCTACAGATATGAAAAACGATTGTTATTAAAAGCGTCTTACTCATCTCAGCGGCAGGTCTAGCATTTCTCACCACAACTGAGAGGAACCAGGTTAAATGGCATGAATCTGTTCATGTCACCTGTTTCCCCCTACTGGAATTCTAAGGAATTGACTCAGTTACAAGCTATGCAGCGGACTGAGTCTTGAACTGCTTTCAGACTTCAGACCAGGGCAGCGAAGGGACCATTCCTGTCCAGCACCAAAAAGAGATTCTAGAAGCAAATTTTAAAAATAGTATGTAACTTCAAATTAAAAAGCTTCTGAACAGCTGCCTATAAATGGATGGACATGGAGATTATGTTGAGCGAAATTAGCCAGAAGGAGAGAGACAGATACAGAATGACTGCATTTATTTGCATGGCATAAATATATATGTACATATTATGATACCAATATCCAAGGTCAAGTGAAACATATATCAGGAGGTCTTGTCAAAGGTGGAGATTATCACAAATGTGTGGAGTCAGAGTTTAGGTAAGACAGAAAATGGAACAGGGTGCTAATAATAGTCGAGGGTACTAATGCCAACCTAGAACTGAGCATTAAATAGAGGCAAAAGGATACACATGACAACCTTTTAATGTATGTTCTGTAATCCATAGTCTGGAAGGGAAGGAAAAGAGAAAGAGAGAGAAAGGGAAAGAAATAAAGAACCTGCCATGGAGCAGGGCTGGGGGAAGGGGAGGGAACCGGGATGTTGGTGGTGGGAGATGGGCACTGGTGGAGGGACGGGTGCTGAAACACTGTATGACCAAAACCCAAACATGAACTTTTTAATTGTATATCTTTTTATTTGTATATCTCACGGTGGTATAATAAAATACTTAAAAAAAAAAGAAATATCACAATGGTATGATTAGCTATACTGTAATAAAGATGCTGCATAAACTTTCAAAAAAAAAAGCTTCTGAACAGCAAAAGGAACTAACTATAATAAGGATCCTACTGAACGGGGAGAAAATATGTGCACACAATACACCAGATAATGGGCTAATAGCCAAGATCTATAAAACTCACAAAACACAACAAAAATATCCAATAAAGTCATCCAAAAGTTAGAGAAAAGGTGAGCAGACACTTTTATAAAGAAGACATACAGATGGCCTATAGCAGTATTTCACAAGCCTCATCACTCACGAGTAGGGAAATACACATCAAAACAACATTGAGGAATCAGCTCACGCCAGTGAGATCAGTACCTATCAGTCTGGAAACAACCACTGTTGGCAGGTTGTGGTGCTGAAGGGAGGCCTCATTCACTGATGGTGGGAAGGTCACCTGGTTCTCTACAGCAGGCAATAGGGATGTACATAGACCTGTGTTCACGGCCCCACTTAGTACAACAGTCAAGATAGGGAAAGCACCCAAGTGCCCGCCTACAGAAAAATGGCCAAGAAGCTGTAGCATATATACACACAATGGAATACTATGCAGCCCTAATCAAGAACAGAATTATGCAATCTGCTGTCACATGGTTGGAGCCAGAGAATATCATGCTTAATGAAGTCAGACGGCGAGGGGCAGACACACAGAATAACCTCTCATATATCGGACTTAAAGATATACAGCAAGGGAAAACACACACACACACACACACACACACAGCAAAGAAGCAAACCAAAGTCCAAAAGCAACACAACGAGAAACCTGATCCACAAAACTGCCTTGGGGAGGCAGGTGTCAAAGAGAGGAGCGCTGGGGACCTTTGGGGAGGAGGTGGGTACACCGGGCAGGGGGCGGCGTTGGGGTCATTTCTTTGGGCGTGCAGCAGGCCAGCCAAGTCCCTTAGCCCGGTTCTGGGCATGCTCGGGGGCCGTCGGCGGCGCCGTGCAGCAATGACAGCTGCCTGGGAGGCGGGCGCGGAGCTGTCAACTCAAGGCCGCTCGCTGAAAGTTCTCCACACCCTAGAGGAGGAGAAACTCCTGGCCTGGAGGGATGAGAAGGTCCAACTAGGCGTGTGGGCGATGCAGCAGCCGCCCAGCTCAGGGGCCGCCAGCAGGGGCAGGGGGCAGACTGGGGTGCAGGTAACGGAGAGATCTGGGGCTGCGGAGCTGAACGGAATCAGGGTAAAAGGTAAAAGACCCCGGGCCGTGCGCGGAAAGCGCGCCGGGCTCCAGCTAAGCCGGCGGCGAGCGGCGCTGCCCAGGCCCGGGACCCCGGGGCTGCAGATCGGGTCCCGCTGCCCAGGCCCTGGCGGGATCCGCGGCCTTTCGAGGGTCTCTCCTCGCCCGGCGACCCTTCCCGACCCAGCGAAACCCGGGCTTGCCGCCTCACCCGGACTGGGAGGCCGCTGGCACCACGTCCCCTTCGACATCCACATCCGCCTCTTCCGCCGCCATGATGGGTCCTGACCCCATCGGTCCTCTCGAGAGATCCCGCGAGAGGTGACGGGCCGCGGGCGGGGCCGAGCGTCGCGGGCGGAGCTAGGCGGGCCCGCGCTCTCCGGGAGGCGGGGCTTCCGGCGGAAAGGTGGCCCGGCTTTGGGCGCTTGGGCTTCCTTTGACCCCCGCAGATTTACAAGTTTACCCCGACCTGGGCTTTAAAGAGATCGTGCTTTAGGGTGATTTTATTTTTGCTTAATTTTTTTTTGGAAGCTTATAAAAGTGGACTTAGTAGTAAACATGTTCCTGGGGTTGGCCCTACCAGGAGTGAACCCTGAGCACTAAACCCTGAGGATTTAGCTCTGAGACTCTTGGTGTGTAGCCCAAACATACCCCCCAGCCCCCAAATAGAAACCTGAAAACTGGGTCGGATGGTTGAAACTCACCAAGAATGCCTTTCTTCTCTACTTTGAACCAAATCACTTGTCTTCCCATTGTTTGATTTGCTCCAGCGGGCACCAGTAACGTCTCCATATGTCCTGCCCAAGGGCATCCACTCGCTCCAGGAACACGAAGAGCTTCAATCCATTGGTTCGGGTCATGGGAATGAGGTCTATAATTTTTACTGGTTTTTAGCATCAGGTATGCCGGTCCAGAGACTTTTAGACATGGGGCAGAGCTGCTACTGGCTCTCCCCTGTGACCAGCCGCTCATGAGGCGCCCGGGAGGGATGGTGGGTTCTAGCCCTGGCCCACCATCCCAGCAGAGCCTCGCAACAAGCCAGAAGACCCCCCCCCCCACTCCATGAGGGCCTCCATTTTCCACATCCGGACTTCTCTCTCGTCAGACCTCCACCCAGCAGACCAGCCTATCAGCGCCCGGCTTACGCAGGCCTCTTGCGGCTGCGCGTTAATCAATAAATGCTGGACTTAGAGGTGCCTACAAGAGTATGCTACCTGCACGGCAGAGCCTGGCAAGCTACCCGTGTTGTATTTGATATATGCCAAATACCAATAACAATTATAGACCTCATTCGGAATGGATTGGGGCTCTTTATGTTCCTGGAGCAAGCAGATGCCTTGGGCTCTACTAGCATGAGACAGGACATATGGAGATGTTACTGGGGCCCGCTCGAGCAAATCGATGATGAACGGGAAGACAGTGATACAGACAGTGATTAGCATACCAAATACCACACGGGTAGCTTGCCAGGCTCTGAACCGAAATACTGTCAACAATAAAAGGTCTGGAATTTGTTCCTCCCACCGCCAACCCCAGAGCCTTGCAACAAGCCAGACGACCCCCACTCCATGAGGGGCCTCCATTTTCCACATCCGGACTTCTCTCTCGTCAGAACTCCACCCAGCAGACCAGCCTATCACAGCCGGGCTCGTGTGGCGCGTGGTTCATCAATAAATGCTGGACTTAGAGATGACTACAAGAGTATGCTACCTGCACGGCAGAGCCTGGCAAGCTACCCGTGTTGTATTTGATATGCCAAATACCAGTAACAATTATAGACCTCATTCCAGAATGGATTGAGGCTCTTTATGTTCCTGGAGCAAGCAGATGCCCTTAGGCTCTACTAGCATGAGACAGGACATATGGAGATGTTACTGGGGCCCGCTATAGCAAATCGATGATGAACGGGAAGACAGTGATACAGTGATACCCCCACCCCCACCATTCTTTTAAAAATAGAGAAGGGTTAGCCAACACTTATATGAAGTTCTGGTCAAACATCAATTTTAAACCTCAGCTAACATTTAAGAATAAGACTTGTAATTGGATATATTTTTATCTTGCAGAGCTCTTTTCAATGAATTTTTATTTAATTTTTTGTGTGAAAAAAACAGTTTTTATTGAATGAAATTTACTTAGCCATTGAGGGGGAGAAAGAGGGAATACATGTTCAAGAGAAAACACAGGCTTCTCTAGAGTGGGAAAACAGGCACAGGTATGTGTTCAAGGAAGATCATGGGCTTGAAAGAGCAAGACCAGTTAAGTTTACTTTTTTAGTCTGAGAGAGATCTATGTCCACTCATTTTTGTTCTTTTTTTCTGTTTATTGTGTACTTTATTCTTTAAATTTACTTATTTATTTAAAAAATTCATTATACCACAGTGAAATATACAATTAAAAAGATGTTCATAATTGGGTTTCAGTCATACATTTTTCCAGCATCTTTCCCTCCACCAGTGCCCTATTCCCACCACCAATGTCCCCACGCTCCCTCCTCCCCCCCCCCCAGCCTGCCTCTATGAAGGCACTTTCCTCTTCTCTCTCTCTCTCTCTCTCTCTCTCTCTCTCTCTCTCTCTCTCTCTCTCTCTCTCTCTCTCACACACACACACACATTGTAGTTTACCCTACAGACATTTAGGGATTATCATCCACAGTTATTTTTTTAAATAAGTTTCTGTTACTTCAACAAGCCTTCGAGAAAGAAAGAACAAATCACACGAATCACGCTTCATAGATGGGCCCATTGAGGCCCAGAAAGCTGAAATACCTGTCGAATATTTTGCATAGCTTGTCCAATTCAGAGCTGGGAGCAGATGCAGGACTGGGTTTTTTTTAAGTGAGTGTTTCCCTTATACAAATCATGTTGTCAGGAATTGTGTGAGGCGAAGGCCATGGCTGCTACACTGCCTGAAAAGCTTCTTAATGGTTTTGAAAGATAAACAAACTTCTCTCAAAGAATGTATGGCCACTCCAGATTTGAGATAGTGCCCTTTGCTTTGTTCTACTTATCACCTACCCTTCACATTATTGTAACTGGTCACTTGTCTTCACCCACCACTAAACTGTTCCTTAAGGACAAACACAGATTGCTAATCTTTTGGCTCTCAGCATTCCGGGAGGTGGCTATGTTAGGAAAAACCCAGTCCTTCCTTCTATATTTTATGCCCGTAGTTTCACGCAGACTCCTTCACGTCTGACACCGCTGGTCCTGGCCTGTGTGGGGTTTTCTCCTACCAAACCATTATCTATACTACCCTCTGGGTGTGTTATGCTTGAACTCAATTCTGCTGCGGTCTACCTAGACAAAGTATCACATCCAGCCAGGTCTCAGTCCCACAAAACTAGTCCCACTCCAGTTATCAAGTTACCCACAAATTCTGTTCAAGTTTGTTACATGCATAGGTTTCCATGAGGCTTTGACTTGGTTAATTTACTATGGTGGCTCACTGTCGGAGAAGCCGCTGGGGTCCCCAACAGTGTCAGGACAGAAGTTCTCTTCTACCTCCGAGGACGCCGGGGAACAGATGAAAATTCACGAGTCCGGTGCAGTTCCAAAAAAGGCTTTTAATAGTACAAAAAGCTCTTCCACAGCACTCCAAAATAATGAACAAACTCTAGCTCTGGTCTGAACTTAGACCATACAAAAGAGCCTAAGTCTCCCACCAAAGAGAGAGGATCTTACCCGAGATGAGTCCTACCCAGAAGGAGGAGCAAAAGGCCAAAGAGCAAAAAAGCCAAAAGCCAAAAGCAAAAGGCCGAGGAGCCAAAAGCCACAGGAGCCAAAAGCTGGAAGCTGAGGAGCCAAAAGCCAAAGCGAAAGGCGGAAGAGCAAAAAGCCGAGGGGCCTCAAGTCAGACCCCTTATATACACCAAAGTAATCCAGGGAGGGTAGTGTCAACAAAGAACTCTAAACAGAGTGTAGAAAGGAGGCGTCACACCCCTATTTCAGGTATAAACAAAGATTAAGCCAAGGACTAATCCTGAAATTATCTCTTATGTAAAACACTGGAGAGAGAGCTGATATAAAGTAATACATCTTAATTTCATGAGCTGCATGTAATCTAGATGGTACCCACAGGTCCTTCTTATTATTATCTGCACCAGGGTGATTCTGAGTATCTTGTTCTCGTGTACTGAAAGGGTCACACTTGCCTGCTTAGAGCAAACTAGTATGATCCTTCCTATAGTCTTCCTATAGTCTCAACGTAGCCAGGGTGGTAGTCTCCTGGTAAATTCTAACTGTCCCACGCTGGGTGCAGTGGGTATAAAGAGGAGCTGTGCCCAATCTAGAAAACATAGAAGTCTTAGTAGATGTATACTACTATGTATACAGAAGTTATTCAATCAAGCTGACTTCTGTAACTGCCACACCCTCTAGCAGTGTTTACATAGAAGAGAGGTCTCATTAGAATGAACCTTGGCTTAAATAGATTAAACTGTGAGTGGGCAAAACAACAAAGATCCCAGATCAGCTAGATCTGCTCATAAGACTTAGGGAGACACTTAACTTTGCCAATTTATATAAGGATACAGATAAATAACCAAATGAAGAGCTAGTAGGACAAGGACCTGAGGAGTCCCAAGCATTGGAACTTCTGTGCTCATGAGATTGTTTGTCACCTTCACAGTGCAAATGTAAGCAACCCTCAAGAGACTCTCCCAGCCCTATATTTTCTGTTTACTAGACCGCACTTACCTGTTCAGGGGCTACTCCTGGCTCTGTGTTCAGAAGTAACTCCTGGAAGTGCCCAGAGGATCATCTACAGTGACGGGAATAGAACTAGGATCAGCCACATGCAAACCAAGTGCCTTAACCTCAATACAATCTTTGTGGCCTCCCTTTCAAATTTGTATGAGGCTTTTATCACATAGGTGTCACCAATGCTTGACCCCTTTATCTAATCCCTGTCGTCTCTTTAAAGAAGTGTGAGGTAGGACTGAGATTTTTAAACTTCCTGCCATGGCTTGGTATTTCTGGTGACCAGTACCCGGAGGGAACTGCCCAGCTGTGGCACTCACATGCTTGATTTAGTTGTGGTGCTCGCAGGGGGCTGCATTGATTCTTGTGGTGTTCACACACCTGGTTGTGGTGCATCTGGAAATAATGTGGTGCAGGGATCACAGACAACAGAGCTGCTGGGTAAAACAGCAGCTTCCAGCAACCTCTTCTCTGCATATGAAAAGATGAAGGGCACCAGAGGTTTAAACTTGAGGCCATATGCTTGTACCGTAGGCTTTCTAAGTCAATGTGCTGTTTCTCCAGGTCCTCATAGCACATTTTATGTGGATATTGCTCAGCCAAAATTGGGAACAATGCTCCAGACTCCAGAGAATGCAAAATAGAAGACTTGGAGGAATCACTGTATCACTGTCTTCCTGTGTATCATCGATTTGCTCGAGCAGGCACCAGTAACATCTCAATACGTCCTGTCACATGCGAGATAGCCCAAGGGCATCATCCCGCTCCAGGAACATAAAGAACCTCAAACCATTCCATTCCATCAGGTCGTGGGAATGAGGTCTATAATTGTTATGGTATTTGGCATGTCAAATAACACGGGTAGCTTGCCAGGCTCTGCCGTGCGGCTGGGATACTAGTAGTCACCTCAAAACTCAAGTAATTATTGATGAACAGCACGGCTGCAAAGTGGCCACGCAAACCGGGCTGTGATCAGCTCTTCTGCTGGGTGGAGCTCTGAGGACAGGGGAGTCCGGATGTGGAAAATGGAGGTCCTCATGGTGTGGGGGGTCATCTGGCTTCTTGCAAGGCTCTGCTGGGGTGGCGGGCCAGGGGCTAGAACCTGCCATCCCTCCCGGATGCCTCGTGATCAGCTGGGCCCAGGGAGAGCAAGCAGCAGCCCTGCCCCGGTGTGTGAGTCTCTGGATCGGCATACCTGTGGGATATCTTTTTTTTCCCTCTCTTTTTGGCTTTTGGGCTACCCTCACCCAGTAGAGTGAGGTGGAAAATCAAGAAAACATCTTTTCTTGGAGGAAAAAAAAAAAAACAATGGAAAAAGATGAGAAAGAATCATGCAGTGCCTAACACACAGAACAAAATCAGGAAATCTTATGGACACAGGGCATTGTATAGGTAATTCAAAAGGTGTATTGTCTGTGTAGTAAAAAAATAATTAACTCTAGGTGTAGACTGCTCTGGTACTGCCTAGCACATTGTGAATTCTAGATCTGAAAAATCCGACTTTGTAAGAAATCACCCAAATGTGCCACTACAGAATGGATAAAGGGTTGTATATATACATAATGGAATACTTCTTAATGAAAAGGAAAGAGGAAATCTTGCAGCTTGGATGGATCTAGAGGGTGTCATGTTAAGTGAAAAATGTCAGAGAGAGAAGGGAAAAAGCATGATTTTACTCACTTGTGATATCAGAGAAACAAAACAAGGGGACAGACAATGTTGAACGATGAGAAGCACTTGGTTTTGGATAACAAAACCCAGATTGCCAAATAGTTGGAGTAAAGGTAGGGGTAAGGAGAGGGGTAGAGAAATGAACACGCAGACTAGAAATAGCCTAAGGAGAGTGATGGTGGTTCTGGGGCACTTAGGTGATGGGAAAAGTGCTGTGACTTTGTATATTAAAATCATAAACTTTAACACATTTACAACCATGTTACATAAACTCTAACCACCTGTCCTCATTTCCTAGTACACTTAACTGTATCTTCTTTTCTTTTTTTTTTTTTTTTGCTTTTTGGGTCACACCTGGCAATGCTCAGGGGTTACTCCTGGCTCTGCACTCAGGAATTACTCCTGGTGGTGCTCAGGGGACCATATGGGATGCCGGGGATCAAACCTGGGTCGGCTCACTGGCTGCGTGCAAGGTAAATGCACTACCCGCTGGTATCGCTCAGGCCCCTGTATCTTCTTTTCTTGCTCTCTTTTACACCCGGTCTCCCAGATTCCAAGGATATTTATAGGAGAAATATACAACACTCAGCAAAATAAAATTTCACTATGTCTGTCAATCGAAAAGGAGGAAAATATTATTTATAATAAGGAAAAGAACCAATCTATTAAAGCAACCTAGCATTGACTCATGTTAGAATCAGCATATTGAGACATTAGAATAGCTACTAGAACTGCATTTTATGGGTTTATAAAAGGAGTAAAATGAAGACATTATAAAAGATGAAAATTGCACTGTTTTGGATTAAAAGCAAATTATATATTTGTGGAAGAAATTAGTAGTAAAATTGGGTACATAATAAAGGAGAAATTAAAAAAAATTTAAATAGGCTAAAAAAGTTGAACAACAACCTAAATCTTCCTAATATATGTGCAATTGGAGTTTCTGAAAAGTAGAAGTCAGGAAAAGTATTTGAAGAAATAACAGCTGAAAACAATCCAAATTAGAGGAAAACTATAAATCACAGATCCAAGAAAATGCTTAGGAAGCCAGGTATAAGAAACAAAGAGAAATGCATTCAAATTAACCAAAATTGTGGCTGGAGACACAGTACGGCATAGAGTGTCTGCCTCAGAAGTGACCAATCGGAGGACTCTCTGGCACCTTGTATGCTCCCTGAGCCTGGCTAGGAATGAGTCCTGAGCACAGAGCCAGAATTAAGCCCTGTGCACTACTGGATGCAGCCCCCAAATCCCCCAAATAAAATAATAAATAAAATTAATCATAGTCAGTTTGCTTAAGACCAGTGAAAATAGGAAAATTCTCCCAAAAATGAAGGTATGTCTCCTTTGGAGGGGAGAATTCAAATGGCAACTATGTTAGAAAGAATGGAAGCAGAAGATGATAAATCAGTAATTTTGAATTCACTTGTCACTTGTCTTGTATCTGCTCGCTCCAGGAACATGAAGAGCCTCAAACCATTCCTTCAGGTCGTGGAATGAGGTCTATAATTGTTACTGTGTATATATATACACACAGTATATATATATATATATATATATATATATATATATATATATAATATAAATATATATATATATATAAATATATATATATATATATTGCTTGTTGGGTCTCACCCGTGGGTGCAACCCTGGAAGAGAGACACTTCAGGTCCACAGCTCTGCCGGCAACACTGGAAGAGAGACACTCCAGACCCAACCATTTCAGACCCACAGCTGTGTTGTTCAGCCCCACGTGGAGCAGCCCATGGAGCTCTAGAGGGCGGTAAAGGGCTCGGCCAGCCCCTGGCCAGTCCAACATAGCTCCAAGGGTTCGTTCACACGTGCGGGGAGAGCCACGCTGGCCAGAATTGGAGCGGGGATTTGGGCCCCTCCTCCCATCCCTCCACCTCCATGTCCACGGGTGCAACCCGGGAAGAGAGACACTCCAGACCCACAGCTCTGTGGGGCTAAGACAACACTCTTAGATAGTACTAGAAGTTAGAACTAGGTCCTTCCCAGGATCTTTCACATTTATATACTGTATACAGTTCTAGGCAGGTTCTAGCCATGGCCTATCATCCCAGTGAGCCTAGCAAGAAGCCATAAGAAACCCCATGAGGTCAGTCATTCTCAACATCCGGACTCCACAGGTCCCCAGAGCTCCACCCAAGAGAAAATCTGGTCTCTCCTCATTGAGATTCATCAGTAAATGCATGAGATGAGCACCTTCTACTGAGAGTATATCACCAACACGGTAGAGCCTGGCAAGCTACCAGTGTTGTATTTGATTTGCCAAAAACCAGTAACAATTATAGACCTCATTCCCATGACCTGAAGGAATGGTTTGAGGTGCTTCATGTTCTGGAGCGAGCAGATGCCCTTGGGCTACACTTGCTTGTGACAGGATGTATGGAGATGTTACTGGTGCCCGCTCGAGCAAATTGATGAACAACGGGAAGACAAGTGATACAAGTGAAGTGACCCAGAAATGCTCAGGGGGGTACTCCTGTCTATGCACTCAGGAAATTACTCCTGGCAGTGCTCAGGTGACTACATAGGATGCTGGGGATCAAACCCAGGTCGGCTGTGTGGAAGGCAAACGTCCTCCCCACTGTGCTACCACTTTGCCCCGTGCTAATGTTTTCTTAGGGTTTAAATCCCTTTAAAAGGGAATGAACTGTTGAAACAAAAGTAGTGTGAGATTTATGAATATGAGTCTTATAAACTATAGGAATAAAATATGGCAAAATATACTGTTTGGAATGTGAGAAAAGCTAGCATTTTTTTTTCTTGTTCTTATATAGCATACCAAAATACATGATATCACTTGAATATATTATCACTGCGATATATTAAAGGGAATAGCATACAACCTGAAGTGATCACTAAAATAACAAAAAGCAGTTGAATGTTCACAGTGAAATTAACTTGTGCTAATTTTTAAAAAAGCAATAAGGAGAGGAGTTTTGATAAATGTCGGGGACCACTGGGGTCCCCAAACAATACTGGGAAACAAGTTCCATTCTACCTCCGAAGCCAGCGGGAATGGATGAAAACTCAGGCTCAGGAATCGGGTGTAGTTTTAAAAGACTTTACTATCAAAAAGACTTTACTTGGGTTCTGATATACAATCCAAGAACAGGAAAAACCCCAGACTCTGGGTTCCCGACTGGGCCCCAGGCACATGTAGGCCAAGATGGCTGCCACCACATGTTGAAGCCCCAACAGAGAACGGAAAGGATGGTGAGAGGAAAACGCCAAAGGAAGCCAAAATGGCATAAAAGGCCCTTCTCCTTCCTTTCAGCTTATTTTATAGATAGAAATCCCCCAAAACTTCCCAGCCTGGCCAGGCCCATCGCTGGGCTGGGCTATCTAGAGTTGAGTGCAGGTAAACAACTCTTCTGAAACGCCAGCACTTCAGTGGGCCTTTTGGCTTTACAAGTGCCAGAGCTGATTCAAAGCCTCCCTAGTTGATCTGGGAGGGGCTGCAAGCCAAGTGTAACTGGACCTTAAAGTAGGGCCTGTCACCCAACAGATAAAAGCCACAGAAACATGAAATTGGAATTAGTGGAGCAGGAATTCAAACTTCAACCATCTTCAAAACTAGTTTTAAATCCTGAAGAACAGGAGAACTGGTTTTTAGTAGAAGAACTGGTTTTTAGTAGGAAACATACCAACATCCTACTGGGGCAGGGTTGGGGGTGGGTAGGACAGGGGAGGGAACACTATGACAGTGGCAGAGTGAATTGGTCAATCTGAAGGAGGAGGGGGTCCTGGAAGGTGACAAAATGTTGTGCATAAAACATATTGGTAATAGTGTAGTAAGCCTTATTGGTAATGGTGTAGGAATTATAACTATAACTATAGCTATAACCATATTGGTAATAGTGTAGGAATGTCACGCCTCACTCAAGTGAGAGAAGGAATCGGAGCTCCGACCTCTGTCGCTGTTCCAGAGTCAGGGACGGCTGTCTCATTTGCCAAGGCATCGAAAATCAGATGGGCTGAACATGGAATGCAATTTGGAGATGACCACTGGACTAGAGCCGTTACCGACTGGATCCCACGGGATGTCAAAAGATCACGTGGCCGCCCACCTACAAGATGGTCAGACTTCTTCGTCAAGACTCTGAATAAACAGTTTGAGGCTCTTTGTATTCTGACTCAACCAAATGCCATTGGGCTACACTGGAACGTGATATGGTCAAATGGAAATGTTACTGGTGCCCGCTTGAGCAAATCGATGAATAAAGGGATGCCAAGTGGTCAAGTAGTAAACCTTAGCACCTAAAAGGAAAGTAAGGACAGTGGTGGAGAGGAGTGGACAGTGTTGACGGGATTGGTGTTGGAGCTTTGTCTATTTGAAACTCAATCATGAATAATTTTGTAAATCATGATGCCTTGATAAAAACAAAGAACAAAGTTTTGAAAGTAGTTTTATTTTTGTCACAGCAGCTAGTCTCTCTATCTTGTTTATGTATTGAAATAAATGTTTTCAGATCTTGGAGTTACAGATATAATATTGATTCTAGGGACATCAAAGAACATCACTTTGTCTTAAGTAGTGAAACCATCTCCTAAGAGCAGAGACATTATTTGAAGTAGTGGAAGAAAGCGAAACAAACAAATAATTAAATAGTAGAGCATTCTAACCTGAATGTTCGTGCACATTTAAATTCCCCATGTTATGTGCTGTCAGTGCTTTTCAAACAATGTGCAAGAAGAAGGAAGTTTAAATAGTTCAAGTTCCTCAATTCTCTTAGGAATTGGGGAAAGATTCTAATATTTTCCGGTCCCATTAGTCAAATGACCAATAGCACGGTACAATAAGCAATGTGAGACAGGGATTTTGCTTTATTCGTTGTCTTATTCCAATAGCCCATAACAGTGTGCACTACATAGCAGGCACTCAATATACAAATATGTTGAATAAATGGTCCCCAACGGCCGTGGTTAATGGCATGAAGTCATTACATCGGAAACATACTGAGTCCTTGTTCTGACTCCACACTGAAAGAACAAGCTAAAGATTCTGTGGATTACCTTCCCATCAAAACAGGAAAATGGTCTGGTGCACTGATGTGAACTTGACAGACATGTGGCAATGACTATTTTTTTGGTGCAAGGAACAATTGGTGGAACGTTAATCTTGTGATCTTTTTAGGTGCTTTGGACTCTGACTTCAGTATATTCCAGCTATCCTCCCCAAGCCCATATCTCCATGTCTCACACTACTTTTTACTAATTTGTACAAACAACAGATGAACAGAAAAGCCTCATTTCAAATAAGCTGATTAAAAAAAAAACAAATAAGCTGATTCTACAACTTCATGTAGATTGTTAAAATAAATGTTCAAGTAATGATATGGTTAAATTTTTCTCATTAAAATAGACTTCATCAGCCAGAAAGATAGCTCAATGGGCTGAACACATGTTTTGCATCTGGAGGATTGGGTTCATGGTCCTCTAAGCTCTGTCAAGAGTGACTCCCCCACCCCCTTGGGGCCGGAGAGATAGCCCAGCGGTTAGGGCGTTTGCCTTGCACGCAGCCAGCCTGTGCTGGCCTGGGTTCGATCCCCGGCATCCCATATGGTCCCCGAGCACCGTCAGGAGTGATTCCTGAGTGCAGAGCCAGGAGAAACCCCTGAGCATCGCCGGGTGTGACTCAAAAAGCAAAAAAAAAAAAAAAAGAGTGACTCCCTCAAGTACAAAACTGGTAGTAGTTAGTTCCTGAGCACCACTGGGTGTGGTCCCAGGTCCCAAAACAACAGAAACAAAATGAATTTTTTCTTAAACCCCTTAATGTTTAACTATTTATATAAAAGCACAGAACAAAAATATAGGGGACATATTTTAATGCATTATGAGACTGGCGCTGTCTACTGCGCTAAGAGGGCAGCTATATTTTAATTCATTATGGTGCTCTGTTGTCTTGTGAATGTGAAAGTGATTTTCGATAAACAGGGACTAAAGATAATTTGCAGACAGAGAGAATGGATCTGGGCTAATATGATCACTTGACATATCCCTGATATTATGTATGATAGGATTACTTTTGACCCTCCTAGAGATCCTGAAAATTTTATCTAAAAATCTCCTTTTTTTAGATAAAATTGTATCTGAAAATTTTATCTAAAAATTCAGAGAAATACAGTTACATAGTGAATGAGTTCATGAACTAGAAATAGAGACAGAGCCTTCACATTCTATATTTAATAGAATATATTTAGAATATAATAAGATATATTTTCATATTGCAGTGGAAAGGATGGGGTATTTTGTAGTGCAATATCAACTGTTATTTTGGTTTATGAATAAACCACAAAAAGATTATTTTTGAGGTGCTTAATATAAGAAATGATAGAATGTGCTTTTTTATTTTTGAGCATTGGAAATTTGTTATAGTTTAATCCCTTTTCTGATCCTTATTAATTTCTATTGCCTTTGTTGATCCTAAAACAAAATGAGCAGGAGGTGCTGTACCTGTAAATCCTCAAGGATGCTGCTAGAGGATTATTCAGCCAAGAAAGCATCTGTCCTTCAATTTCAACTACATTTGAATCCATTTGAATCCATTAGAGATGTAGCTTTTCCATTTCTTGTTTTCCCCATTTCTAATGAAAAAAAATCACTGCATTTTTATTGGAAAAGCAAAGTAAATTGCAATATTAATCCATAAAAGCTGGCATGTTAGCATTCATGCTAATTAGCTCAGATTTGTAAAGTGCTTTAAAAGCGGGAAGTGTCATACAACTGCTCACTAATGTTATTATTACATTATGAACCAAACTGTTAGCTAAATGATTGCCAGGGACTCAAAAGAGTTCCCGTTTAAAAAATAAAATGGCCAGTGAGCAGGGAAGAAAACCACTTTATCTATATAGAGGTGAGATAATAGATGAGCGCAGACATACACTTACAGGCTACACTTGGCAGGCAGCAGATAGCTTGAATTGTTCCAGGAAAGCAGCCTGCATTTTATTTTATTTTCCCTCCCCAATTCCCTGAAATCGCATAAGGTAGCTACTGAAAAAGCTGTTCTCAATATGTTGTAAGGAAAGTCTGCCAATGCACTTCCTACATTTTAATTACAGTAATGCTACATCCATCTGACATTATTCAGAAGGGAAAGAATGGATGCCAATATTAATGAGCTCCTACTGTGTGCCAGGCATTTTACATACATTAATTTCTTTATAGTCCTTAGAGGTAAGAGATTGCTATTTCCATTTACACATGTGGTAATGAAGGTTCGGAATAGTTAAGCAATTTACTCAAGGATAGGTAGTCTATCATCTTTTCATGATACCATGTTGTCTTAGCTGGGGTAGCTAAGGCTATCATTCAGGATTGCACCTTTTCTTCCCCGTAATCCCAAGTGGGAGAATGATACTTCTTTCTCAATAGCTCCAGGAGGATGGTATGATTGGGTAGACTTGGGTTGTGTGCCAGTCCTGAAGTAAAGTGGGCCCGTTCAGCCGGGACCAAATGGAACAAAGAAGAGTGGCAACTTCCCATGACATAGAGGAACATTTTCCAAGTGTTTCTAGTGAAAAGAGGGAGTGGATGCTGGGTAGGCAAAATGACAGATGCCTTTCTACTATTCAATGTAATTCCTCTCTGCCCCCTCCCCCAGACTTTAATATGATCTGTTACTACTAGAGGCTCATGTCAGCCTTTCACTGGGCAAATTACCTAACCTCTAGACGCCTGCATCTTCATTATAAAATGACCAGTGAAGCAATCTTTTCCAGGAGTAAAATTTTATGAGGAGGTTCTTTTCGTATCACTTATTTATTGAACATTGCTACTGGTAAAGCAGGGATACAGAGAGCTGGGGTCAGCCAGGGCTTGTACACGGTTGCCTCCTAGTTAATATGGACCACAGACAAAATCTTTGTGTCTGGAACTGGCACCCTCTTTCTCATTCCCAGCCCATCCACATTCTCCGAAGGACTCTGCCTCGCTTCCTCCTGTGAGAAAGGCAGGCTCGGATTCAGTATAATCTGCTGTTGGCATTTTTGGAACTCTGACCCTGAGTTCTTTAAGAAAGGACAGAAATCAAGGTTACTTCGTGGAAATCAATTCAAAAATTTAAAACATGCTGCTGAGTGCTGGGGATCAAACCCCAAGCCTTACACATGCAAAACAGGTTCTCTGCCATTTAAGCGGCATCCTCGGGGCGGAGCGATAGCCCAGCGGGTAGGGTGTTTGCCTTGCGCGCGGCGGCCCATGCTGGCCTGGGTTCGATCCTCGGCATCCCATATGGTCCCCTGAGCACCGCCAGGAGTAATTCCTGAGTGCAGAGCCAGGAGTAACCCCTGAGCATTGCTGGGTGTGACCCAAAAAGCAAAAAAAATAAATAAATAAATAAAATAAATGGCATCCTCGGATCTATTAAAAATTCCTTCAGGATAAGAAATATGCTCATTATTTTTTTTTTTACCCACAGAGTCCTGCACAATACCTGTTACTTAGGGTGGAACTTACACTCTACTAGAAGGATGAGAAAAGAAACAATAAACACAATAAACTAATTATATTTTTGTTGGAAGTGATTGAATACTGTGGAAAAAGAAAAGGAGAGAAACACACACACACACACACACACACACACACACACACGCGCGCAGCACTGAAGAGTTCCAACTGGTCAGGACTGCAGGTTTTTTATGGAACTCAGGATAAGCCTTACTGTAAATGTGGCAATCGATTCTACATTTTGTTATATTTGCTTTTGGGGTCACGTATACATCTAGTGGTGTGTGCATCCATGCAGTGCAGAGGTGCACCCAGCTCTCCTGTGTGCAGAGCATGCACTCAGTGCATTGTGTTATTTCTCCAGTCTGTAGACTATTGAGCAGAATCTGACAAAGATGGGGAGCTGCCAGAAAGAGTCCAGGTAGGACAACACCCTGCTGAATTTGGAATGTTGAAAAACATGACTCCTGAAAGTTTTTCTGAAGGGCTTATGTTTTGGGGTAAACATCTGCATCATCCTTCTTCTTGGAAATCAGCAATTCAAGGACAGAATCTAAGTTGGAGTCATAAAACCAAGATAAACAGAGAACATTTGGGTCAAAGACTTAAATTCTGGAAAACAAAACTGTTCTCAGTTTTGCATGTTATCTATAAGTATGTAAAACAATGGAAAACTCTGAGAGATTTTGGGTCTGAGAGAAGTGTCCTGAAAAATAACAAGGAAAGAAAATGGAGGTTAACTGTATCGTGTCCGTTATTTTTCATTAATGTGATGTAAAATGACTGTGTTTTCACTGCATTATTACTACAAAGACCGGTACAAGGGGTTTGAGTCACTGCTATCTTATTTGCCCTTTAGGATTTACATTCATCCACTAGAAAAAAGAATTCGAAGGGAGGGGTGGTTCATTGAGGTTCACAATTACAATCACAATCACAATCTTCCCGTTAATCATCTATTTGCTAGAGCGGGCACCAGTAATATTTCCATATGTCCTGTCTCATGCTAGTACAACCCAAAGGCATCTGCTTGCTCCAGGAACATAAAGAGCCTCAAACCATTATATTAGGTCACCGGAATGACCTAATATAAATGTTACTGGTATTTGGCATGTCAAATACTACACGAGCAGCTTGCAAGGCTTGCCCGGCGGGTGGCATACTGTTGTAGTCACCTCTAAATAAAGCATTTATAGTTGAACCAGCGGCCGCTAGCGGCCGGCCGAACTGGGATGTGATAGTCTGGTCTGCTGGGTGGAGTTGTGAGAGGGAAGTCCAGATGTGGAAAATGGCGGGCCCCATGCAGTAGGGGAGGGTGGTCTGGCTTGTTGTGAGGCTCTGTGGGGTGGCAGGCGATGGCTAGAACCCGCCATGCCTCCTAGGCGCCTCCACGAGCAGCTGGGCACAGGGGAGGCCAGGAGCAGCTCTGCCCCATGTCTGAGAGTCTCGGTTCAGCATACCTGGGCGGATTGAAAATAAACTGCTGCAGAATGGGTATGGATGATCCAGGCTGAGGTTAAAAGAGGAATTTTAGACTTCTTTGCTTCAGCACTGTTCATTGTCTTCTGTGATCAATATCATACTTCGTTAATCTAAATTTCATTATAAAGTGTACTAAGTCATGCTATTATTTTATGTGCCATCAAGAAAAGAGAAAAAACATTGTCAATTATATTTGGATGCAGTGTCAATTGTCAAAATGCTTCATGATCTCAGAAATTTTAGAAAATATGGAACAGAAAAGATTTCCTTTACCTGACTGAGAGGTGACTGGGGGAACTTGGGTGGAGCAAGGGTAGATACTATAGTGGGGAGTAGGACCCATTACGCATGTATGATTCCTGGTCCATGTGTGGCTCATAGGTAACCAGCAAATGTTTGGTGGCATTAAGTTAAGCAGATCTTTATCTTTACCCACTTTGACATCATTGTTCATATCCGACCTCAGACACAGAGGATCACTAATTTGTCTTAGAACAGTCGAGTGAAACAGCTCTGCTCTCCATCCTTAACAACAAAATCAGATTCCCTCTTTTTGTCTCTGCCTATGCAGAGAGTTTGAAGATTTGACTTTAAAGTGTTTGAAGATTTTCACACTATAAGCTCATGTATGCTTGTCTTCATGCGTTGGACTGTCTCTCGCGTGTAAGAAAACCAAGGACCTCTTCTAAAAGAACATTGTTTTGGTAAGAGTGGTGGTAAGAGTCATTTTGAAAGAGTAGGTATTGTGTTAATTAGTTGCATGTGAGGTGTGTTTGGAAGGCCACATACTGCTCTAAATCTTTCAGCCCTTTGAAAGGATTTACTTTGAAAGAAAAAAAATTTGAACATGAAGGAATTATTCATATAGATTTTCTATGGTTTTCATTTAGGGCAGGAAGGGATTTTTCAAGGATTGCCACGCTCTTATTTGATTTAATTTCATGCTTACTGAAGCCGGTCTCCATCACAGTCACCGACACCTTGAACTTGCTGTGATTTCCCTCTGCTAAGCAGCCCAGATGATTTTCAGTAAGATTCTTGGCCTCTAAGCCCCATGTCTTGGAAACAGACCTGGCAGCATTAGTGAAGATTCTGGGGTATTCTTCACACTGATCTCACTAAGCCTTTGAAAATATACCAAAGTCCAGGAGGAATTTGCAGCCTCAGTCGGGACCTGGCATAAAAGACGCCTGACACCTGGGAAGGTTTCAAGGCCGGGGGTGAAGGGGTTTCACCTCATTAGCCGCATACTAGGGGCTCACCCTCCACCCACCACGGCATCCATATTTTCCCATCCTGGCCTGCGTCCTGTATTGTCTGGGGAAGACCGCATGGTCACAGGTCACCGGCAGCACTTCCGGGGAGGGGTTTAATTACCCCATTTGCCAAGAGTTCCATCGCAGGGCTTTCCCTTCTGTTTTTACTTGTCTGCACACAACTTGTCTGAATTTAAGAGCTTAGGTGAAGTTCCAAAAGGCAATGAGATGCTGCTGCAGGGTTAAGTGTTCATTGAACGCTTTCATTGAACAGAAAGGAAGTCTGGCTTTGCATTGACTCTCTTTTTTTGTTACGCCCCTCTCCCTTCCCTTTCTTTTGTGGTTGTTATCTGTAGTTGTGTCCGAGGTTTATGCTCACACTTCTCAGGGAAATAGATTATAGTGTTCATGCTTACAAGCACACTCACTGCTGGTCCTTAACTGCCAGCCATGCTCTTAGGTGGGGCTTAAATGGCCATTCCTGGAGCCCGGAAGGGCCTTTGTGTCAGTCACTGGGTTTTCTCCATCATCTCTTTCAAGTCTTAATGCTAATGTTTCCTCTGATGGTATTTCATTCATAAGGGATGTGGGTCTGCATTTTTACCTGGTTTTATTTTTTAAAAAATTTTTATTATACCACCGTGAAACATACAATTACAAAGGTGTTCACAATTGGTTCTTGGCAATACAGCACACCAGCACCCATCCCTCCACCAGTGCCCCATCTCCACCATTTTTACCTGGTTTTAAAACTGCAAACTTACACCCATCTCTGTGCCACCAACTACCTTCCCTTGTTTCATATTAGGCTCATAACTATTAGTTGGGAGGGAGGAGTTGTTCCACATCTTGTGACAGTTGGAGGCTATTCCTGGCTCTGTGCTTGGGTAGCTTCTGGAGCTGTTTGAGGGACCTCATGGTGGTAGGGACTGAACTCAGGCCTCCCGCATGCAAAGTGTGTGCACGTGCCCTTTGAACTCACTCTCTAGCCCTAAGTATATTTTCTAATATACACTATGCTTTACCTACCTTTTCTGTTCTGGGTCATCCTTTGTTCGAATGATAGTGCCGTGGTGGCAAGGGGTTTTCAACTTCTTTTATTAACTGACTCATTTCTGGTACCTAGAAAAGTTATGGGTTCATCCCATACTAGCTGACCCTAAGATTAAAGGTTGAGATGGAGTCAAACACAGATGACATTTGAACCCTGAATATATTGTGTGTGAAGCAAGACATATGCTAGACTTTTCAGTACTGCTTCTCTTTTTCAGTTCTGCCTTTTTGTTTGATTTAGGAGAATTGTTTATTCAACTAAATCTGTTAAAGTTAGAGTTTGATTCTTTGCAAGGAACGACTCCTGGTTTCCTCCAGGAGCTAATATAGGCTGAGGATTCATGGAAGACTTCTCTGAGAAAGTGACAGTTAAGCAGATGCTAGCGGGATGAATAGGAACTGGCCAAATCAAGATCAAGGAAGTGGGTGGACAGTGTAAGGAAAGTGGATGATGGGTGATGGAAACACCAAGACAGGCAGGAATTGAGAACTGATCTTTGAGGATGATAAATGGTGAATAAATGGTATGAAACAAAGCTGAGAGGTGAACTGAAGTCTCATCACAGAGGCCCTTGGAATCAATGGGGGTAGTTTTCTAGTTACAATCTGAGGACAAACAAAAGCCATTATGAATTTTAAGATGAAACCTGACATGATGGAGCATACATTTTAAAAGAAGCACTTTGGGTGTTTGATGGCTAATAAATTTCGTTTGTGTTTGTGTGTATATGTGTGCTGTGAGAGTGGGAAGTTCAGAGATCCAGATGGGCAATGATAGCTGTCTGGACATAGGTAGCGGCAATAAAGAAAGGCAGATGAAGTGGAGATATATTTTGGAAGTCGAATCTACAGGATTTGGTGACAGATTGGGTGTGGGGGTGAGGAAGAGGGAGGCAACAAGAATAACTTTGGGGATTTTGGCTAGAGCGATGCAAGGCATGCAGGGGCTGTGTGATGCAATGGGGAAGGCCGGAGCAGGAGCAGATTCACAAAGGAGCCATGGTCAGAGGCAGCCCGACCTGACTCAAGATGCCTGCTGAGTATTGGCATCTGTTCACTATTGCTAGGTACTGAGGTATGTTAACTGTGTGGAACAAACAATCTCAGCACAGACAAATCCTTTTCCATGAAGGAAAAGAAAGGACAGTCGTATTTGTTCTCTTTTTTCTCTGCAGATGAGGTGTTTGTAGTGAATTTCCTCAAGCGAGGACCAGTCCTAGTCATGCACTATCCCATGCTGGTATCATGGATAGTCCCATGGCAGTAATTGCCCTGGTGTTTAACGAATTGCAGGAAAATCCTTTGCTGTGAGGCTAAAGAAGAGCTCCAGCATCTCACACACACACACACACACACACACACACACACACACACACACACACACACACATGCTTTTTTTGAGTTACACCCAGCAATGCTCAAGGGTTATTCCTGGCTCTTCGCTCAGGAATTACTCCTGGGGGTGTTCAGGGGACCATATGGGATGCTGGGGATCGAACCCAGGTCAGCCGTGTGCAAGGCAAAGCAAGGCAAACACCCTACCTGCTGTGCTATCGCTCCGGCCCAGCATCACATATATTTTCGTGTCTTTGTGGTCTTGGGCTTCTATGTTTTCAACCAAGGAGGAGAATGGGAGAGAGCAAAATATGGAAAGGCTGCTGAAGGTGTCCACGCTGAAAGACATTATCAAGTATCAACTGCAATTTACTCTTGTCTTCTAAGGGAGGAGTACAGCCGGGGAGTTTGAGACACCTCAGTAGGTGTGTTGTCTTCCCATAACTATCAAAATACACCAGTGAAAGCTGAGGTTTTGCAACAGCATATTTTTTTTTTGCAGTTTTCATTTAGGGTAAGGGCAAGAAGAGTATAGAGCGTCTTATGGACTTAAAAGTATGAGTAGTGGAAAGACTGATGTTGCTCTATCTTCTCTGACTTGTAACAACAACGTTATCTGTAACAAGCGGAAATCTCTCTGGACTTCATTTTGCCCAAACAAAAAATAGAGGATTTATAGTTCCTGCCCCTTGGATGGTTGTAGGGACCAACAGGAATCACTGATTTTGGCATAAAGTAAGCGCTTTCTAAAAATTAGTCTGTGAGTCTCTGAAATACATAAAAGATGCTTTATTAAACATTTTAGAAAATATAGAAAAGCATTTAAAAGTGCTTCATCACTTGGAACGGAATGAAATTTATTTTCTGAGGTGTATGGGTGCTGGGATTAAAACTCAAATCCTCATATAAGCAAAGTAATTGCCCTGCCACTGAGTTACATTCCCAGGCCAAGAATGAACATGCCGTGACTTTTTTCTATTTAAAGAATATTTTAGGGGCGGAGCGATAGTCCAGCAGGTAGGGCATTTGCCTTGCATGCAGCCGACCGGGTTCGATCCCCGGCATCCCACATGGTCCCCGAGCACCACCAGGAGTAATTCCTGAGCGAAGAGCCAGGAGTAACCCCTGAGCATAGCAGGGTGTGACCCAAAATAAATAAATAAATAAATAAATAATATTTTATTCCATTACTATATTTCTTTATGGCTCACATTTGAGAGATGTGTGTCCTTCTCCTGATTGACCTCATTTAGCATGATGCCCTCTAATTCCATCCACATAGTGGCAAATTACATGATTTTTTCTCTTCTTAAATGCTACAGAATTTAGTATGCTGCTGGCTTATGCTGCTGTTAGCTGTCATAGAATACCAACGAGAGGGTGGCTTCAACCGGAGATTTGGAGGCTGTGGAATCCAAGACAAAGGTGCCGTAGGTTAGGTGTTAGCCGAATGCCGCTTCTGATTCCTCACTTCTCACCATGCCCTCTTATGACTATTCCTGGTATCATCTCTGCACTGATCCTCTCATGAGGTCCCGCCTTAAGTCCCTGCACAGAGCTGTTACCTTCTGAAGTCTCCACTTCCCACTACTCAGTCAACACCCACTCACCTTGAGGGTCTTCTATATAAGTTGTATGGCACACAAACATTCAGTCCACAAACTCTGCTTTGAGGTTCTTTATTTCATTTTCCTTGGGCATACACACAGAAGTAGCATTGCTGAATCATAATATAGTTCTATTTTTTATATTTTCCACACTCCTGCATGTGACCTAGCTCAGGAATAGTTATCCATCTATGGTGGTTACCCAAGCAGAACTAACCACTTTTCAGGGATAAAGTCACTAAAAAAAGACCAATTCTGGACTTTTTTAAAACTCTGGGGAAGGAACTTCTCAGTCTCTAGTCATGCAACTCCTCAGAACTATATGTCTATTCATAAGATGATAATCAGAAAAGTCACTCAGAGATAAGGGACAGCAAAACAATCCTGGGCCAGAGATGCAGTAAGAGCAGTGAGGTGCTTGCTCTGCTCTCATTGAACTGAAGCTGGAATCCTTTTGTTTCTGGCTTTTTTGGGTCACACCCAGCAAAGCTCATAGGTTACTCCCAGCTCTACATTCAGGATTTATTCCTGGCGATGCTCAGGGGACCATATGGGATGCTGGGGATTGAACCCAGGACAGCAACATGCAAGACAAACATCTTACCTGCTATACAATCGCTTTGGCCCAGAAAGGGGAAACTTGACACCACATATGGTCTCCTGAGCAGCACCAGGGTCTTTCCTGAGCACAAAGTCAGCACATATTAGACCTTGAGAACTGCTGGGCATACTCTTCTTCCGTCCGCCTGACTGCCCCCGCCCCACCACCACCAAAAAAGGGAAGTAAAAACACACAGAAGAAACACTATTTGCATTTCGATGTGCATCACAGCGCTGTTCACAATAGCCAGAGTCTGGAAACAACCTGAATGCCCAAGAACAGAAGACTGGCTAAAGAAACTGTGGTACATCTACACAATGGAATACTATGCAGCTGTTAGAAAAGACAAAGTCACGAAATTTACATGCAAATGGACGGACATGGAGAGTATCATACCGAATGAAATTAGTCAGAAAGTAAAAGACAGATATAGAATGATTGAATTCATAAATATATACTAGTGCTGTACTAATTATGCTCAATGGGTTGCTTCCACATGGGGTTGGCCGAGCAGTGCAGCTGTGAGTCTGAAGTGGATGGTCTGAAGTGGATGAACATTGCTCCAAGGGTTTGCTCTCATGAGCGGGGAGAGACCATGCTGGCCAGACTCGGGTGGAGTTTTGGGGCCGTGCCCTTTCCTCCGCCTCCATGCCAGTTGCCCCAGAAGAGAGAGACCCACCCACGCCAGACCCACATGTCCCTTGGCATGCGGCCACTTAGGAGAGCACGTGATATTTAATATAGGATACTGAATTTTGCATAAGGTTCTTCCCAATTTCTTTCACATTTATACATAGTAAACAGTTATAGACATGTTTTAACTGATACCAGTAAGCCTGGCAAAAAGCCAGAGCAAACCACACATCATGCAGTTAGTCATTCTCAACATCCAGACTCCATAGTTCCTCAGAACTCCATCCAAGAGAAAACCTGATCTTCCCCCTTTTAAGTTTCATCAGTAAATGCTCTGGTTGAGAGCCTTCTACTGAGACTATACCACCTACACGGTAAAGCCTGGCAAGCTACCGTGTTTTATTTATTTTTTTATGCCAAAGACTAGTAACTATTATGGACCTCAGTTCCATAACCTGAAGAATGGTTTCGGGCTCCTCCTGTCCCTGTAGCAAGTAGATGCCCTTAGGTGCAGCTGCTTGTGACAAAACTAATGGAGATGTTACTACTGCCCACTGAGCAAATCGATGAACAATGGGAAGATAGTGATACAGTGACAGTACTAATTATGGGAAATGTTAGCACCACACCAGAACTGAACATTGAATTCACACAAAGGGAATTACATGATAATCCCTAAATGTCTGTAGGGCAAGCCACAATGTGTGTGTGTGTGTGTGAGAGAGAGAGAGAGAGAGAGAGAGAGAGAGAGAGAGAGAGAGAGAGAGAGAGAAGAGAAATAGTGCCTGCTACCGAGGCAGGCTAGAGGAGGGAGGAAACTTGGGGATATTGGTGGTGGGAATGGGGCACTGGTAGAGGGATGGGTGCTGGAAAAATGTCTGACTGAAACCAAATCATGATCATCTTTTTAATTGTATTTTGTATGGTGGTACAATAAAAAAAAATTTAAAAAAGGGGGAAAAGATAAGATTGGTAGGGCCTGAATCTGTGAATTTGTAGCTTCATTTATTCCAGGATTACACACATCACTATTCTTTCTGTAGTTTTGCCAACAATTCCCTCCCCAAGCTTTTTGGTTCAATCCACCCCAGTTAGATTTCTGAACAGACTCTTGATTAAAACTTACATATATGCTAATTACTAAAGCCTCATATCTTAGTAGCGTTGAGATGAAATGCCAAATAACCATGTCCAGAAATAGCTGCAAAATGTTAGGATTATAGTTACCCCTTCTGTAGATATTTTTCTATGTATGCTATATGGTAGAAATGATAAAATTTTGCTTATACAGATCTGATTTCTTATTTCTGTCATTTATTAATCATGTGTTGTTAAATTATTTAACCTCTAGGGATCCTAATCTCATCTTTTGTAAACACAGATGAAAGGTGTTCTGGGATTTAACTAAGGTAACATGTACTGTAATTCCTTAATTCACTTCACTTGAGTCTGAGTTTTCATCTTTAGCACTTTTTGCCTAAGATTTTTGTAATTAAGGTTATTGAGGGAGAGAGAGAGAGAGAGAGAGAGAACACAGATGCAATGGTAAAACTTACTCATGAGCTTATTCATAAAAGCAATTTCAGATTTTGTGCTTACATCTAAATGTTCGGTAGAGATGGGCATCAGGCGATATCTTTGGTGTCTCAGATTTCCCATGAACTGCCCCAGAACTCAGTGTATTTCTTTATTGAAACACTCTCCATATAGCATGCGACTGCTTCCTCAGTTGCTCCTTCATTCCATGGGAGGTAAAAACCTAAGAATATTTCATTCACGTGTTTAGGAGGTAGTCCAGGTCCCAGTTCAGAAAAAGACTCCAAATGCTGAGTGAGTGACAGGCTAAGTGAATAAATCACTTGACCACTTGATCACTTGAATCCCGTTATTCATCGATTTGCTCGAGCGGGCGCCAGTAACATTTCCATTGGACCCTATCACGTGCCAATGTAGCCCAATGGCATCTGGTTGATTCAGGAATATGAAGAGCCTCAAACCTTTCCTTCAGGGTCTTTACAAGGAAGTCTGACCATCTTGTAGGTGGGCGGCCCACGTGATCTTTTTTTTTTTTTTTTTTTGCTTTTTTGGGTCACACCCGGCAATGCTCAGGGGGCTAGTGCTGGCTCTGCACTCAGGAATTACTCCTGGCGGTGCTCGGGGGACCATATGGGATGCCGGGGGGATCGAACCCGGGCCGGCACAGGCCGGCCGCGTAGCGCAAACGCGCCCTACCCGCTGGGCTATCGCTCCAGCCCCCACGTGATCTTTTGACATCCCGTGGGATCCAGTCGATAACGGCTCTAGTCCAGCGGTTGTCTCCAAATCGCAAGTGAATAAATGAGAGTACTAATTTACCAAAGTGCCCAGCTGTAGATGATTGATAAGGAAAGGATACATTTATACAACGGAATACTATTCAGTTACAAAAATATGATCTTTCTTTTTATTTGCAGCAAAATGTAGGAGCTTGAGGGAAATATGCAAAGTGAAATAGTCAGAAGGAAAAAAAAATCAAAAGATTTCACCAGGGGCCGGAGGGATAGCACAGCGGTAGGGTGTTTGCCTTGCACGCAGCTGACCGGGATTGATGCCCCGGCATCCCATATGGTCCCCTAAGCCTCGCCAGGAGTAAATAAATCCTGAGTGTAGAGCCAGGAGTAACCCCTGAACATTGCCGGGTCTCACCCAAAAAGAAAAAAAAAATTCACAATGTCACCTATGTGAAATTTCACCTAAGTGAAATTTTCTTCACAGTATGAAGATGTAAAATTGATGAACAGCCCAACCAAATGAAAAGACAAACCAATGACATTAATGATGCATGAAGGTTTGATGAGGCAGAGTGTGATAAGAGGGAAATAATTAGTTGGTGGGGTATAAAAAAGTCACAAAAATTTAAATTCATCATAGAATGGAGACACCAAAATGCCATATTAGTACCTTAACAGAATTTTCATTCTCCTATGTCTTGAGCATCAAGTATTACTGGAAATAGTGTAGCAGTGACTAAAACTCATTAAAGGCCCAGTAGAATTCAGTAAAGTCAGATGCACACTGTTCACTTCCCAGGGACAGAAATTAGAAATTAAGTTTGAGTCATGTACAGGATATGATGATAGTCTCCAGGGCTTTATTTACCAGCTTTGCTTTGGTAGGAAGTGTTTGTCTTTTAAAGAAGAACTATAAGCAAACCATAGACAGCCTCAAGAGAATATCAGCAACACACCAACCACAGTATTGGATTTAGCCTGTTTATAAGCTTGAAAATATCAAGTGCATTATTGGCAATATTCCACACATGCAGGAGAACAGTGTAAGTGGGGAACTCACCCAATCATTTATTTCACCAAAGGTCAGAGCTGTACGGGATTTGGAGTCTCTAACGTGCCAGCGCTAACAATTCCCCACCATTGGTTCTGACCGTTCTGACCGTCTCACCACTTGAAATCAAATGTTAGATCGGGACTGGAGAAATTAGCCCCCGCCTGAAGCTTAATGGATTTCACATACTTGCCTATGTAGTTAAGGCAACATCAGCAAGACTAAAAAGTCCCCCCTCCCCAAAACACTGCTCACCTCACATAGGTGAATGTTCAGAAAGGCATGTCATGTGCTAACAGAACCTTAATTATCTTCTCCCTGGCTAGTGAAAATGTATAAAAAAAGGTTAAATTATTACAAAACATTAATCTTTAATGAATTAGTGAACTTTACTAACAGGCTAATAATACTTTAAGTAGTACAATTTACTGTTGCTGGACAAAACGCTTTAAAACTTTATATAAACACCGTGATTTACAGAGTACAAAGTTTTTCACAATACAGTTGTTAGAAAGATTCATTGTTCTACACCAATCCCACCACCAGTGTGCCCCCCCACCACCAAAGACCCTCATCCCACCCCCATCCCTATGTCTGGTCCCTTAGCTGACACTAATATAAGGGGATGATATTGATAAAGTTAGGACTTTTTTATCTGGACTGTTACGTGTAAGTCTGGCTGATTTCTGTTCTTGCATTCAGTGCCTGAGTTTCTAGAACATAGTGGGTTTGGACTAGTCAACCCCAGACCCACTACCACTGCACCTAAGCACAACACTTATTTCAAATTTTCTCAACCTCTATTTGAACTTGTCCTACGCATACACTGAATAGCCTATTCTATATTGCTTGTTGGTGCTAATTCTCTAAATAGAGTTGATGAATGTATTCTTAGATGAAAGTCAATGGAGATGATTAAATCACTGTGCCATTTGAGCCCACTGTATAGGAAATTATCGATATGTTCCCACAGACCACACCTCGTGCCCACACTCTTGTGATTGTATGGCACAAACTTAATTCTATGAAATGTGATGGGCTACCTGGAGCTACGTGGACATCAGTATTCCAGGCCTTGAGATATGGCGTGGTGCATGGGGAGAGGCGGCAGGAGCTCCTCTGAGCATCTGCATCCCTGATTCATGGCTGATAGTGCCGGCAGCAGTTCTGGGTGGTCCACGGGGCCTTCCAGAGGGGACCGTGGTAGGGGAAGGAGCCCCAACTCCAGTTCCTCAGAAGCCTGGTGAGTTTAGACGCCAGAACTCGCACACCTGGTGGACAAAACACTTTTAAAGGTAGCAACTAAAACCAGCAATCCAGTATTTTTTGCTCAGGATTCTGCCTCTTAGTGTGCTTAGCTAAATGGTTTATATTGGGAGTTAGCTATCAAAGATGGTGGATGTCTCTGGAGTAAAGAAGTGGTAACTACTTAATGCATGTTTTCCACCTTGGTTTGGTTCAGCTGGGGACTGGCTGGGCATCCCTTCATTACTTTCTTTTTTCTTTTTTTTGGCTTTTTTGGGTCACACTTGGAGATGTTCAGGGGTTACTCCTGGCTCTGCACTCAGGAATTACTCCTGGTGGTGTTCAGGAGACCATAAGGGATGCCAGGGATTGAACCTGGGTCAGCCTCGTGCAAGACAAATGCCCTACCCACTGTGCTATCGCTCCATCCCCATCATCACCTTTTTAAGAGTGAACTCCATATCAATAGTTGGCTTTCCCTATTGCAGATTCCTTAAGAGGGAATAGGTGCAAATTGCAAGGTCTCTTATGACCCAGCTCTGTAAGTCCTATAGTAGGTCTTCTGCTACATTTTAAAGACAAACAGATGACTAAGGCCAGTTCTGATTCCATGAAGAACTAGACTCCACCTCTCAGATAGAGGAACAGGAAAAAAGCAGCCATATTTAATGTACTTTGCAGAAATTTCCTCTTGGAAACCTGAGGACAAAGGAATACCACCTAACAATTGTTAAAATACTCAGTGTCGAGGACACATAGCTGCTATCACTGCTGATTTTCACAAAGATCCTGTGAAGAATGATTCCAAGTTTAGTGGTGAGGAATCTGAATCTGAGGTGCAGAGATATACTGGACAATAGTGGCAGAGTGAAAAAAAAACACTTATGCCTGACCGCAAAACTTATGTTCTTCCTGCCATTCTACACAACCATTTGTCAAACAAGAATCTCTCCTTTTTACATAAGATAAATTTGGGGAGCACTTAAAATGCCTAAAACTGATGGCATTTAAAAATAATAACTCCATAACAGTTTGCATCTGTCCAATTCTTAGTGAGTCCATATCGAGTAATACCTCTATTCTACCTCATGAAATGTCTGATATGGTAGGAAAGATACTTCAATATAAGAGCTAATTAAGAGAATTTCTCATAGAGCAGAATAAGGAGAAGAGGCTACTAGTAACCTCATCACTTCAGGATGAGATTTCATAAACATCTCCCTCACAAAAGTCCCAGACCCCCAGTTAAAACTCTGATTCACACACATTCCTAAAGTACAAAGTTCTTATGCTTAATCAAGTTCAACATCAGTGATTTGTATCTCTACAATAGGCAATTAAAACACTTAAAAAGTTCTGAGATGAAGATCATATGGGCAGCAGATAAAACTTTTCAAAGACAACCAACCATAAAGGAGGAAGAGTAGGGAGCTATTACAAATATCTTCTAATATAGAAGATGGACATTTATTTGAAATAATTATCTGAAGTTGTTCTGAAATTGTTTTTGTTTTAATTTTAAAAATTTAGTTAATGAACCATGATTCGTAAAGCTATTGATTGTTGAGTTTTAGGAATCCATTGTTTTAACACCAACCATCAGTGCCAATTTTCCTCCACCAGATTCCCACCCTACACCCCTGCTCCTGCCTCACTCTCTGCCCCACTTTGACGGCACGTTTCCAAGTTCAGTGGTTGCCGCTTAATCCCATGTTTTCAGTGCTGCTGAGTCTGTGCTTCGGATATAACAGCAATATCACTATCCCACATACCAAAGGCTCTGTCCGGCCTCTGTTGCCCCATTAATTCCCTTTCTCATCTTCTTCCCTTCTCCCCTTGATTTTCTTCTCTTTTCTCCTCCCTATACTTATCTAGTATATATGGAGGTTTTGTAAAATATAGTAAGGTTCTTTGTCTTATGTGCAGTTGCTATAAAAGTGCCTAAGAGATGAACCCTGGTCTTTACATGTAGCTGGCTCAGAGGAGTGTTAGGAGCTTGGAGACAGACTTTGATTCACGGACCTCATTTTTCACGTAATTTTCCCTCCTACTTCATTTAAATGCTGTGGTTTACAAAGTTGTTCATGATGATTTGTTACAGGCATTCAATATTCCAACACAAATTCAACCACCTCTATCACCTTTCCTTTTCCATTGTTTCCAATTTCCCAACCATCCCTTAAGCCTATCCCCATAGCAGATCCACAATAATTTATTTTATATTGCTTGTTGCCACTAAGTAGCTAATGGAATGATAAAAAATACTGCAGTAAAAGAAATATTTGTGGAAATTGTTGCATCTCACCATGGGGACATTAAGTTTTTGTCTGAGGGTTTACTAAGCTATTTCGGCAAGTTAAGCCTTCTGTGTTAATGTTTTTGTTAGTCGAATTTAGTTGGCTTCTACATTACATTCCCACTCAATTTGGTGTGCTATTGAGATGTTAGTGTTGTAGAGTTTGGAGATGTTGCAGCTGTGAATGCAACTACACACTCCAAAAAGATCAAGAATATTTAAGTGAGCAGTCTGGCTGGAGGCATGGCAGCCAGCAGTTGAGGGGTGTGAATGCAGTTGCTGGGGCCTTGGTATGGTGGCAACTTGACCCACCCCTCTCCCAAGACACCCAAAGGTCTCAGCCTGGACTGGGTGTCTGATAAATCTTTGCACCTAGTTGATATATTTTGAGATTTCTCTCTGAGTCTCTGGGAACATGGCCTGTAGATGAGCTTATGTGGGTGGAGATGATGGTGGGCAGGGGTGTGGCTGTTGGGATTCAGGAAAAAGGGAAGGTGGGGAGAAGATAAAAGGAGACTCCGAGAAGGCATGAGCTTCACTTTGTATCAGATCAACTAATGCTTACCACAATCTAACAAACAGGACTTATTCAGTGTGCCCATTTTACAGAAAAGGAAACTGAGGCCAAGAGCCATTAGGTAAAGTCCCTAGAGCTCTGATTCAGACAGGCATTTGAGTAAGAGTTCTCCTGGACTACACACTGTCTACTGAAAGAAGCAGTCATGGGTAATCATTTTTAACTTGCCAGAATTTTGATAAGTAAAACTTTAGGGGGCAACACTGGAGCCCCACTAAAATTGGCTCTGGCTCCAATTCTTTCTCTACTCAGCTTTTTAGGAATTCTTGGTTTTGCCTCTGGAGGAATAGCATAAAACTTGGAACCATCCCAACCCACGGTTCCTCATGCTGACTCTCAAGCAGACTGCCTATTTGGAAAGACCCTGGGTGGGGAGATTTGACACTGCTCACTCGCAAGTTCAATCTTTTCTCGAGCAACATTTGGGCCCCTGCTGCAAGAGCATGTAGGGGACATGACGAGAAATTAATTGGCGCATCTGTTCTCCTGTCTGCTCTTGAGCAGCCTGTGATCACAAACAACTCATTTAGGGGCACATCAGTCTCTTCCTAAGGGGTACCACCCCTCACCATTTGTGGATCATCGCACACACGCTGGTGTGTGAATCACCTCCTAGGATATGATGAGTGAATGTTGACTCACGGCCTCAGAGAACTTCCTATTGAAACAGCACTTGCCCTAAAGCTTTGCAAAGAGAGCAAAACAACTTGGGAAGGAAATGAGCACCATCCCTTTTGTCAACGGAGGCTCTTGCAGCTGGAAATGGATCCCGCATCCCATTAGGAACTGCATCCAAGTTTCTGCTGGCTCCCAGTGCTCTCCTGGCTTGATAGGCAGGTTCTTGAGTCTTCCCAAAAGAGCTATATGGGCGCGTTGAGAGCTGACAGCATAGGAGAGACATTCACTTGAGCCCTTATTATATGCCAAGCTCTCTATGAAGTAATCAACATATACTACTTTGCTTTATTCTCAAAATAATCATGACATGAGGTAGCTGCTGATATGATTCCCATGTTACCATCACTTTAAATTAGGCACAGAGGGATTCACAGACTGTTAAAAATTAAAGAGCAGGAAAGTCGAATAGCTAAGGTATTTGGCTCCAGAGTATGTGTTCTCTCAAGCTGAGCTTTACATTCAGTATTAGGGTAGGGGGTCCTTCCTCTATGGAAGCATCATTCCACATTTATTGAAGACTTGCTTGGGTGTGGATTTACTATAGTACCCAGTGGATACAAAGTACATGGTGTTCTACCTGGGTTAAAGAGTGACACTGGGGCCAGAGCGATAGTTTAGCGGATACGGCATTTGCCTTACACATACCCAGCCTGGATTTAATCTCTGGCATCCCATATGGTCCCCTGAGCACCACCAGGAGTAATTCCTGAGTTCAGATCCAGGAGTAACCCCTGAGCTGGGTGTGACCCAAAAAAGTTAAAAAAAGTGACACCATGTCATTGATTCGATCAGTTTTCTTTATATCTTGTGCAGGTGATCTCATACCACCATATAGAGTCTGGGGAAGTAGCCAAAAAGATAATGTATGAAGAGCATCTCATATAGGCTTTGCTATGGTAGATTTAAAAAAGCCCAGTGAGATGCATTCACCCCAACCACAAATGGAAATCTCAAGAAGTGTATAGTGGGGTAAACAAGATAGACACATTATATAGATTTAGAAAATGATTAGAACTGTAGTAGAAAATGTAGATTTTAGAATGATGCAAATGTGGCTCATGATAAGAATATGTATTTTATGTATCTGATCTTAGCTTTAACAAGTGTATATGAATTGGACATGATTTGCCTGCTTCATGGGCACAGACATTCTGTGTGCATGATATTGCAGAAGGAAACACATCCTGTGAAAGTCAGAAATCTGAAGGAATAATTATAGGCAGTATTTAATGAGCATCTGCTATGTACAAGGTGTTGTGGACCGGTTGGAGGTTCCCAACAGTATAAGGGAGTGCAAAACCACGAGTTCAGCATAGTTCCAAAAGGCTTTTTACTTGTCACCAGTAATTAAACAAGCTCTGCCACTACACTCCAAGGTAATGTAGGGATCTCCCAGACCTATGACTGACAATCAGATTTCTCTGATCATGTGCTCAGGCAAGATCTACCACCATGATGGAGACCTTTTCTCCAAAAGGCAGCTTTTCTTTCTCAAAGGGCGCCAAACCCCCAAGGCAGCCCTCCTTCCTGGACCAGTCTTTGCAAAGTTAAACACCAGCAGTCACATGCAAATCTCCAGGTAACCACACCTAGCCCAGGTCTAATCAACTGCTAATTGACAGGGCCTTAGTCCCTACTATCCCGATAGGCTCGTATGCAAAGCACTGTGGAGAGGCGGTTGGCATAGAAGAATCATACTTAACAACAAAAGGCATCTCATGATGTATAATATGGGAGGAAAATCATCATAATTTCAGACCATAGGTCTCCATGCAACTAGATGACCATCTCCAAATATCCACAAGGTACTTGTTCATTCTATTCTGCTCAGGATAATTTTTTGTGCTTTGCTCTCTGTATCATTGAAAGGGTCATGCTCACCTGCCTGGGGCAAGCCAGCACGACCTCTTCTTTAATCTCTACAGAGCTGATTCCAAAGGGTAGTTCCAATGTAGCCAAGAGTGGTTTCCTCCTGGTAAATCCTACTTTTATTTCCATGCAGGGACCCCTGGGGGATAAGAGAAAAATGCCCAAAATAGGTAGCATTGGATTCATAATAGAAATTATAACAATATCCCAAGAGTTATTAAAATCAAACTGCCTTATCAGTTTCTGCCCCCAATCTCCTCTTGTGATTTTCTCCATCTCTATCTCAAACTACCAGAACTTTATCCATCCCTTATTGCACAAGAGTCTTAAGGCAATGCAAATGACTTTAAACCCAAAGATCCAGGATCAGCTACAGGTATGTTAATGTACTCTATTGAGGCCCCACAATAGGAATCTTTATTCACAACTTACAGGGAGAAAACTGAAACTAAGAAAGTTTAGGAAGGTCTAGAATCTCATGCAACTCAAAAATTAATTTGTGGGCTGGAGTGATAGCATAGCAGGTAGAGCATTTGCCTTGCATGCGGTGATCCTGGTTCCATCCCTGGATCCCATATGCTCCCCCAAGCACCGCCAGGAGTAATTACTGAGAATAGAGCCAGGAGTAACCCTTGAGCATTGCTGGGTGTGACCCAAAAAGCAAAAAAAAAAAAAAAGAATTTGTAATAGAAAAAAAAACCAGTTTATTGATGTTGAGCTTGCAATGTGAAAAGGAATGTCAAATTTCTATAAGTAGGTTTGCTATTACTTTGAAAATTATTTCAAGATACCCATTGTTCCTGCCTACTGTATACATTTTATTTTGTTTACATCTCTAATCGTGCAATGATGAAAGTACATGTATTTGTGGGTTTCTTTTGGAAAACAGGCTTGAGAGTAAAGCTGACTGTTATCAACGCATGTCATCCAAGAGGTTGACAATGGGACAAGTGTATCATGAGCCACATTTTGTGGGTTGTCTAGATGGATCAGAGCAAGAAAGTGTAGAACTGGCGGAAGGACAGGAATTCCATCCTTTTAAATTGGTTCTCTACAGTTCTGCTATGAATCCCCCTTGGTTCTCTGAATAACAATGTGACCAATGAGAATTTTCAAGTTTTAGGTTTCTTGCTGCCCAAATTGGCTTGACTCAAAGTATGGATTCCTCTCTCTAGTTCTGTGGCACACACACTTGGTGAACATATTTGAAGAGGGAAAAAAAAGAAGACAATTTTTATTATACCATGTGAGATATACAATTACAAGCATGTTCATAATTGGGTCTCTGCCATACAGTGTTCCAGCACCCAGTCCTCCATCAGTGCCAAATTCCCACCACCCATATCCCAAACACGGCCCCCAGCCAAACCCAGCTGCCCCTATTGTAGACACATTTTATTTCTCTTTCTCTTTGTCTCTGTCACTGTATTTCTCTCTCCCTTCTCTTACACTTTGTGGCTTGCCCTACAGATATTAACGATGTATAATGTCTCTATGTGCATATTCAATAGTGAGTTCTAGTGAGACATCATAATTCCTCATTCCCCATAACCTCTCCAGTTTGTTGCAACTAAATGATCATTACAGTGTATAAATGTGAAAGATCCTGGGAAGGACTGGTTCTAAATTCCGTTATAGTCTAAGATTGTTGCAAGGCCACAGAGGGGCTGTGTGCCAGCACAGCTGTGGGTCTGGAGTGTCTGTCTTCTGGCAGTTGGCTGTGGTGGCTGGAAGCTCAGGGCCATGCCCACCAACATGGAGTCTAAGGAATGGGTGGAGGGGCCCAAATCCCCACCCAATAAGAAATAAGATGATCTTATGTCACAAGTAAATTTCTTGTGATCCAGTGTAGAGTTGAGATTTTTGTCCCATTCCGTATGTTTGCTCTCCAGCTGACGCCATATTCCCACTCATGTACCCGTCTGAGACATTCGATAAAGTCAAACATGTTACCAGACATATGATTTAAAGCCATGGAAAATGATGACTGGGTTTGGCGAAATATTTTTTCTTTTTTTGTTTTGTTTATCATTTCTAATAGATGAAGTGATTAGAAAAAGAATATTAGGAAACATTTCCACGGTATGAGTGAGTCTGATTTTGGACTCTGGTCAGTGTGATAGTTTAGCAGAGTCATGACAAGTGAGTAGATACTGCCCAGAAGAATCAATGTAAGTGCATTATAAGTGGACAGACTGTTACACACGTAAACATTGCCCTGAATTGTAGGATGTGTTCCAAGACAAAGTAAGGCTACAGAGACAGTACGGGAGGATTCTCTGCAGGAAATGTTGGAGTGCACTGGAAAAACGAAGCTGGTGTATTCATTCACTTGACAACTCAATCGATATTTCTTGACTTCTTCCTATGTTGTGGTAACACATTATCAAATTAACTCTGAAAATGACCAGAAACCTTTGTCAAAATACCAGTGCACTTGATATCAAGAACTTCCTCTTCTCATTGAAAACAAAAGAGTCTACAAAATATTGTCTCACTTGGAAAGTAGCCTCACAAGTCCCTTGGCTGATCTTTAAGCAAAACACCATGGATATTTATAATTATTAAACACAAAGTGTAAGATAATGCAAGGATAAGCAGGAAAAAGTCATAGTATTTGGAACTGGCCTTGAGCTATCCTAAGCCTCTACGTGTTTATTCTACTGATATCCAAAAGTGACAAAGACTTGCTCAGATTCCCTTGGTGATATGTATGGCTTATATTTTCACACTCCAGGTCCTTACATTGGTGCCTTATATTTTTTAATCTGAATTATTGCAATAGCCTTCTAGCATATCTTTCTCTTCCATATCTGCAATCTACCACTCAGACTGTAGCATGAACATAATTCAGAAAAGTAAATGCTGTTAAGTGATGCATGAATGATGAAATGTGAGTTTCATACACAAAAGTACACACACCTTGAGTGTACAGCTCAGTTAATGACAGTTAAGTGAATATCCATTAGACCCATCACTCAGATTAAGAATAAAACACAAAAAGCTCCTCAATGCTTTCTTTTCAATTTTTTTTATTTTGTGGGAGTGGACAGTACTTTTTGGCCATACCAGAAATGTTTGGAAGATTTCTAGAACCATGATCAGGGGTGACTCCCAGTTGTGATTGGGGACTATATATGTTGTCAGCAGCATCCAAGGCAAGTGCCTTACCCCTGTACTAGCTCTCTAGCTTATTTATCTATTTAACACTCTTCTACCTGTGAGAGATCAACATGCTGTGACTTTTTTTTTTTCCTTTTCTGAGCAGTCCATCCCCAGAGATGCCAGGCAGGAGTATTTCAGAGAGAGAGAGAGAGAGAGAGAGAGAGAGAGAGAGAGAGAGAGAGAGACAGAGACAGAGACAGAGACAGAGACAGAGAGACAGAGACAGAGAGACAGAGACAGAGATAGAAAGAGACAGAGAGACACAGAGAGAGGCAGAGAGAGAGAGAGAGAGAGCTGAGACAGAAGGGCCTAGGGAGAGAGAGAACCCTAAGGAGAGGACTTTTATCATTTCTTCTCAACATTTCTTTATACTTTTACCGTCTAAGTGTGCAACTCTAAATACTAAAGTGAATTTTTGTGTTGACGTTTAAATGACTGGAATAGCATGTTCTTTTTGTGTCTGACTTCCCTCATGCAATATTAGGTTTGTAAGATTTACCCATTTTGCTTCATGTACCATACTTTTCATAGCTAGCTACTAGTTTGCTACTATAACACAGGACCCAAAATTCCTCCAACATTGAAAGAAATTTAATTTGTGTCTTGCTTGGGATAATTATAAATAAAGTTATATATGATTTGCAAAAGAGTTAATAGAAATAAAAGCAAAAGTAAACACCCTATTTTATTTTGCTTTTTAAAAATATTTTATTTTTCCCCATATGTCTGGGGCTAATCATCTTATAATGGTTGTGTCTTGGCCTAGACAATATCAAAGCCATCAAATAAAAGTAACAACAGCTTATTTTATCAACCTGCTTTAATATTTTCATTGACTCATCACTGGTTTGAATTATTATGGAATTTCAGGGGTTTAGTTTCACACTCTCTGTATTGTAACTGTCACTACACTCACTCCCCCAAATTTCAGTGCCACCCCATTACCCAAAACCCTTGGTTCATTCCTCATTCCCTCTTCTTTCCCTCTGGGAACACACAGTTTTTCCCACTGACTCCAGGAGTCAGTTTTATTGTTTTTGCCATGGTATCCCTTTAAGTTATTCATTTTGCTGTATGACTAGTAATTAAAAGTTTTGTTCTACATTTAAAAAGATCAACATTGTATAGTTCATGATTAAAACTTCAAGTGAGATAAAAAAAAAAGATGTCAAAGAATTGTTTCACTTGTAGCAGTTGATGTCAAAACTTGGGACAACATTTTTTTTTCTGATATTAGGAATATTTGAGTGGGGAAAGTCTATAATAGCGAATTCATAGGATAAGATAATAATCTTAGTATACATCCCAGTTTCTCCAGGACCTATTTTCGCTTGCATTATCACCTTCTTTTCATTAAGAGTTCCCTTGAATTTCTTCTATTTACCAACCTCCGTCCCTGCCATCAATTCAAATTAAGCCTTCTAAGACTTTAGAAATCAAAGACAAAAAACACTGTTAGAATTTGAAACACCAATGAATTTAATAGAGGAAGGAGATATTTACAGAGCTATGAGAAGACCTGGGAGACCAGAAGTCAGAACTGCCAGAGTTCAGAAAAGCCGGAAGTGCAGGAATCACAGGAAACTCCACAACAGCCCAATGGGCAGTTTTTAAGACAATGTCTGCAGGGCCCAGCCCTTTCTACCACCTGCTGAAGACCCAAACAATGGCTTTATTTCTCCTCTCTCTCATAAAGCATGCATGCCTTGAGCCCAGACTGCATAGTGGGCCTGACTATGTTCTCCCCCAACTCATAGGCTGAAACCCTTACTTCAGAACGTGTCTTTGTTTGGAGATTGGGCTTTTAAGATATTTATTGATATTTAACTCTATTACTTCCTCTGGTGCATTTTAATCAGTTCTCCCTCTGTTTGCTCAATGCTCACTTCCTCCCTCCCTGCAGAACATACTCTCTCCTCCTCTATAGCCCCCAAATCAATTCTGCATTGATTTCTAATTATAATACAAAAATGGTATCAAAAGTGTATTAATTTCATATACATTATGTCATAATGACAAGATTATATAATTGGGTATATGTTATAATAAAGAACTTGCAGTAATTTAAAGAAAGATTCATTTTGAGTCTTTCAAATGGAGAAGCTGGGCTTTGTGAGATCATGTGTACTTAAAAGAAAATCCTAAACAGAAGGAAACTAGCCAGGGTGGACTTGGGGTGATTGTTGTTTTTTCCCCCCCCCCAATCTCACTCTTCTTGTTTGTATTTTGTTCCAGAATAAGTGATTGTGAAAATGAACTTGCTTTATAGTGTATTTTAAAAAACTCTATGATTTGTACTAAAGTTCTTGTTTTGGGGCCGGAGCGATAGCCCAGAGGGTAGGGCCTTTGCCTTAGACGCGCCGGCTCATGCAGGCCCGGGTTCGATCCCCGGCATCCCATATGGTCCCCCGAGCACCGCCAGGAGTAATTCCTGAGTGCAGAGCCAGGAGTAACCCCTGAGCATTGCCGGGTGTGACCCAAAAAAGCAAAGTAAACAAATAAACAATTAAATAAATAAATAAATAAAATAAAGTTCTTCTTGTTTGGGGGCAGAGGATATTATTAAGCCATAACTAGTGTGCTCAGGGGTTACGTGTTCTGTGTTCGAGTTACCCCGACTGTACCCCCAGAACCATAGAAGGTGTTGGAGATTTGAACTAAGGTTGGATACATGCAAAGTAAGCACCTTAGCCTCTGTGCTATTTCCCTGCTCCCCTGCACCAAAGACTTTTGCTGCCATTCCCCTTACGTGTAGCCTAAGGAGAATTCTCAGAGACTGGAAGTAAAAGCTCAAATAAGGTAGAAACAAAAAAGGGCAAAGACAAAGGTTATTAAGTCTTGCTTTTCTTCCTCACTATAAGGGACAGGGTCAGTGGCAGTGTAAAGGATCTTCCCAGAACAGACTGAACTGGCTGTATGTTAATATAGCTATATAGGAACCATATATGGCTATATGTTACATAGCCACCGCCCAACAGAAGCCAACACAGCCCCAACCCAAGTTCATCTTGAATCCACTCCAAACCTTCCAATTGCCTTTGATACTCCTGAGGAATGCCAATACCTGAGCCAGTCACCTCCAGTTTCTTAAGCAGTTCTGCTCTAATCTATTTCTCTGCTGTTCCTGATTCTGTGATACACGTTCACCCACAACAAGGCTAATTCTTGCTAAGATGCCCTCCATCATTTTGTGACAATAGGAATTTTCTTTTTTATTTATGAGGCCAGAGGAAACTTCCGTTTTACTCTGACTGTATCCTTAACACATGGCACAGAGCAAACAGTCAATGAACATGGGATTAATAAATAGTGAGTGGGTGAATGTGCTCCTTGAGGCTTTTCTATTCTGGGTCAGATATGCCTGGTGCCATCAAGAAGTCCTTCCTCACCTAGTTCCTGAACCCTCTAAGTACTTCCCCCACTTAGACATTGTTGAACATGGGAATGTTCCTGTTCACATCAAAAATTCTAGATTGGAGGCACCTGTATTAGGTGGTAGGAATGGTAAATCGTACCACAATTCATGAAAACCATAACTTCCCTTGTTTAGTACAATCTCTTTTGATGCAATACAAATGCTTAGTGTGTTGACATGATAATTTTTTATGTTTAAAAAGTTTTCAGCAGTTGGGGATCACGTTTGTAGGGTTGGTATCAATGATCACTGTCTATACAATGATCAATGTCTATACTTTACTATTTAAAACAGCAATGTAGTGGGAAGGAAAGACACCAGGACTTAAAAGATTACTGCAATGGTGGTATCTAACTCAAGCTTTCTCTGAGTCAAATATCTTGAAAGTCTCTTGCGACGGGAATGTACCCTCCTTTAATCTTTGTTGCAGATATAGGCAGATTTAAAAAACATCGTTATTCTATAAATATTGAAATTGAGCCACAAGGAGGCTGAACAACTTGCCTACGCTTATCTGTATCACTTCATTTCCAGGATATCTTGAGTTTGTCATACAGGCTCTGTGCTTTATTTCCCTTATCTTTAAAATGGAGAGAGACTGTAATGTCTGTTTGGGATAGTTATTGAATTTTTTAAAAGGATAAAGGGAAAACAACTATTAAAACCTATAAATTTGAAGTACATTACTATTAAGCCTTTGATTTCCAGGACACAGTCTGGGGACCTAGACTCCAATTTCCTCTCCTTGTCTCTGCATCCCAGATTGCTGTCAGTAGATATAACAAATGTTTTCTTACTTTCTCTAATCCTAGACTTTTAAAAATACATATATTAAGAATAATTACTCCCAAATGGGTACATGAAAGCCCAACTTCTGCTTAACATACATCAAACCATCCATAAATACGCATCTAGACTTTATTTATAATTCGTCTTTAAATTTATTTCAAGTGAAAACAAAAAAAATCCTTTTCCAAGTATTAAATGCTCGCTCTTTTCACCTCTCTTCCAGCAGAGGGCACTGTTTCTCTACAGAGCAGACTGTGGGTTTTCAGCCAGGTTCTATCAATTTTGCATGGGGCAAATACAATTTCTAAGGGACCCCAGAAACAAATGCATAGGGAAATATGCAACTTGGGTTCACTTCCAGAAGACAATATTCGTTTAGCGCAGAAATGCTGGGTTTTGTGTTCTGCAGTAGTGGGGGAGGACCCCCTCCCTTAGAAATGTCGCTATTTAACACTTCAGGCCTCGGAGACCACATAGCCCGCAGGCCACAGAGAAGCAGCCTGCGAACCAGTTTTAGCTCATACCCACGTTTTGCTTTTCCCAGACATGTTTCTTGCTGTTGTCAGTAGACTGGCATTAGATTGATCAAGAACTTGACCATCAAATAAAGATTTCTTACATAACCTGGGGCTCTAACCCCCTGAGAGCACAAGGCCACCTACTGACTCCAACCTGGCTGAATTTTGGCACATTATGACCTTATGGAGACTATCAGGCTCAGAGGAGCTGCGGAATCCCAGGCCCACGTTGGCAGTGCCCAGAGAGTGCCTGAAGGATAGCGGTGCTGGCAGATCCCTGAGGCTCTGGGATTGCGCTCCAGGCCTCTAGGCTTGAACTAGCTTTTTGAGCACTGCGCCTGCCTTATTTATGCATATCTCTTACAACCCAAAGTATTTGAGCTGGTGACCAACAGATTCTCGTCCAACTTCTTCATGCTACATATAAGGAACGTAAGCCAGAACAGGAAAGACCTGTACCAGACACAGCACAAGCAACCCCCTGGAGCCAGCCTAGCACTAGGTACTCCCAGCGCACAGGGCCAAGGGTCCTGACATCCAGGGGCATCTCAGAAGTGAAGTCTGGTGTCAGCTTTGCCACCCTTCCCCTCCTCACTCCCAGGTGATGCAGCCCAGCAGGAGGGGATGGGGATGGGGAGTCTTCAGGGAGGGGTTTTGGAAGGTGAGAGGACAGGAGAGGGGAGGGAAGAGTGGGAGACGCACTGGTCCTCCTCAGCTGTGTGCCGGTGGTCCCTGAGTGCCAGAACCATCTAGCTTTGCTTCTCGGACTCCTGAGTTCTCTGGCTGATGAGCAGGATGCAGAGTGCAGGGTGTTAGAGGGACTTCATTCCTTAGAAATATCCGGGCCTTTGGCTCCTTGCTTGTAAACTGGAAGTGCAGTTATTTGGGATGGTTGTATGACAATGACCCACTGCAGGAGAAAGCACTGCCTGGGATTCGTTGCTCTATTGGTGATCTAGTTACTGCCCATCCACATCCGGTGCTGAGGCACAGCTATCCCTGGGACGGGGGTGCGGTGATGTTGGGGGGTGGAGGGAGGCCTTGGGAATGGCAGCGAGTGCTGAGAACCTTTCGTTTCTCTGTCCAGGCTCTATGTCCTTGGCCTCAATTCTTCCATATTCCAAAAGCTCTCTCCCTAAACCAGGGCTTGGGTCCTTGGTTTGTGGGGTGTTTTTATTACTCTTGATGTGCAGTCACTATCCTAATTCAGACTCTCTGGGGGTGAGGTCCAGTTATGAGTGTAGTTTGGCGTGGACCTGTGTCACTCCAAAGCAGGAGACAGGAGAGAACCATCTGCGTCCCTGTCCTGCCTCACAGGACACGCTTTCTGTCTCTGCTGCCCACCCTGGCATTCAGACCATGAAAACCAGCCCCCTCATTTTCTGATCAACATGAAAGGGGTGCTGGGGAGACAGCTGCTCGTCTACCAACATCAGTCCTGTCCTTTTGCATTCCAAGAAGAAACATTAATGGATGCATTTTTGGAAAGATTAGATGAAACTATACATATAAATTTTCTAACATTGAGTTTCTAACAAATCTGGCAGTGCGTCAAAAAATCAACATTGTAAAACACAAAAACACTACTACTTTGTAAGGCAGCTATTATTATGATTATGAATTATCTTTACTATTGTTCCATCCACCAGTTAATGGAAAAATCTCAAAATTTAAGTTACCCACCCAGGACTAGAGTGCAAAGTGGCAAAGCTGAGATTTAAACTCAAGAATTTTTATTCGTAGTTTACGTCTCCAACTCTGTCCTCTCCAGTTCTGCTTGCCAGACTCGGATGAAAGAGATTCCATTCTATATTTTTCTGAAAATAAGAGCACCTGCAGAATTCTTCTACAGAAACAGATTTGCAAGCAAACCAGGTACAAAGGAGAACTGAGCCTGAGGTATAGACGTGACCAAAACCAAAAGCTGCTTTCAGCAAGATTCTTGCACTTGTTAGGTTTGTGCATGAGCGTGAATCACAGAGCCAAGGGCCCCTGGGTTATTTAAAGAACACTTCTAGGGCATCTAACCTAATCCCAATCTGTGGTGGAACTCCTACTTGCTTTCTTCTTTGGAAAAAAGTTTGGAAGTTCTTTCCAGAGAAGAGAAGTTATAATTGTGATAAACATTTATTACTTGATGAGCTGATATTTGTTTCCTTGCTTCTGTATTTCTAGCTCATGTGTTCTTAATGTGGCCTCTGGGGAAAGTAGGACTCTTATTCTTTTGCCACCTGGTAAGAGCACCATAGAACACCCCCAACCCCCTTTTTTAATTGAATGACAGTGAGAAACACAGTTACCGAGTTGTTCATGATTGGACTTCAGTCATACAATGTTCCAGCACCTGCCCCTTCAGTGCGCATTTTCCATCGCTTAAATCTCCAACCCCCTCATCCGCCTCTATGGCAGGCACTTTTCTTCTATGGCAGGCATTACGGTGGAAGCCCCCTTGGAAACAACATGATGACAGCTCATTTCTCCCGTCTTCTCCTTCTCACTTCTGAGCTTCACAAGTCACCAGCTTTCTTAAAGATACAATTTTCTGTTCAACCCCTGTCCTGAGTCATCTTGAGATAGAAAGAGCCAGAAGTAGTATCGGCACAGTGGAAGGACTTTCTAAGGATCAGATCTGTTCAACAGTGAATCAATAGCTGACTTCAAACATTTTGTCAGTGTGTAAAATACACTGAAGAAAATTATGTGTGGGGAGTACTGGGGTTAAAAAACACCCTATTACCTAATATGGTGGACATCTGTTGTTTTTATTAGTCCAACATCCATTCCATGTTCTTTGGGTCAAGAGTTCAACTGCACTTGGGATGAGGTACAAAATTCCAGGGTCTTTGGATATAATCCGGGTAGAACAGTTACAAGGCACCCTCCCTCTTCTGGTAATGTGAAGATATTCCACCTCCCTCTAGCCAGACTTCTCCTAGTTGGTCACGTAGGTGTTGAGTTCACTGTTTATCGCGGGTCTGAGATGTGCCTTAGCATGCTGTGGGAAGCTCACTTCCTCCTCAGATCTTTCTAAGTCTGGTCTTCAGCTTTCCTTTTGAACTTTAGCATTTCCCCAGATCTCTCAACTAATTCTTTTCTGATATGAATCAACCAGATGCAGTTTCTGTTGCTTACAAGTTTGAAATCCTGGTTTATGTGATGGCTAACTAAAGGGATAGACTGATTTATAAAGTATTAATATAAAGTCAAAACAGGAGGGCCGGAGTGATAGTACAGTGGGTAGGGTGTTCGCCTTGCACAAGGCTGACCTTGTGCCTCAAGTTTAGCCCTTGGTACCTCAAGCCTACCAGCCAGGGTTAATCCCTGAGTATAGCCTGATATTGTCTAAATTGGCCCACCCTGAAAAAGTCTCAAAATATAGATACAAAAGTAGATGTATAATTTATTTCATCTATTATACGTGTAGTTATTTATTCCATAGACTATGAAAGCTGCATATTTTTAATTAATGATTTTTTAAAAATTAACTTTGTATTATAAAGTCACATATGCATATTGTAAAAAATTGGAAAATACAGAAAAATCACAGATTACATATTCCATATATGAAACTATTGCTCGAATGCCAAAAGTGTGAGTCTATGTCCCATGGCAGAATTTATGCCATTCCTTACTAGCTGGGCTTCTTGGTTACCTTTTGGTCTGTTTTTATTTCACTGGGAATGTGGGCCAGTGCTTATTTTCACAGCCAAATTAATTAATGAGCAAATCCTCAGACTTTCCATTTATCACTTCCAAACACCCACTTTTGATGAGTCAGTTGCCATTTGAACAATATAGGATAATTTTCAAATTAATTAAAGCAAGACAACAATATGGCGCATTTCTTACTCAAGTATCTCCAAGGGATTCTGACTTCATTAATCTTTGGACCACAACTCTCTACAGGGAAAGGACATTAATCATTTCTCTCCAATGGGGAGGGCCAGCACTCGCAGAGAGCGAGCGGTTTGTCACAGAGAACTACAGGGTTCTTGGGATGATTCCAGCTTGCAGCCTTTCTCATCAGACAATCCATCAGCCATATTTATATAGTTAGTGGATACTTATTATGTGTTAGATGCTTTATGGGCATTTAGAGGACTGAGAAATGCAAACAACTATAGAATCTAGCTCCCTGTCCTTCCATTCCAAGTAGCCAGAGACACGGATAAACATGTAAGGAAACAGAGCAGTGGAGATATTCTGATGTTGATTAAGGGTAAAGCTGCTGCTGTTGTACTGTAACCCCAATATCCAATCACGTTTTGGTGGCATATCATGTATGTCTTTGCTCATATTGTGCAAATGTTTTTTAGTATTTCCTACGCATGAGGCATTTTCACAAACATATCTCAATGCTTCCAACAAACCAGGGAAGGAGACACTCAACTTCATCCTGTAAATGAGGGGCCCAGAGGTCACCGAGGGGTGACTTCTCTCTTTGCTGTCTCTCTGTATTCTTACAGACTCACGTACCACGAGGGCCTCGTCACCACTACTGTGTTCTCCTGGCCCCACTCTCTTTCCAGAACTAGGGAGTCCTTGTCAAGTCCTACCTGGCATCTCTCTCTAGATGTCCTCTAGGTGTGTGTCGCCAGAGGGCTTGTCTCTAAAGTCGTTTATTTCCTTCCCCAGACCTTGTCCATCTCGTTTGTCTTTCACCTCAGCAAAGTAAGCCATCCACTGACACCCTAGAATCCCAAGACAGCCTGTTGCTCCTTCTCTTCCACCTGCTTCTCCCCTGTAGTTAGCTCCAATTCTATTTCCTGCACTGACTTATAAATCATCCCTTCTCTCTCTCTCTCTCTCTCTCTCTCTCTCTCTCCTCTCTCTCTCTCTCCAACTAGTTTCCTTCCCGGCCTAGGCTTTCCCCTTCACCTGTTGTAGACAGTGACAACATTAACCATTCTCGTCTCCAATTTCCACCCCCTCTAATCCATCCTCTAGCCAAAGGGGTCTTCTATAAGTGAAAATATGATAATGTTATTCACTCCATCTAAAATCACTCAGCAGCTCCCTGAAGACCAAGCTTCTATCTTGAATGTCAGGGTCTCTTGGGATGAGCTCTCTTTTCCTTCCTCCTCCCTCCTACTTCCACTCCATCCATCACCTAACCAACACGTTGAGCTGTTGAGTTTCAGCTCTTGTGCCATTTCCAGCACAGGATCCCTTCATGGATCCCGAGATAGGAAATGTCTTGAGATGGAGGAGAGTAGGGTTGAGCTCAGTGTTTATTTCCTGACATCTTTCCTGTGTTGTTGCACCTGGCCATGAGTTCAGCTCTGTTTCTACTCTCTTTATGGTGATCACTGCGCAGCTTTGCTTCCAAGTCCCTTAGACTGTTATGTCCTGGATTCTTTACACCTGAGAGTGGGAACATCCCCACTGTTCACTGATCTGTGTTTTGGGGGGAAGCCCCATGCGACTCCCTTCATCCCATCTTTCCCCTAGTAAACACCTTCCCTGTAGATAAGGAGTTCAAAGGATCTTCAAGTGAGCTGCCCATTTATTTCCTGTCCAGACTCTACATGATTATCTGCAAATCAAATCAAAATTCCTCTGTTACCATTTAGAGATCTCCATGTTTGTTGGGGGTTAGGGTAGCCATGCTGTGCTCAAGAGGTTCAGAGCCACTCCTGACAATACTTGATAATTGGATCAGACATCTCAATGCTCAGGACTGGTACTTCTGGGGCCCAATGGTACTTACTAGGGGTCACCAGAACCCCCCAGAACTTCTGAAAGGCCTTAAGTTTATATCTATCAGTGCTCAGTGCTTTAGGGCATGTAGTGCTGGGATCTAATTCAGATCCTTGCATTTTCCTCACATGTAACTCTGAAATCTTTCCCAAGCCTTTTCCTCATTTCTGATTGATCTTGTAACTACCATAAAACTGAGGATTTGCTTTTCTCTCTTATTTGGCAAGAGAGTAAAAAATGATAAAAATTCAAGACCCCCTCTGCTGCTGCAGCCTCCAGTTCTTATCACGAGAATCAGGAGGAATGGTATGCCTATCTAGGAGATTAGGAGAGCTTTGAGGACAGGAATTATCTATTCTTCACTTTCTCCCTAAAGCACAGCACTGTGCTTGGAATATAGCAGGCACTCAGTAAATAGTTGAGTAATGAATCAATCATTAGTAGGCACTCAGTGTTTTTTGCAAAGTAACTGAAGTGGGCAAAGTTTGCCCCGGACTTGAAAGTGTTAGGTCGTACATTTATTAATAAGTGAAACTCCTTTTTCCTTCCTGGTCCCTAAGCTGGAATTTTGGAGCGCTATTTTGCCAGACTTGGGAATTCCCTACAAGGAGTGAAAATCTTTTTCATTTCCCAAAGCCCCTTTGGAGCACAATCAAGAAAGTTTTCTCTGGGATCAGAATTGCTCACCAAACACTCACCCCCATCTTTTCCCTACCACCTCCTCAACCCACCCCTTCAGATTTGACAACTCTGTAGGAAACCAATTTGCTGTTAATCACGAGGGAGTTTTATTTACTCGTTGGAAGAATTGAAAAGCAGTCATTTTTATTGGGGCCCCAGCTGGTTCCTCCATCAGGGAAGAAATACAATTATGCTTCTTCCTATGGTTGAATGCAGACAGCTACAACCTCATTACTCATTCTGGTAGGAAGGAGGCCTTTCTAATGAGCAGGGGAAAAACACACTGACCCCTCATTTGTAAAGGGAACAAATCTTCGTTTCTGGAATGACATCGCTACCACAGCCCCCTTAGGAAAATGGGCCTTTTGTTTGTTTGTTGGGTGACATAATAGGGGGTGATAGCTTTAGAGACCAGCAAAGGCAGCCACTATGGTGAAGTGGAGAGAGTGTAGGCTTTGGCGTGGGGCCAGCCTGGGTTCCAACTCTGGCATTGCTTTTTATCAGCTGTGCAGAGGAGACCCTGTTCATTCTTCTGGGGCTTCATGTTATTTTTTTGCTATGAGCTTGGTTTTCTCCATTGGAAATCATACTAGACGTCCAGGATGGGACTCCTTTTGGAGGAAGGCAGACCCACTGGGCTTCACCTAATCCCTGCCTCCCTCTCCAGCTTCCTGGCCCCACAACCAGCATCTTGCCACAGTCCCACTGAGCAGGTCAGCTTCCCCAGGCTGGTCTCACTCTCCAGGGTCCCCTGACTGTGCACAAGCTCCCCTCTCCCTGAGTGCCTGTCTTCATGTTCCTGTTTGCTTGGCAATGCTTTTTCTTTTCTTTTTTTGGGTCACATCCAGCAATGCTCAGGGGTTACTCCTGGCTCTTCGCTCAGGAATTACTCCTAGCAGTTCTCAGGGACCATATGGGATGGATGCCGAGATTGAACCCCGGTTGGTTGCGTGCAAGGCAAATGCCCTCCCCGCTGTGCTATGGCTCTGGCCCCTCGGCAATGTTTTTTTAACTTAAAAAGCCAGCATTCCTGGGCCAGAAGACATAGAACAGGGCTAAGACAATTGTCTTGCATGCAGTTGACCTGATTCCATCCCTGATATGACCCCTCAAGCACAGACAGGAGTGATCCCTGAGCACAGCCAGATATGGCCCCCAAACAAAACTGAACAGACAAAAAACTGACATCTCCTCTGTGAAACTGGGAAACCTCCCCGAGTTCCTCCCCAGACAGAAGCAACATCCTCTTTGCATCCCTTTTGGGACAGACCCCATTTAAGGTGTGGCCACACACACCATAGCCTTGACTACTGTCCTGTCTCTTTATGTGCTCCCCAAAGAGCAGAAAGCAGGAGTTTTCACTTCTGTGTGCTTCTTGCTGGGACAGTGCAGGGGAAAAAGAAAATCTGTGCTCACTAAGTGACTGAGTGAGTGAAGGAATGAAGATGTGTGCTCGGTGCTTATCTACCGGCATGCGTGTGGCCCTCTCTGGTTATGGAAGACCACTGTCAGTCTTAGCTACTTGCCAACTCTAGTCATAGAAGCACCTTCCCCAGGCCAGGGAGTTGGGAAGAACACTATCGCAGGTTTGGGAAGACCAGAGCAAGTCTACTGGAGGTACTGTGTGTGCTTGTTCTTGAGGATTCTACTCTGATCTATTTATCCTTCTCTTGGCACAGGACACTCAACTCTCAAGGTTGCTCTGCATTCCTCAGCTCATCCCTTGATATAATGAATGAAGCATGGTCTTTGGAGTCAGATACATAAGCCAGGACTTGAATGTAATCATTGACATGTTGGATCCCACCCTGCCATCAATACGGTAGGATGGCCCAGACCATCAACCTGAGAGAGAGATTAAACTCAGTTTCAGAACTGATTTCAAATTTTCCCTCTTTTTATTCTTATTTAAGCACTCTAGTTTACAAAGTTGCTCACAGTACAGTTTTTCTTTGGCATTTAATGTTCCAGCATGAATCCCACAATCCCACCACCCAGTGTTACCTTTCCTCCACCATTGTCTCCAATTTCCCACCTACCCCCATTCTACTTCACTGGCAGACACAAAATTATTTTATATTGTTTGTTACAAAGTAAAAGGAATTGCAAACAAATAGTTTAGTATAAGAAAATTTGTGAAAATTGTTGTATCTCACAATGGTATTATTAAAGTCTTTGAGAATTTCCTGAACATTTTGCTGCTAGTTAAGCTTTTTGTCTTTCTGTTTTCACTCACTGAGTTTAGTGGGTATCTATGCTACTTTCCTATCTAAATTGCTGTGCTCCTACTGGGCTGTCAGTGTTATGAAATTTGAAGGTGTCATATCATCTTCCTTATCTTCCTTATCTTTCTTCACCTGTGATGCTGCATCATTCATAGAGAACAATGGGCTAAGGATCCCAATCTTTAGCACAGGCTTATATATATACTTGGGAATGTGTTAGTGGTAGCACCCACTTTTTACCTAGCAACGGTTATGATGTCCCCTTAGGCAATTACATAATTTCTCTGAAATTTGGTGTGTCTTTCTACAGGGCTTAAGAATTGCCTCTGCCACCTGCCCCATGAGGTGTTGCAGGTGTGGCTGCAGTGCCCGGCTGCTTTGGCAGGTGGCAGACAGGAGACAGGCTTGTCTACACCCAGGGCTCTGCCCTGTGGGCCCTGGATGGTTGATGGTCTAACATAGAAGAAAGACTGGGCCCCCTGGGATGAACCCAGAGCTATGGCAGAGCGTGGCAAGGTCCCCATGGTGTATACGATATGCCAAAAAGTATTCGGTATGCCAAATTTGATATGCCATAATAATGGACCTCATTCCCACTGAATGGAAATGTTACTGGTGCCCACTCGAGCAAATCGATGAACAATGGGAAGACAAGTGATACAAGTGACAAGTGACAAGATTTGCTCCTGGCAGGATTGTGCTGAAGATGGTAACTCAGGGACATGGAGTAGCCCTGGCTCCTGCCCATAGCTGAGTGAAGAGAGAAGACATGAAGTGGGGCTTGGGCATGTCTGCATTGTCTGGGCAGGTCGCTGCTCCCACCTTCACCCCTTGTTCACCTCCTCGCTAGAGGACAAGATGCTCTTCCAGGCCGAGACTTTTGGCTGTCCTGCACCTTCTTTGCCTTCTTCCTTCTTTCCTCCCAATTACCCCTGAACTTGGGCCACTTCTTGTGGACTAGATTAATCCTCTATTCCTTCAGCCTTTTCCTCTCCAATCCTCTCTACCTCAATCATTGAACAAGATCCTGTCTCTTTCACCTGAGAATAAGCAGTATTTAACACTCTTCCCCAACATCACTTCTAATCCTCACTCTCTTCCTGGTGACTTTTGATTTTTAATTGAATCACCATGAGATGCACAGTTACAAAACTATTCATGATTAGGTTTCAGTCATACCATGTTCCAAGACCAGTGTAAAAGTCCCACCCAATGTCCCCAGGTTCCCTCCTGTCACCCTCTCCCCCAACTGCCTCTATGGCAAGCACTTTTATTCTCTCTCTCTCTCTCTCTCTCTCTCTCTCTCTCTCTCCTCCTTTTGGGCATTATAGTTTGCAATACAGAATTTGAGGGGCCATTAAGTTTGGTCCTTTACCTTCTTTTAGCATACCAATATCTCTTTTCACTTACCATCTTTTTACATCCAAACACTGTATGTAGACAAGTATTTGTCTACATAACATTTTATTAATTAATTTATTTTTTATTGAATCACCATGCAATGAACTATTACAAAGCTGGTCATGATTGGGTTTCGGTCATACAGTGTTCCAACATCCATCCCTTCATCCCACCAATAAGTCTACACAATCTCTTAACCTCACACTTATTCTCTCTGATAATATAGCCATTACAAAGTAGGTTCTTCTGGAAGAAGCAAAAGTAAAGGACAAGGCTGTTTGTGTCTTTTAATCCTGAAATGGGATTAAAAAGATGGCCTGGAGGGAGTAGGAGGTGAGATGGACTCTGGTGAGCCAATGGTAGAGGCTGTTCTGATCCCATAGGCATTCCCTGGCCTGGGATGGGGTGAAATCCACAGTCTCCTAGACTCATGATATACACACACAGCATATGAAAGTGCTCTCAAACTATGAGATACTTACAAACTTAGCATCCCAGGACTTCTAATCAAGCCTATTTTGGCCAGTGCTAGACTCTCTGTGCCTTTTCTATTATAGTCTTCCTGGCAATAGTTCCATGGGTCTGGTTTCTTCAAGGAAGTCCAAGGCAGGCCAAGAGTAGAAGGAAGTTGGGGAGGGGAAACATACACAAAGTTACAAGTGTTCATTTCTTCCCGTCTTTCCCTTCCTCCTGTTTCACCATCATCCCTAATGAGCCAAGACTAGGGGCAGAGGCTGTCAGCCTTCCTCTGAACTTGCCCACCAGAGAGCTCCTGTAGGGAATTTGAAATGATGTCCCTCATGGCCCCAGAAGCTTGTAGCTAGTGTCCAGGAAGCAAACACTGCAGACTCCTGACATGGCCAAGAGTGCACTGGATTTTAACAAATATGCAAGTTCATAAGTCTCCTCGCCAGTCCACTGACACAGGCTCAGAGGGGATCAGTGCCAGAAACATCTACTATCTGCTCTGTACTTCCACTGACTTGGTCTATAGTTTCCTCATAGGTAGGGCCTCCAGGCTGTTGTGCTGCCCCAGGTAGAAATACAGCACAGCTTTGGGTGCAGACGAGGCTGGCTCCGCCCCTTCCTCAATGGATGGGGCCTCAAGCCCTCAGGTTCCATTTCCCATCTCTAAAATATCTGGGTTACATTGAATGGACTGAGGGGCCCTTCCACATTGCTCTCTCTTTTGGATTAATAGCTGCTGATTAGCAACTTCTGACTCTCAAATGCTTGTGTCAGCTCTCCACAGAGGAGCAACAGAAAACAAACAGTTTGACTCTTAAGAGTAGAAATGAAGTGGGAAGAGAAAGACCTGAATGGCCAGTAACTGTCATTCTGTTTGCTCTTTATCAGGTTGCTCTCATGAACTTTTTTTCAAATGCTTTCCAGATTTTTTCTGCATCTTAAAACCAACATACTAGCCTCGGATAGAAGAGCCAGATCTATGTAGGTGGTGGTAATCAGCGGCTCATTGTGTGACCTTGGGAAGTTAATGGACAGTTCTGAGCCCATTTTATCATCTGTAAAGCAGGGGCTTCTGGGGTTGTTGAGAAGCTTAGGTAAGGAAGCATGTGCAAAGCCACTGGACACCTTAGTAGGTGCTCAGTAACTTATGGTGGTTATTTCTTTGAAGGGAAATTTTGTTGAACCCATTGCACAACAAGGTAATGAACCAGATGAACCTGGGAAAAGGTTTTGAATTGAGGTTTGTGAATACTATAAAGTATCCACCTCACTTCCCTGCACCCTGGGATGTGTAAAATACGTCTCTCAAGGCCGGAGATATAGTACAGGGCTTAAGAGACACGTGCTCCCTGTGGCCAACCCTAGGTGATCCCCAGCACCACGTGGTTCCCTGAACACTTCAAGTGCTGCTCTGGAGTCACCCCCAAGCATGTAGCTCAGTTACTCTCCAGTACCACAGGGCCTGAGCACCGCCACATCCTCTGGCCCTTGCATTGAACCACAGGCCCTGTTGGTCAACTCTTACTGGGAGGTGACATTGGGCGTCCTAAGCACTGGGGGAGGGGAGGGGGGGCTTCCCCATGCCAAAGTCTCTCTGACCAGAATTCTAGTGTCCTGCATAATTGCGCAAGTGAGCATGGCGCAGGTGGGTGGAATCAGGGTGTGTTCTCAGGCAGTGAGTGGGTGGCTTTGAGCTGGGCCGAGGAGTGACAGCAGAGGGGGGCGTGATGCTGAAATGATAATATTAGCGTACACAGAAGAATTCACAGCTGCCAGGTCATGCAACGTGAGGAAGAGCTTCAGAACAGTCAACCCTGCCGTGGTGTTGCTAAGAGACCGAGAGTTGGGGTGGGAGTCTGCCTGCGATGAGAGGGAAGGGGAAGCGTCTTTAGATTGCAGGAGTGATTTTAGGGCCCCCCATCTCTGCATGCTAGGGACGACTACACAATTCAAGAAGGAGAGGTTGAATCTCTGTCAAGTGCCACAGAGCTCCAGGCCTTGCAGACTGAGGCCTGACTGCAGCAAACTTTGTGTGGTTCAGCGTTCTCATTGGCTGTTGAGAGGACTTCTGCGTGGTTCAGCGTTCTCATTGGCTGTTGAGAGGACTTCTGCGTGGTTCAACGTTCTCATTGGCTGTTGAGAGGACTTCTGCGGGTTCTGCAGGGAGGCACCGCCGAGGGTCTCCTGGAGACCTTCTTTCAGTTTGAACTTCCAAAATCCTAGACCAGTTTTTGCCTATCTACCATATTTTACAGAGGACATTTATTGGCATTTTTAATTAGAGATTCCAGTCAGATAAGTAATTAGAAGTAATAAGTAAAGAAGCATTTCTGAAATGTGTCCAACAAATGTTATTTCTTTCATTTTAATTGATCTGTTGAGACATTTCATCTTTACTTCGAGTTCCTGCCCTATCTGATTTCACTCAGTCCAAGGAGACCTAGGATCTGAATAGAGGTGTTAAGATTTGGGTGTCTTAGAACTGAGAATCATTAGCAAGATAAGGACATCCAGAGAGCTAACTCCATAGCAGTTAGTTTCTTTTGTCTACCACAAGAATTCCACTGCACAGGAGCTTAATTTTCTACCATGTCAATGAGATGTTGGATTTCAATGATCTCAAATTCTGTAACAAATAACCCAACAATGACAGGCAGTGAAAAGGGCCCCAAGGATCAAGATGTAACACCAGGGTAGGGTTTCATGTCAGAGCCTGCGTTAGTCCCCTCTTGTCTGGATCTCTATCGTCCAGGCGAGGGTGCTACTCTGGACTGTATCCTATCGTGCCTAGTGAATAAGGGGCTCAGAGGCCGTACGTGCTGGTAAAAGTTGACAACGCTGCAGACAAGGACCGCAGCTCACCCATGTCAGCACTGCTCCTCAGCAACAAAGTTGGCCATGCTGGGCATTTCCTATTTCCTGCATGTTTTTAGAAGTGCTACGAAATGAGAAAAGGCAGGTCAGGGACGTGACTCAGTGGGAGAGAATATGTTTCATAGGTGTGGGGCCCTGGGTGTGATCCTTGGCACCGTATGTGCACAAATAATAAAGACATAAAGCAATGAAAAGGGTTGGTTAGAAAAGGGCAACCGTTGTAAAAAACCACCAACACAAAACACTTTAAAAGTGCTTGATCTTAGATCACAGCTGGAAGTGAGCAGCCCGAAGCTTCGTTGTTGACTCCTAAGCCTGGGTTGTTAGCGTCTCACTACCCTTCCTCATACTCTCATTCACTTAAAATGATCGTGAGAGGTCCCAAGCTCTGGACACAGATTTTAAGCTGTCAAGGGTCAAATCTCAACTCTGTCCCTCAAGAACTGTGTAACTTTGAGCAGATAGTCTAATCTATTATATCTCTGCTCCCTCATTGGCACAGTGGGGGATAATAGTAAAACTTCTCTTGGAAGATCACAGAAGGAAGCTGAGAGAATGGGCACAAACTTTGGGGACAATAGTAAAACTTCTCTTGGAAGATCACAGAAGGAAGCTGAGAGAATGGGCACAAAGTAAGTAACATGAAGCCCAGTATGGAAAGTTTATTCAGTACTACAGGCCATTGTTGCTGAAGTTAGTTACTCTCATTGCTATTATTACTAAGCTTGATAGTGGTTGTAGCAGTAGTAGGGCTATATTTAATATACTGAGTGAGGAGTTGGGACACACACAAACTCAGATGTTTTCACTGAGTTCCTTGCCTAGATTGCTGCAGTTCTTTAGGAACCCAGAGTTGAAACTCTAACTCACAACCTATAGACGCTGACCTGGCCAGAGGAGAGACCACCCAGGACGTCATGAACTGACAGCAGGTAAGGAGAGAGATGCCCAGTTCTCAAATGGAGGTACTGAGGGGACATTCTTTTATATAAGTCTGCCTTCCTATGGTGAGCTGGTGGGAACTTAGATTTTTACAATATATAGCCAACTTTCTAAACATGAAATAAACCAACTCAGAGTGGAAGGGTTCTTCTTGATCATCAAGTTCACAGTTTTACAGATGCATAACCAGAGGCCAGAAGGACTGCACTGACATTCCTGGGATCTGGTGGAGTCAGGCCTAGACCCTTTTTGCCCTCACTGTGGAGCTCTGCAACTCCCCCGAGCCACCGTAAGCCCTGTGCTCTTGCTGATCTCTCAGTGAGCAAAGTGCTTCACAGCTTGAAAACTCATTGGACAGAGGACAGACCCACGACAGCCCACCTCACATACATCTCAACAAGCTCCTATTCTTCCTTCAAAGCTTGGCTCAGTTGACGCCTGTCTACTTTCTCTCTAATGTTTAAGACAGAGTTACTTGTCCTGACTTTCATATTCCTATAGCTGCCACTCTTCTTCTACGACACTTGTTAGTATTACTGCAGTGATCACCGGGAGCTTTTTTCTTTACCAGACCACAATTATGTCAGTGGCAGGGATTGTAGCTCTTTATTCCTCCACCCCAGTGCCTGACACTGAGTTGTCAATGCATGTTATTGAATAGAGGAATGAATAAGAAAAGTAGACTTAGAGTCTGCATAAGGACAATGGCACAAAGGGGTTCCCCTGACCAACTTAGCAAGAGGATCCTAGAAGCAATGACTTCCTCAAGGTCTTACAGATAGAAAGCCACAAATCCTGTTTCTTCCTTTCCTTTCTGGGGGCACACACAAACTCAGATGAAGGGAGTTTCTGTGTGCACCACATGAAGGGAGTCTGTGAGCCAGGGAACTGCACATAGGTGGCTTTCAGCATATCACGATCACGATCACGATCTTCCCGTTAATCATCTATTTGCTAGAGCGGGCACCAGTAATATCTCCATATGTCCTGTCTCATGCCAGTAGAGCAAAGGGCATCGGCTTGCTACAGGAACATAAAGAGCCTCAAACCATTATATTAGGTCATGGGAATGACCTAATATAATTGTTACTGGCATTTGGCATGTCAAATACAACACGAGCAGCTTGCTAGGCTTGCCGTGCGGAAGGCATATTATTTAAACACCTCCAAATAAAGCATTTATTAATGAACCGCGCGGCCGCTTGCGGCCACGCTTGAGCCGGCTGTGATGGGCTGGTCGGCTGGGTGGAGTTCTGAAGAGAGGGAAGTCCGGATGTGGAAAATGGCGGCACCCATGGAGTGGGTGAGGGGTCGATCTGGCTGGTTGTGAGGTTCTGCCGGGGTGGTGGGCCAAGGCTAGAACCCACCATGCCTCCCGACTGCCTCATGAACGGCTGGGCACAGGGAGAGCAAGGGAATCGCTCTGCCCCATGTCTGAGTCTCTGGACCAGCATACCTGGGCTGGATTGAGGAAGAAATTGCTGCAGGGTGGGTGTCGATGATCCGGGCTGTGATGGGCTGGTCGGCTGGGTGGAGTTCTGAAGAGAGGGAAGTCCGGATGTGGAAAATGGCGGCACCCATGGAGTGGGTGGGGGGGGGGGGTCGCCTGGCTGGTTGTGAGGTTCTGCCGGGGTGGTGGGCCAAGGCTAGAACCCACCATGCCTCCCGACTGCCTCATGAACGGCATAAATCTATCAAAATAAAAGAAATCTTAGAGCAGCTTAGGGCATGGAAGTCAGGCCGATGTGGTTCAAGGAGCTTCTTACTATAGCTGTGCTCTGTGACAACCTAACGTCTCTGAATCTCTGTGTGACATGGCGGTTACTGCACCTCCAGTCCCTGCCAGCCAGTTGTGTCTGTAGGGTCCTCTGAAGGTTTTAATCATTAGCCTAAGTGAGAGAGAGAGGAGAGTGTTCTGCAGCACCAAGCCTCTCACTGTCCTGTGGGATTGGTTGCCTTGGAACCCTGGCTTCTTCCTTATCTATCTCTTCTGAAAGGCCCTGGCTGGTGACACGAACGTGCCTTCTGCATACACAGCCTGCATTAGTGCTAATACCCCCCAGCGATGGGCTGTATTTTCCAGCTTGCCGAATAGTCAGGCCCGCTCATGACAGAGAGCCTTTGGGCTGGTTTGTAATTTTGTGGCATGTAGCCGGAGCTCATAGGTCCATGAGGCTCTCTCCACGGCTCTATGTCTGCTGGCTAGCACCACAAACTGTCCTCTGGACTGGCACAAATTCCAGCCTAAGCCTAGAGCCGTGAGTGAATGAATGGCTTCTGGTGCGAGCTTGCTGGCATTGCTGTGAGTCACAGACTTGATGAGGGGTGGGCGGGGCGGGGGGGGGTTGGCTGACGGCCCTGGCAGATGCCCCTCAGAGGCTCCAGGCGGGTGGTGGCCTGGAGGAAAGGGGAGTCACGGTGCTTGAGAGGCATCACTCTGAAGCATGAACAATGAACTGTAGTGCTGTGGGCTCAACCACGTACGCAAGGGCTGCGTCCGCCACCCAGATGCTCCTTTCATGACTCACCGGAAGTGAGTTTGTGCTCGTCACACAGGAAGATGACTCGTTCCTCCAATGAGCTGCAGAAAGACTTTTGCAAGGAAATAATTTGGAGTATTTAAATACTCTATTTCTTAGTCTGCCTTTCCTGTGTTGAATCCCTCAGCTTGAGTGGGATCCTTGATCCACAAATTGATGGGGTGTCTAACAACTCTGAACACCCGGAGGAGTTTTAATCTCTTCACACGTTAGTTAGAATACTTCCTGCTCCCATTAGTCTTCTTCAGCCTTGTTCAGGGAGGGGAAATAACACAATAAACTTGCAGCTTTTATAATTGGAGATGAGCAAACATCATAACAAAGTAACAGCTCCCAGCTGACGGGCCAGGCCAGGAGATAGGGGACTCAATATACCTTCACGAGCAGGGGACTGTACTGCAAGGGGGAGCGTGTCACCACCACTGTGTCACCTCCACTCTCTCAGTGCTACTTCCAGAGGCAGAGGAACCTAAGAGGCCCAACATGGCAACCAGGCAGAAGGTTCTTTTCCTCTGAAAGTGAGCCCTGCTCTCTTTTCTAGGACCAAGGTTTGATCAGTTTTGGGGAAGGTCTCACTGTTTATAGCAGGTACCAACAAGGACTGAATCTAGAATCCAGAATCCAGGGACAGGAGCTGAGGAAAAGTGCAGATGTTTAATACATGGGCTGAAACACCAGCCTCCTCTTGAGCTTAGGTAAAGAACCCTGAACAGACACTGAGTCTCGCAGAATGGAGCTGGTAGCACAGAGTCACAAGGAATCCATGACTCTGAACTCCGAGAGCTGTAGACTTGAGTGTGTGTGTGTGTGTGTGTGTGTGTGTGTGTGTGCGTGTGTGTTGGTGAATGGATTCCACTTCTTGAGGGCACATCTAAATTGTAGAAAGGCCATGCAATAACAAAGATCATTGGCAGACAGACTTGGACAGATATTGGTCCATCAATTCTGATGCATGCGACGTAACTTCTGCCAACCTTCATCCCCGTCTCTTTGAAGGAGGAAAGAGCACTGAGCACCCAGAAGTGGAGTGAGAGTGCAGGCGGCTGCTCCTGGTTAACCCTTGGCCACAGATATGCCCTCCACCCCAGTTGTGGTACCCCAAACAAAAACAAACAAAAGAATTGGAAGCAACACATGGACAGGAATGTGGAGAAAAAGGATCCCTGTTGGTGGAAAGGCAGATTGGTACAACCGCTAGAGAAAATTGTATGTAGATTCCTTAAAACTAAAACGCTAATATCAATAGATCAGTAATACTACTCCTGACAAGTATCTGAAGGTCATGAAAACACGAAATAAAAGGGTATTTGTACTTTTTTTTTTGCTTTTTTTTAACTTTATCCTGCCCCGCGAGGTGTTGCAGGTGTGGCTGTGGTGCCCAGCTGTGTTGGCAGGTGGCAGACAGGGAGACAGGTTTGTCTACACCCAGGGCTCTGCTCCATGAGCCCTGGATGGTTGATGGTCTGACATAGAAAAAGACTGGGCCCTCTGGGATGAACCCAGAGCCACGGCAGAGCCTGGCAAGCTACCCATGGCATACTCAATATGCCAAATTCAGCAACAATAACAGACCTCATTCCCAATGAATGGAGACATTACTGGCGCCCACTCAAGCAAATCGATGAACAATGGGAAGACAAGTGACAAGTGACAAGCTTTTTTTGCTTTTTGGGTGACACCTGGCGATGCTCAGGGGTTACACCTGGCTCTCTACATTAAGGAATTACTCCTGGCGGTGCTGCTCAGGGGACGATATGAGATGCTGGGGACAGAACCCGGTTGACTGCGTGCAAGGCAAGCACCCTACCTGCTGTGCTATTGCTCCAGCCTCACTTGAACCATTGTTTTATTTATTTTTTATTTTTTAATATTTTATTATACCACTGTGAGATATACAATTACAACGTTCGTGTTTGGAGGTTTAGGTCACATAGTGTTCCAGCACCCCGCCCTCCACAAGTGCCGATTTCCTTCCACCAATGTCCCCAATTCCCTCCCTCCCATAGCCTGCCTCCATGGCAGTGAACCATTGTTTTAACAGCACCATTATTCACAGTCCACGACACATGATCCATCAAGATGCCCATTAACATATGACTGGATAAAGAAACAATGATATATATCATAGTGAGATATATATATACATACATACATATATATATATACATACATATATATACATACATACATATATACATACATACATACACATACATACATATATATGACAGATATATATATTTTTTTAATTTTTAATTTTTTTATTTTTTACAATTACAAAGATATACAATTAAAAAAGATGACAGATATATATATATGTATATATGTCATATATATATATATATATATATATATATATATATATGACAGCCCGGATCATCGACACTCTGCAGCAGTCTTTTTTTTTAAGTTCGGCCCAGGTATGCTGATCCAGAGACTCACAGGCAAGGGGCAGAGCTACTACTGGCTCTCCCTGTGCCTAGCCACTCACGAGGCACCCGGAAGGGATGGGGTGGGGTTCTAGCCCTGGCCCGCCACCCCAGCAGAGCCTCGCAATAAGCCAGACGACCCCCACACTCCATGAGGGGCCGCCATTTTTCCACATCCAGACTTCCCCCTTGTCAGAACTCCACCCAGCAGACGAGCCTATCACAGCCCGACTCATGCGGCCACAAGCAGCCGCACAGTTCATCAATAAATGCTGTATTTAGAGGTTACTACAAGAGTATGCCACCCACACAGCAAGCCTGGCAAGCTACCTGTGTAGTATTTGATATGCCAAATACCAGTAACAATTATAGACCTCATTCCCATGACCTGATGGAATGGTTTGAGGCTCTTTATGTTCCTGGAGCAAGCAGATGCCCTTGGGCTCTACTAGCACGAGACAGGACATATGGAGATGTTACTGGTGCCCACTCGAGCAAATCAATGATGAATGGGAAGACAGTGATACAGTGATACATATATATATATATATATTTATAGTGGAATCTTACACTGCCATTAAAAATGAAAGTGTGCTCTGTGACAAACAGATGGATCTTGAGGTGATCATGCTCAGTGAAACAAGCCAAGGAAGACAATTACTGGATTAATTCACTTGTACATTGAATATGAATCACTAAAGCAAAGAAGCAAACAGCCTAACAAGAACTCTTAAATTCAGTGAAAACTATGTTGGCAACTGGAGAGAGGAATGGGTCTAAGGTGTTTTTTGCAGGTGGAATACAAATAGAACTTGAGGACTGGTGTAATGTATTTGATGCACTAAAAGAAATGTAATTGAGATTGGTTGCTTTCTATGTTATATCCCATCCAATATGGTGTGTTACTACTGGTTTATCTGCGTTATAGAGTTTGAGATGTCACTCCAGGAAGTCCGAAATTTTAACTGGTTGATATGGCCGCAGTTAAATTTTTTAACTAGGTGGTGGCTTGGGGCTTGAGTGTGACTTCTGGGGCTTCCAAAAGTACAGGGAAATGGGGAAGTAACCCATCTTTTTTTTTTTTGGCTCACACCCAGCGATGCTCATGAGTTATTCCTAGCTCTTTGCTCAGGAATTACTCCTAGAAATGCTCAGGGACCATATATTGGATGCTAGGGATCGACCCTGTGTGCAAGGCAAATGCCCTACCCACTGTGCTATTGCTCCGGCCCTGGAAGTAGCCCATCTTGACTCACAAAAGCCCAGAGATTTCAGCACAAAATTGGCATACCTGAATTTTTCAGCAGAGTAATTTCTGGTCAAGGTTTGGTCCTGAGGCAGGGGAGTCCATCCAGGAACATGGTGACGATTTTGGAGTGTGGGAGTAAGTCACTGTGGGGCTCTGGGCAGGACAGTCCAGGGGCCTCCCTGCATGCTTGGGAGTCCTGGAAAAAAAACTCCTGCCACTTGTTGATCTATTTACGAGTCTCTGGAGGATGGCTGGTAGATCTCATTTCATTCTTGAGACTGTCTCACAATGACATTTACGTGATCAGTCTTAATCAGATGCAACAAACTGAGTTGTGTACAGCAGAATCCTGGTGTCAACACCTACATGTCTTTCACATAATTACTGATGAAACCATTTAGTGCTTAAATGTAACTAGTAGAATTTTCCCTGTTCTTGTTTGGTTTAATTTCTCCCTTGATGATGACATAAAAAACTCCAATGATCAGGATCGACAGTGTATGAGTAATTTCTCCTAAACATCACAGCAGCTAGGGATCATTCTCTTCGTTTAGTTCTTCAGGTTCTTTGTCAAATTTTCTGTTGGGTTATAGGATGTACATTATTATGTACATTATGAAGACCATTATTATTTATTAAGAACTACATATTAAGACATTAGTCTATTTATTTACTATATATATTAGTACATTATTAAGTGCATTATTATTTATTAAGGACTACATATTAAGCACATTAGTCTACTTATTTACTATATATTAGAACTGTTTCCCCTAATTTGCCAATTGTTTTTTGACTATATAATAGATATAGATAGACAGATAGAGATAGATAGATAGATAGATAGGTAGGTAGGTAGGTAGGTAGGTAGATAGATAGATAGATAGATAGGTATGTAGATAGATAGATAGATAGATAGATAGATAGATAGATAGATAGATAGATAGATAGATAGATAGATAGATAGATAGATAGATAGATAGATAGATAGATAGATAGATAGATAATAGGATACCTTGAGATTGTATAGTATTTTTACATTATTTTTTAGAGATATCTTCTCATTCAAAGACAAAAGTTAATTATTAATATATACTTTGTGATGTGTCTTTTACTTTATTTACTATTCTCTTCCACTGAACTATCAAGCTAATATTTTCCAATTACAAATTATTTTATTTATGGTTTTACTGCTTATTTAATATCTAGTAGCATATGTTCACCTTCATTGTTCTTTCTCAAAATTTCCCTGGCTTATCTCACATATTTGTTTTCTTTTAAAATTATACATAACCAAATTATGTATAAGATAAACCCTTTCATAGTAAAGTGAGAAATAAAGATAAGAAGAGAAAAAAAGAAATGTATATACAATAACAATACTATCCCAAGTTTACTTATTCAATTAGAGTTTCTCATTCCAATATTATCTTATGTGCAAGCATACACAAGCTTTTTGGTTTTGGTCATACTCAATCATGCTGTGGGTCCTGGTCCCCAGCTTTGTGCTAAGGGACCAGATAGTACTTGGCATCCAATCCATGGTTCCTATATGCAAAATCTTCCTCCAGTCCCTTTATCTGTCTCCCTGGCCCATACATATCTTTTTATTTCCCAAAAAAAATTATATCATGGGCTGGAGAAATAGTTAAGGGGTTGCTTTACACATAACTGACCTGATTTGATACCAAGCAAATATTTCCTAACCATCACGAGAAATTATTCCCAAGCACAAAGCTAGAAGTAAGCCCTGTACACATCGGGTGTGGCACAGACCACCCCCTTACTCCCCAAATCATATTATGACGTATTACCAAATATCTTAAATTTAAATACTGGTAACTAGTTAATATGTTTATTAACTAGTTTATTTTAAACTTTTTATTTAATCACCGTGAAATTATAAAGTTATTCATGATTGAGTTTCAGGCACACGTTTCAACACTAATCCCCTCACCAATGTTCACTTCCCTCCACCAATGCCCCTCGTACCCCAATTTCTTTCCCATCCACCAGTTTGCTTCTAATATATATATATATATATATATATATATATATACACATATATACATATATATATATCTTTGACTTTCTTACTTTCAATTTTCTACTATTTAATTTTACTATTTTAATTCAATTTTCTACTATTTAATTTTACTATTTTAATTCTCTGTGTCGAGAAGAATTGCCAATTGAATTGCCAACCAAAGAATTCTTCGGCCTGAAGAATCTGCCGTTGGTACTCATCAATACACTAGCTCGGCTCTTCACACGCTACCTGTCCGAATGCAAGGTGCCCTCCCAATGGAAAACCAGCAGGACAGTTCTACTGTTCAAGAAGGGAGACATTCACCACATCGGCAACTATGGCCCCATCTGCTTGTTGTCCGTCATCTACAAGCTGTTTACACGAGTCATCCTGAACAGGATTAGCAGAACACTAGATGAAGGACAACCATGCGAGCAAGCAGGCTTCCGGAAAGGATTCAGCACAATCAACCATATCCAAACAGTAACCAAGCTCATCGAGGTTTGTAGGGAGTACAAGATGGCGCTCTGTCTCACGTTCATTGATTTAAAGAAAGCCTTTGATTCTGTGGAGACTGAAGCAGTCATCGAAGCCCTAGCCAAACAGGGTGTTCAAAGCCAATACATCAAGATCCTTCGTGAGCTGTATTATGGATTCACCACCAGGATCTCACCATTCTACAAAGAAGTGATCATTAATGTGAAAAGAGGGGTTCGACAGGGTGATACCATTTCACCAAAACTTCAGCGCCACCCTCGAGAACATCATGCAACAATTAGAATGGGAAGGAATGGGAGTGAAGATAGATGGTCGGCAACTACACCACCTCCGCTTCGCTGATGACATCGTTCTAATAACACCAAACATTAGCCAAGCGGCACAAATGCTGGCTGACTTCGACCAAGAATGTGGAAAGATAGGTATACAGTTGAATCTAAAGAAAACAATGTTCATGAAGAATGAACTAGTTCCTGAAGCCCCATTCACTCTCAATGGAACAAACATCTCTGAATGCAGCATTTATGTGTACCTAGGTCGAGAAATCAACATGATGAACGACCTAAAACCTGAGCTGCGCAGGAGGAAGAGAGAGAGGCATGGAATGCCTCCAAAGGCATCGAAGAAATAGCTAAAAAGGACAAAGAAGCTGGCTCGGGCATATCTCTTTGACTCCACCGTTCTCCCTGCATTAACATACGCCTCAGAGACCTGGGCCCTATGAAAGCAGGATGAGAATGCTATTCGCGTCTCCCAGAGAGGAATCAAAAGAGCTATGCTTGGAATATCACGCCTCACTCAAGTGAGAGAAGGAATCTGGAGTTCCGACCTCCATCGCTATTCCAGAATCAGGGATGCTGTCTCGTTTGCCAAGGCATCGAAAATCAGATGGGCTGGACATGTAATGCGATTTGGAGACAACCGCTGGACTAGAGCCATTACCTACTGGATCCCACGGGATGTCAAAAGATCACGTGGCCGCCCACCTACAAGATGGTCAGACTTCCTTGTAAAGACCCTGAAGGAATGGTTTGAGGCTCTTCATATTCCTGAATCAACCAGATGCCATTGGGCTACATTGGCACGTGATAGGGTCCAATGGAAATGTTACTGGCGCCCGCTTGAGCAAATCGATGAATAACGGGATTCAAGTGATCAAGTGATTTTAATTCTCTACTATTTAATAGACATGGGGCAGAGCTGCTACTGGCTCTCCCTGTGCCCAACAGCTCAGGAGGCGCCCAGGAGGGATGGCAGGTTCTAGACCTGGCCTGCCACCTCAGCAGAGCCTCACAACAAGCCAGACGAACCCCCACTCCATGAGGGGCCTCCATTTTCCACATCCGGACTTCCCCCTCGTCAGAACTCCACCCAGCAGACCAGCCTATCACAGCCCAGCTCGCGCGGTCACAAGCGGCTGCACGGTTCATCAATAAATGCTGGATTTAGAGATGACTAAAAAAGTATGCTACCCACACGGCAGAGCCTGGCAAGCTACCCGTGTCGTATGTGATTTGCCAAATACCAGTAACAATTTTAGACCTCATTCCCATGACCTGATGGAATGGTTTGAGGCTCTTTATGTTCCTGGAGCAAGCAGATGTCCTTGAGCTCTACTAGCATGAGACAGCACATATGGAGATGTTACTGGTGCCTGCTCGAGCCAATCGATGATGAACGGGAAGACAGTGATACAGTGATGTGTGTGTATATATGTGTGTGTGTGTATATATAGTGTGTATATATATATATATATAGTGTGTGTATATATATAGTGTGTATATATATAGTGTGTGTATATATATAGTGTGTATATATCTATATATATAATTTGGCACTTGTCTTCAATTGTTCATCGATTTATCGATTTGCTCAAGTGGGCGCCAATAACGTCTTCATTTGTTGGAAATGAGGTCCATTATTGTTACTGCTTTTGGCATATTGAATACACCACGGGTAGCTTGCCAGGCTCTGCCATGGCTCTGGGGTTCATCCCAGGGGGCCCAGTCTTTTCCTATGTCAGACCATCAACCATCCAGGGCCCATGGGGCAGAGCCCTGGGTGTAGACAAGCCTGTTTTCTGTCTGCTACCTGCTGATGTAGCTGGGCACCACAGTCACACCTGCAACACTGTGAGGGGCTTTTGCCTTGAATGCAGTCAACCTGGGTTCGATCCCCGGTATCCCATATGGTCCCCAGAGCACCGCCAGGAATAATTCCTGAGCAAAGAATCAGGAGTAACCCCTGAGCATTGCTGGGTGTGACACAAAAAGAAAAAAAAACACAGAAAAAAATGTAAGGTTCAAAACCATGGGGCCGGAGCGATAGCACAGCAGGTAGGGCATTTGCCTTGCACGCTGGGATGATCCGGTTTTATCCCCGGTATCCCATATGATCCCCAAGCACTGCCAAGAGTAACCCCTGGGCATCGCGGGTGTGACCAAAAAATAACATTAAAACTTGCTATATGAGTGTAGATGTCTTTTAAAATAACTTTCTGGGGTCTGGAGCGATAGTCCAGCGGGTAGGGCATTTGCCTTATAAGCAGTCGACCCAGGTTCAATTCCCTGGCTTCCCATATGGTTCCCAAGCACTGCCAGGAGTAATTCCTGAGTGCATAGCCAGGAGTAGCCCTTGAGCATTGCTCGATATGACCCAAGAAGCAAGCAAGCAATTAATTAATTGATTGGTTAATTAATTAACGTTCTGCTCTAGGACTGACAGCACAGGCAGTGTAAGAAAGCACTTGCCTTATACACATGACCAAGCTGCGTTCAATCCTGGCACCACATAGAGCCCTGGAGCTCTACCAGGAGTGATCCCTCGCACAGAGTCGACGTAATCCCTGAGCATAGCTGGGCATGGTTCAATCCTCCTCCTTCTTGCCAACCCCCTCCCCCTCTCCCCCCAAAACACCAAAGAACTTTTTATTCATTCCTTTAGTGTTTAGGGCCACACCCACCCAGCATAAGGCTTATTTCTGACTCAGTGTTAAGGATCAAACCCAACTGATGCTCACACACACACACACACACACACACACACACACATATATATATATATATATATACTACACAATAGATCTGTTATTATATACGAAAGCAATGTGATTTACAGTACTGTTGCTGATAAAGTTTTATATATAACACTTTACTGTCTTTTAGCACCATCTCATCCTCCTGGTTGAACACTTCCTTTCACCATAGACATTACCCCCCACCCTGTCCTTTACCCCAGCCCCAGCAAGTGACATGTTACCTTCTGAAAACCAGTCCTCATGTTATTTGTTGCTATTGTCTTTGGGTCACATGATTAGGTTTAATGTACTATTTTTAGCATCTTCTGGCTGTGTCCCACTTCAGATCATGTTTTTTTTTCCCCCCCCTGCGGCCTTCTTGCCCCTCACTGTACTGGTTGTCCTCTTGGTCTTGTGTTATCACTGTATCACTGCCTTCCCATTCATCATCGATTTTCTTGAGCGGGCACCAGTAATATCTCCGTATGTCCTGTCTCATGCTAGTAGAGCCCAAGGGCATCTGCTTGCTCCAGGAACATAAAGAGCCTCAAACCACTCCATCAGGTCATGGGAATGAGGTCTATAATTGTTACTGGTATTTGGCATATCAAATACGACACAGGTAGCTTGCCAGGCTTTTTTTGACTGTGTGGTCAAAAAGATTAAAGACCCTGGGGCAGGAGGGATAGTCCAGTGGGTAGGGCATTTGCCTTGCATACAGCTGGACCTAGATTCGATCTCCGGTATACCATATGGTCATATATTATGTTATAATAGTTATATAACAAATACAACTTTATAACATATTTATAACATATATATGTATATATTATATAATAACTATATCATAAACTATTTAATACTTATATGTTATAAAATAGATAATAATTATATAATAAACTATATAACTATTATATAAGTTAGTTTAGTGGGGTAACAGGCTCATTAAAGATAGATAGGATGTGAATTCTAAATCTACAAGTGTGACTACCTGCTGAAATAGAAAACATAATTAGAAACTAAAGTCCTGGGGCCGGAGTGATAGCCCAGCGGGTAGGGCGTTTGCCTTGCTCACGGCCAGCCCATGCCGGCCCAGGTTTGCTCCCCGGCATCCCATATGGTCCCCCGAGCACCACCAGGAGTAATTCCTGAGCGAAGAGCCAGGAGTAACCCCTGAGCATCGCCGGTGTGACCCAAAAAAGCAAAAAAAAAAAAAAGAAAAAAAGAAACTAAAGGTGTTTCAGATTTGAGTGTAAAAAGTTATTGGGGGTTGAAATGGGTGGGATAAATGGAAGAAAGAAAGTTCTAGTTCCAGAAGCGGACCTTTCACTACGAGGACAGTGAAATGGTAATCAAAAAATTTTCCCAAAACAATCCCAGGCCCAGATAGATTAACTAGTGAGTTATTTTGAACCCTTAAAGAGGACCTACTGCTAGTCCTTGGCAGGCTTCCTCCAGGAAATTGAAGGAAAAGAAATAATTCCAGCCACGCTGTTCATCAATAAATGCTGTATTTAGAGATGACTACAAGAGTATGCTACCCACACAGCAGAGCCTGGCAAGCTACCCGTGTCATATTGGATATGCCATAGACCTCATTCCCATGACCTGAGGGAACGGTTTGATGCTCTTGTGTTCCTGGAGCAAGCAGATGCCCTTGGGCTCTACTAGCATGAGACAGGACATATGGAGATGTTACTGGGGCCCACTGCGAGCAAATCGATGATGAAGGGGAAGACAGTGGAAGACAGTGACAGTGAAAGTCCTAAGAGATGATATTACTCCATTTCCACAATTGTTACTTGTGACAGACTTCCCTTAAAGCATTTTGGAAGAAGGATATGAGAGAAATATATCCTGGCCAAGCATATTATCTGCTCTGTCTCACGTTCATTGATTTACAGAAAGCCTTTGATTCTGTGGAGACTGAAGCAGTCATCGGCCCTAGCCAAACAGGGTGTTCAAACCCAATACATCAAGATCCTTCGTGAGCTGTATTACGGATTCACCACCAGGATCTCACCATTCTACAAGGAAGTGATCATTGATGTCAAAAGAGGGGTTCGACAGGGTGATACCATTTCACCAAAACTCTTCAGCGCCACCCTGGAGAACATCATGCGGCAATTAGAATGGGAAGGAATGGGAGTGAAGATAGTCGGCAGCTACACCACCTCTGCTTCACTGATGACATTGTTCTAATAACACCAAATATTAGCCAAGCAGCACAAATGCTGGTTGACTTCGACTGAGAATGTGGAAAGATAGGTCTACAGCTGAATCTAAAGAAAACTATGTTTATGAAAAATGAACTAGTTCCAGAGGCCCCATTCACTCTCAATGGAACAGACATCTCTGAATGCAGCAGTTATGTGTACCTAGGTCGAAAGTCAACATGATGAATGACCTAAAACCCGAGCTGTGCAGGAGGAAGAGAGTAGCATGGAATGCCTTCAAAGGCATTGAAGAAATAGCTAAAAAGGACAAAGAAGCTTCGGCTCTGGGCACATCTCTTCGACTCCACCATTCTCCCTGCATTAACATACGCCTCAGAGACCTGGGCCCTACGAAAGCAGGATGAGAATGCTATTTGGGTCTCCTAGAGAGGAATCAAAAGAGCTATGCTTGGAATATCACGCCTCACTCAACTGAGAGAAGGAATCCGGAGTTCCGACCTCCATCACTATTCCAGAATCAGGGATGCTGCCTCATTTGCCAAGCCATCGAAAATCAGATGGGCTGGACACGTAATGCGATTTGGAGACAACAGCTGGACTAGAGCCGTTACTGACTGGATCCCACGGGATGTCAAAAAGATCACGTGGTCGCCCACCTACAAGATGATCAGACTTCCTTGTCAAGACCCTGAAGGAACGGTTTGAGGCTCTTCATTTTCCTGAATCAACCAGATGCCATTGGGCTACATTGGCACGTGATAGGGTCCAATGGAAAATGTTACTGGCGCCCGCTAGAGCAAATCGATGAATAACGGGATTCAAGTGATCAAGTGAAGTGATCAAGCATATTATGCTTTATTTAAGATTGCTTCTGTCACTGAGCATGCAAGTTTCTCCTATTTTTCACTCAAGCTATTCACGCTTATTTATGTCTGGGTGTGAATGAGTCCTTTACACATTCCTCTGGCAAACTGATCAACATCTGGTCTAGATATTCTTTAGCACCTTAGAGATGGGTTTGTGATGTCCACATCTGTTCTGAGATCCCTTCCCCCCGAAAGTGCCATTCAGAATTGTTTTTGGGTCTGAAGACAACCTCATATGAAGAAGTTAGCCTGGCGGTTAAGAAGAGCTTTCTAACTCTTTTTAAATTTTAATTTCCCCATTACCCTGAGTTCTTGTCTTTCTCACTGAGATGTTATAGAGACACAGGAGATGGTTATGCCTGGACTATTATTTCAAAAATTCAACAACAGACCCACATCCCACCATCTCTGCCATGAAATGTCCCAGCTTTAGATCTTTAAGACTAGTCATTAAAGAGAGCCAGAGCCCATGAAACTTCCAGGTAAGAGGTATTCGGTCTGAAATCTCTGGGGTCTCCTAGGGAGAAAGGGAGGGAGACTAAGTCGCTGCCTGTTGAAGCCCCAGTAACTGCACCTACATCCACAGCCTCTGCCACATAAACACCCCATCTTCACTGCTTCACAGCTAATCTTGGAAGACTCTCAGGTACATTGATCTGGGGCTGAAAACTCTTGGGTCTTAGCTCAGAGTTGGAGGCGGGCAACTTTCCCCCCACCCTGTACTGCAGGGAGCCCCAGAAACCTCTGTCATATAAATGGTCCAGTTCTGTTGCCTCATGACTAATCTTGGAACAGACCTCGATCTGATAAAAGTCACAGAATCACTGTTTCCGGGCAGAAAACTCTGGGACCTCCTCAGGAGTCGGGTGAGCTGAGAAGCATCCCTGTTCCACAGATTCTGGAGCTCCTGGACTTCTCCTAATTCCACAATAGTGACGGTCCAGCAGGAGAACAAGCAAATAAGATGGGAAAGTAGCGTAGAAGTCCATTAAGCTCAATGCATGAAAAAAGTATAACACAGAATACTCAGTTAGCAAAAAACAGCTCAATAAATTCTCAGATAATGACTTTAATAACACCATTGTGAGATATGATTTTCACAAATGTTCTTTCACTAAACTAGTTTTTGATCATTCCACTTCCCATTTTGTTGTAAGAAACAATATAAAGTAAGTTATTTTTGTGCTTGCCAATGGGGCAGGCTTGGGGGTAGGTGGGAAATTGGGGACAATGGTGGAGAGGTCACACTGGTGATAGGTTTGGTGCTAGAACATTGAATGTCCAAAATGACTGCATCATGAACAGCTTTGTAAAGCATGTATTTAGAAGGAAATAATGAAGAGAATAAAAACCAAAAAAAAGTGTATTAATAAACTTCCTAAAAAAAGAAGAGGAACTTTGGAATCAAAATCATGTGACTACAGAGAATTTTCTAAACTCTGGGCCTATTTTATTATCTATAAAATGTGAACTCTAATTTTCATGAAAATTAAATGTATAAACATTTAGCATTTTGCCAAGCACATGGTAATCTGTTAAAGAAATGAGAAATTCGCATGAACACTGCTTCCTTCCCAACTACCCAACCATAAGCACCCTCCTCACCCTTACAAAAATTGTTGTTGAATAGTCTGGGCCTATTTATCTATTGAAAAGAAAGTCAGATTGCAGCCTTGTTACAAAGCAGTTTCCCTAGGATCTTTCTGTCGCCTGCCACTCTCAGACTGCAAAATTTTAGGCCCCTTTCAAGAGCTGTTTAATCAGAATCCACATCTTTGACAAAAATCCTAGAACTGAGCATTAAATAGAGGCAAAAGGATACACATGACAACCCTTTAATGTATGTTCTGTAATCCATAGTCTGGAGAGGAAGGAAAAGAGAAAGATAGAGAAATGGAAAGAAATAAAGAACCTGCCATGGAGGAGGGCTGGGGGGGGGGGAGGGAACCGGGGACGTTGGTGTTGGGAGATGGGCACTGGTGGCGGGATGGGTGCTGCTACACTGTATGACCAAAACCCAAATATGAACTTTTTAATTGTATATCTTTGTAATTGTAAAAATAAAAAAATTAAAAAAAAAATACTCAGGTGTCCCATGGCATACGGGAGAACTCTCCTGTGCTTTTTGTCTGCAGTAGCCAAGACCGAGTGCGAGAGCACCAAGAGTGCAACACAAAATCTACCGCGTAAACAGCAAAGCAAACAAATTGTTTTTTGCTAGAAAGAAAGAAAAGTGATAGAACTCAGTGAAGCCTGAGAGGGCTCTGGGCTGGGAATCCAGGTAACTGATTATGGGGAAGCTTGTGGGCTCTGGGTGCCGGATTAGAAGCTTCTCCAGTCTGGAATGCATTCCTTTTGTTTCCAAGGCATCATTCAGCAGCAATGTGTTCCTTTTTATTCTTTTTTGGGTCACACCAGGAAATGCTCAAGGGTTACTCCTGGCTCAGCACTCAGGAATTACTCCTGGCAGTGCTCCGGGGACCACATGGAATGTCGAGGATGAAACCCTGGTCGACTGCTTGCAAGGCAAATGCCCTCCCCACAGTGCTATCGCACCGTCCCCCAATGTGCTCTTTTTAAAACTTTGGGATCTTTGACACTGGGGTGCATTGGGGGAAGCTACAGTTTCAGCCACAGACTAAACTGAGGTTTTCCCTCCAATTTAGTTTCATGGGGGATTTGCTTTTAGCTGGGACAAGATTTGAACTCTCTGAGCCCATTTTTCTCACCTGTAAAATAGGAATGAGACATTTTTCTTGGTAATTAGAGATAACAGATGATCAAGAAGTTTGGTGCCTCATAGAAATATAGTAAGTATTCTGATTCTAAAGACCTGAGTTTAGATCTCAGTTTCATGGCCCTTTTGCCAAATTATTTCCTGTCCTGGACTTAAGTTCCATCATCTGTAAAATGGTTACTTAATTCAAATAACTTCAATCTCTTTTGCCCTAAAATCCTAAGGATATTTCAGTATGTAGAGGGCAATTGTTAAATTGAATTCCCAAATCCTTATTAGAGGCACATCAGTAAGCTGTGATATGGTGAATATTGAGGTGTTCAGTGCAGGAAATTGAACCTCAAGACACCTGGGTATGTATCTTTTAATAAAATGTCTGTGATTTGAATTTGAAGGGCATTATGACTTTGATAAAGGAGCAAAAAGTATGAAATGAAGCAAAGATAGCCTTTTCAACAAGTGGTGCTGGGAAAACTAGGCAACTACATGTAAAAAATGAATTTGGTCTCTGCCTAACACCATGCACAAAAATCAGATCAAAAAGGATTAAAGATCTCATTATCAGACCTGAATCCATAAAGTATGTCGAAGATAATATAGGAAGAACCCTTCATGACATTGAAGCTAGTGTTGACTTCAAAGGCGAAACACCACTAATAAAACAATTGGAAGCAAAGATAAACATATGGGACTACATGAAACTAAAAAGCTTCTTCACCTCAAAAGAAACAGTGACCAAGATACAAAGACAGTACACATAATGGGAAAGAATATTCACCCAATATCCATCTGATAAGAGGTTAATATCCAGGATATATCAAGCACTCGTAGAATTTTACCAAGAAGAAAACAGCCAACCCCATCAAACAACAGGGGAAAGAAATGAACAGAAACTTCGACAAGAAAGAAATTTGAATGGCCAAAAGACATATGAAAAAATGCTTATCATCATTAATCATCAGAGAGATGCAAATCAAAACAACAATGAGATATCATCTCACACCACAGAGACTGGCACATATCCAAAAGAGCAAGGACAACAAGTGTTGGCGTGGATGCGGGAGAAAGGGACTCTCATCCACTATTGATGGGAATGTTGACTGGTACAGCCTTTTTGGAAAACAACATGGACATTAATCCAAACTAGAAATTGAGCTCCTGCTTGACCCAGCAATACCATTTCTGGGAATATACCCTATGAGACCAAAAACACACAGTGGAAATACCATCTACACTTCTATGTTCATAGCAGCACTATTCACAATAGTGCTGGAATCTGGAAACAACCAGAGTACCCAAGAACAGATGACTGGATAAAGAAACTGTGGTACTTCTACACAATGGAATACTATGCAGCTGTTAGGAAAAACAAAGTTATAAAATTTGCCTGGCCTTTTCCCCCTTTTTTTGGGAGGACTCCTCTTGGGTGAGATCCTCTCTCTTTGGTGGGAGACTTGGACTCTGGTGTATAGTCTAAGTTTTGACCAGAGCTGGAGCTCTTTCATTATATTGGGTTACTGTGGAAGAGACAAGATCGGGGGCATTCAAGGTGGTATGGCCATAGATTTAGAGATGACTACAAGAGTATGCTACCCGCACGGTAGAGCCTGGCAAGCTACCTGTGTCGTATTTGATATGCCAAATACCAGTAACAATTTTAGACCTCATTCCCATAACCTGATGGAATGGTTTGAGGCTCTTTATGTTCCTGGAGCAAGCAGGTGCCCTTGGGCTCTACTAGCATGAGACAGGACATATGGAGATGTTACTGAGGCCCGCTTGAGCCAATCAATGATGAATGGGAAGACAGTGATATAGTGACAGTGATAAAATTTTCCTATAAATGGATGAACATGGAGAGGATCATGCTAAGTGAAATTAGCCAGAGGGAAAAGGACAGATTTAGAAGGACTGCATTTATTTGCAGGATATAAAAAAATAACATGATACCATTATCCAAGGCCAGACAAAAGATGGATCAGGAGGTCTCATCAGTGGGTAGAACCTAGTGCAAATGTGTGGGAGTCAGAGGCTAGGTAATACAGAGTAAGGAACAGTATACTAATAATTATGGTAAATAATAACACCAGTGTAGAACTAAGCATTGAAAGTAGACAAAAGTATTTACATGATAACCTCTAAATGTATGCATTGCAATCCACAATGTGTAAGATAAGGGAGACAGACAGAGAGAGAGAGAGAGAGAGAGAGAGAGAGAGAGGTGAAAATTGCCTGCCATAGACACAGGCTGGGGAGGGGGGAATCAGGGGACATTGGTGGTGGGAAACGGTCACTGGTGGAGGGATGGATGCTGGAACACTGTATGACTGAAACCCAAATATGAACACTTTTGTAACTATATCTCATGGTGGTATAATAAAAAATTTTAAACTAATGAGAAAAAAGTGAAGGGCATTATGATTGCCTAGACTGAAAATGCTTCATTGGGGGAAGGAAAAAATAAACCCCTCACTTCCCATAATTGAGTTTCAATAGGTAGAAAAATTATCCTAACGAAATTGAAAGTATCCTATCATATCTCCCACCTTTTCCAAGAGAACATAAAATAAGGAAAGTTAGAACTAAAGTCAAACTTTATCTTTGAAAGATACCATTTAAGCGTGTTTATCATTCATCTAATCATCCACCAAGCTTCGTTTGAGCTATAGATACTGTGATAAGTATCAGGGATGGAGTAGGAATAAATTGATGATTATACCATGCTCTAAGAGATAAGACTAATACCCCATGAGACTGAAACTTTTGCCATAGAAGAATGACAAGATGCTTTGAACAGTATAAGGGTCAGGGAGATTCTGAAGACTCGGTCACATTAAAAATGGCTTCCTAGCAGATGGAGCCTTTAATCTAATTGAATGTTTGGATTCTACCCACTGATTCAATAACTATCTGCTAGGAATCAGGTAACACAACGTCTCATAGAAGATAGCTTCAGAGTTGGCTAGTTACTAGGGAGCTCAATTGTTCTCTTTCCTTTTCCTTTTACTCCCCAGGTGGGGAATTAAACTCACAGGTCACTTGAATTGTTAAAAGTGGCCATTGCTAGATACTGGGTTCTCTAAGTCAGACAAACCTATATCCTTTCAGCATATAGGAATCAAGGACAGACTGTGTGCTATATACTCTGAGAAGCCAGAAAGGGCAAGGGTCACCCAGGCACTGTGCCTTGCATCTTACAGCTTATCGGAGGGGGAGACAGTGCTGGGGGGTCTCACAGATATAAGTAATATGGCAGGTCTGGCAAGGGGAGAAAACCCTTGTCCTTGAAGCACTTCTCAGAGTGGGGACTGATCAGTCAGGGGGTTAGGGAAGGCCTGCTCAGGTGTACTGCTCGACTACTAAAGTGTGAGTGGAAGTATGCAGGCAAAGAAGGAAGGACAGTACTCTAGGTGGAGAGAGAGTACGTGCTTGGGTCTTTGCAGAGGAGTTAGAGGAGGATGAAAACATAGACCATGTGAGGTCAAAAGGAGACATAGGAAGGAATCTGGTGTTAAAGGTAGCCCCATCAAAAATGGCTGCCTTCATCCCCACATGATTTTTGGTTTGCGGACCTCCCCCTGCAGAGCTCAGGGCTCACTCTTGGCTCTGGACTCAGGGATCATTAGCGGTGATTCTTGGGACGCCATGTGTGTTTCTGGATGTCAGACTGAGGTCAACCTCATGAAAGACAAGCACCTAATCCTCTGTACCCCTTCTCGGGCCCTATCCTAAGAGTTTTGAGAAACCACTAAAATATTTAAGCAGGAAAGGGGATGGGCATGTTTACATTTCAAAAGATCCTTCAGTTTGCTGACTTTTGGAGAGAGAGCGCAGTTGGTAAGACACTGGCCTTGCATGTAGTAAGCCTGCTTGCTGTCTATGAGCAGTTTGATCCCCAGCACCATATGAGAGTCTCTGAGCACTTGCTATGAGTGATCCTGGAGCACAGAGCCAGGAATAAGCCCTGCACACAGCTGGGTTTCTCTTTCCCTCCTTGTTCTGCCAGCCCCCCATCACCAATTTTCTGGCTCTTAGTTTTGAATTAGTTGAGTTCAGATATCTTAGAAATCAGCACAGAGGAGGACAGGCATCAGAGCAGGCCCGTTAGGAAGTTAGTGTTCTAGTTCTGAAGCACGTGATGTTCCTTTGACCAAAAGGTGTTTGTAATAGAGTAGAAAACACGAGAGCTCAATTGGAACTAAGCAATGGCATGATGGGTAAAACAGGATCACGGATCTCTGCTAGATTCCTCTCATCTGCTACTCCCTAAAATGAGACTCCTCTTGGTCTCATTCCAGGCCATGTGTCGTTGTGTGCATTATGCACTAGCATTTGGCTGAGTAGGAAAGGTGGGTCCTGAAAATCATTCCAGGCTCTGCTTCCTGAAGTGGGCTCTGTCTACGCAGGTTGGGGGAGTCCCTTCTTTTAACGGGTGAAGCAGTCATCTACGTAGCCAGATTCATCAACAACAATTAGAACACAGGGCTTTCAACTCAGCCTTGTACACCCAGAGAGGGTGCTGTGAGTTGTGGAGTGGGGGAGGAGGGAACAGTCACTGCAAGGCCAGAATAGTGAAGGCAGGGACTGCAGGAGCTGGTAAGCAAATGAAAGGTTGTGTGAACACCAAGCTTAGTTTATTTATCCTGTGGTGGCTGTCTCTGGCCTTTCCTGGACTCCTGACCCGCAGGGAGGGATCCTGCCTGTGGCTCACCCTTCCTGTTATTCTGATTCTTTTGTCGGATGCCTTTGACAAAGTAGATATGGAAACCAGGCAGTTAGCAGCAGCGGGTTAGAACCATGGAGCTCCCCTCTCTGGTGTCATAAAGGCCCAGGAAAACAGATCACTCTGTCCCTGGGCGTGTCCTTAATCTCCTGACCCTCCAGTTCTTCCCACCAACATGGAATAGAAGGAACTATCCCTGGCACGGAGGAACACTGGAATGAGCGAGGGTATTGGATTGGATCAGTCTAGATTTGGATCCCCACTTGCTATTTCTCTGCAGGGTGATCTTGGACAAGTGGTTGAACCTCTCGAAGCTTCACGTTCCAGGCACTTTGAAGGGTTGTGAGGATGGACAGCCACCACCGGGACAGTGTCTGATCTCGTCACCAGCCATAAGCTACCCGCTTCCCCTCTGTTCATGCCTCCTCCAGCTCCCGTCTCTTTGCCAGTACTCTTTCCGAGAAATCTTTATAGGGATCTGCAGAAAATGTATTTCATTGGAAGTCTCTGTGCTGTGCTCCATAAATCTAGCAAATCAAATAAACACAGTATTGAGAAGTGGCTCTCTGTTTCCCCTCAGCCTTGATGAGGAGTTCTGAGTGTAAAAAATGCAAGTGGCCATTAAACGTTGGCCCCTCTATCAGCCTTCAGTTTCCCTGCCATGAGAACCCTGCTCCAATTTTAGGACCCTACGTGGAAAGAACACCTTGAAACCGGAAGTGAAAGTAACTGGAAAGATTTCTGCAGGAAGCCCAATAAAAAGCCAGCTATGAAGAAGTCGGAGGGCGGAGACTCCAAAAACACAAACCAGCGAAGGGAGGTTTTGTTTTTTCACTTTCCCAATGATTTTTGATGGCAGACAGTTCCTTTTCTTTGTTCCCTGGCTTTGAGAAGCTGACAAATCCGTCTTACTTTGAATATCTATTGTTACTCCTGAGGTTTTCTGCAGGGTAGGAAGGATTGTTTTGAACAGTTTCTCATGGACAAGTGGAAGCTGTACTCGTGCTCCACGTGATTCATCTGGGAGAATGATATATAAACAAGGCTGCCTGCTTGGAAAGCGGATGGGAGGGTGAGATATTTCAGAAGGGTTTTTTACTTCCCTGCCAGCTAATGAAAAAAAAAACAACTAGCACTTGAAATAGCAGGAGTACTGCACACGGCACACAGCAGAAAATTTTCAACTGTATGCACACCTCCCAGTTCATATCGAAGAAGATGCCTTTAACTTCTGACTCTGTTACTTTTTTCTTGATGATGCTGTTGGTAAGATGGTTCCAGCCTGAGTTTGCTCCTATTCCCATCTTAGAAAAGAGGGGCCGGAGCGATAGCCCAGCGGGTAGGGCGTTTGCCTTGCACGCTGCCGGCCTGTGCCAGCCAGGGTTCGATCTCTGGCATCCCATATGGTCCCCTGAGCAAGGTCAGGAGTAATTCCTGAGTGCAGAGCTAGGAGTAACCCCTGAGCATCGCCAGGTGTGACCCAAAAAAGAAAAAAAAAAATTAAAAGGACTCTCTGGAAGTTGATGGAGCTGAGCAGGGGGAAGAAAGAGGTGGTTCATTTGCATCACCTCGAAAGATGAAAGATGGTGCTTCCTTCAGTCTTGCCTTGGGGCTTCTCTTGTTTCAGCAAGTTTAAGCTCCCAAATTGAGTTCTAGTTAGGGTTTCATCACATACCCACGGCATAACATCAGTTTCAATTGGAAATGGGATGGGCTGCAGCAAGAAATCCCTGACAAATGTAGTTTAAAACATAGGAGCTTATTTCTATTTCCATAAAGCATCTCTAGAACCAGACAGACCAAGTTTTCCGTGAAGTCATCAAAACCTAGGCGTCTCACACTTTGTCCTCCCATCTCTGTGGATTAGTTCTCAGGGCCAGATTGGTTGTACCGAGGGTAGAGAACTGGCCTTGTGTATGGCCAACCCAGATTCAATCCCTGGCACCATGTATGTTCCCCAAGTCTAGCCAGGAGTTATCCCTGAATGCAGAGCCAGGCATGGCCTCCAAACAAACAAAAAACAAAATAAATAAGAATATGAGGTTTATTTCTCATGCTGTACATCTCATCCAAACGTGTGTTCAACCATGGTAGGATGAAGGAAGGTTGCATAAAAATGTGAATATATTACTAATATAAAAATTAATAAAATTAGGGGCCATAGAGATAGTACATGGGGCAAGGTATCTACATTGCATGAAACCATCCCTTAGCTTTATCCAGAACTTTCTGTTTCTTTAAACCACCAGGAGTGACCCCTGAGTACAGAACCAGGACTAAGACCTAAGCCCTGTACACTCTCAAAGTCTCCCCAAACCAATGCAAGTAAAATTTCAAGCACGTACATCAGACTAAAACATTACCCAAAAATAAAAGAAAAGAAAAAAGAAAAAGATAAAGAATGATCCAGGGAATCTTCACCCTTGAGTGTTAGCTGTTACTTCACCAGTTTCTCCCAGCTAAGACCAGTAATGCCTTACCCAAGACTAAACTTTGTCCAGTGTCTGAGACAACCAAAGAAGAGTCTGGGTCTTTTGCTAGGAGGGATTTGGAAATGAAGTATGCCTCTCACTTCCGGGCTTTAAGGACAAACAGGCCTGGTCTTGTCCTCAAGACTGAAACCAACAAGGTGGTAAGTTGAATGCAGGATCCTAGAGGAATTCCCCAGGGAGAGGCGAGGAGGTCCCCTTCCAAGGAGGGAGAAGGCCAGCGTGGCATGCAGATTCCACAAAAATGCCTGTCTCATTCTCTCTCTGCTTTAACTGGGTAGTGAAGGCTAAGTCTGGTCCATGGCAAGAACTTATGAAATACATGCTGAAAGGAAGTGAAAAAGCAACTGCATGAATAAGGGCTGAGATCTGTGGCAGAAGAAACTTAACGTGACATGACCAAGGTGGGAAGAGACACCCATGGCCAAGGGAATGCTTGTGTGGAGTAAAGAGTACTGACAAGTTGGATTCTAATGGCGCCACCCAAAGAAGTTCCCATAGAACTAGCAAGATAGTGCAGCAGTTAAGGCACGTTTCTTACATGCGACTGAACCTGGTTTGACCCTGACACCTCTAGAGTGACACCTGGGCATGGGAAGGCGGTGCCAAACACCTCCAGTGCCTTATGATCCTGAGATGCATTTTGTTTTTCCTTTACTTACACCTTGGATTCTTCTCTCTGATAATGGTATCTTTTAACAGTCGATCCAGGAAAACCTATAGTTACCATGTGAAGCTTTCTCTCCATCCTCTCACCCAGCTCTCTGAGAGCTTGGCCCTGCACACTCCGGTGGCATTCTGCGTGGGTATTTCTGCAGCCCTCATTCCTGGTTAAGGCTCTCTCTCTTTGCCAAGTCAACTCTTATGCAAAGCACTTGTGGAGATGGTGAAATACACCTAAGAATAAAAGTATCCCGGATTTATAAATATAGGGAAATAACATTATAATTTCTAAGCCAAGAATATTATACAGCTAGTTGGTATATCTCAACACAAGGTCTGTTTCTCTTCTGCTTCAGAACAATATAGTTCTCTGCCCTTAGTTTTACTAAGAGTCATGTTCGCTTGCCTGAGGCAAACTTAGCATGCCTCCTTCCTTGATCTTAGCTGAGCTATTTCTCAATGGTGGATCCAACACAGCCAAGCTATCTTCTGGTAAATTCTAATTGTGCAAAATGTCCCACGAGGGGCCCCTGGAGATTATGAGAGATACATCCCAATTGCTAGCATTGGATTCATGATAAAAGTATAACGCTACTCCAAAAAGTATTAAAATCAAACTGTCCTTACCAATTGTGCCCCAATCTTCTATTGTGATTTGCATAAGAGCCTTGAGGCAAATGCAAATGGCTTTGAGCTTGCAGAATCCCAGAGATCCAGGATCAGCTATTGTGGCATCCACCAACAATAAATCAGGGTAAAAAAAAAAAAAACCCATGAGCTTTTTCTGTTTGTTTGTTTCCTTGGATATTTTTTCAATTTTTCAATTAATTCACCATGATATAGACAATTACAAAGCTGTTCGTGATTGGGTTTCAGTCATACAGTGTTACAATACCTATCCCCCACCGCACACATTTCCCAACACCAATCCCCAAACTTTCCCTCTACTCCCACCTCCCTCTCTAAGCAGGTATTTCCCCTCTTTCTTTCTTTCTCTCTCTCTGTCTCTCTCTCCTCTTTCTCTCTCTCTCTTTTTGTGGTTAGCAATATAGACGCTGTAGGGTTATCATGTATATCCCTTTACTTACTTTCAATACCCAGTTCTAGTCTAGTATTACCATTTCCAACTGTTGGAAAACTGGTCCATTCTCTTACTTACCATCCACCCCACACACTTGTGGTAGCTTTCAACCATCTACAAGTCCTCCTGGACCCTGTTTTGCCTGGCCTTGGATATTAGTCTCATACTATTTTTATATACCACAAATGAATGCAGTCATTCTATATCTGTCCTTTTCCTTATGATTATTTCACTCAGCATGATACTCTCCATGTCCTTCCATTTATAAGCAAATATCATGACTTCATTTTTCTTAACAGCACCATAGTATTCCATTGTGTAGATGTGCCATAGTTTCTTTATCCTGTTGTCTCTTGTGCACTTAGTTGTTTACAGATTCTGGCTATTGTGAATGTTGCTGCAATGAACATGGAATTGCAAATGGTGTTTTTCTGCTGAGCAGTCGCTGAGATTTTAGTTTTACCACAGCACAGATGAACCTATCCTGACCATTATGCTCCATTTTACTGGTAAAGACTTTGAATCTCAGCATAGGGCTAAGTGAACAAGTCTACAGGACTCGCAACAATCCAATTCTATGGTCTTTACCTCCTCCTCTTTAGGAGACACCATCCACACATCCTTATCCTGCGGACTCCCAATCATTGGCTCCCATCCTTATCATTCCACCTGTCCCCCTGCATTGCTCTTTTGGATCTTCATTGGCAGGATTCCAAATGCCCAAGACTTAAGTTACTACCCACAAACCACAGAATTATGTCTGATATTGTAAGACTGTCTTGGAATTTATGTTGAGTCTTGAGCGGTTGAGTTGGCCAACACTGATAATGGCTGTTCAGCATCTAGCTAGCTAATCTTGGAACTTTTGGCTAAAACAAAATCCAAAATAAAATTGCACTACCAGTCTGTAGTACTGGTTGTTTGTACAGTGAACAGTGGAAGAATAAAGTCAGAGGTAGCCACTAAGTTGTCACAGAATCATTTGGCATGGTGGCACATAAGACAAACTCATTTACTCACTCCACTGAAATTTCATTCTGGGGCCCTGGAGGTTGCTGGGAACACAAAGAGAATTTTATGAGACAGAACTTGTAGTACTCAATCTTAGGATTTATCTATCACTATCACTGTATCACTGTCTTCCCGTCCATCATCGATTTGCTCGGCGGGTGCCAGTAACATCTCCATATGTCCTGTCTCATGCAAATAAAGCCCAAGGGCACCTGCTTGCTCCAGGAACATAAGGAGCCTCAAACCATTCCATCAGGTCATGGGAATGAGGTCTATAGTTGTTACTGGTATTTGGCATATCAAATACGACACGGTAGCTTGCCAGGCTCTGCTGTGTGGGTAGCATGCTATCACTATCACTATCACTATCACTATCTTCCCGTTCATCATCTATTTGCTAGAGCGGGCACCAGTAATGTCTCCATATGTCCTGTCTCATGCTAGTAGGACCCAAAGGCATCCACTTGCTCCAGGAACATAAAGGGCCTCAAACAATTATATTAGGTCATGGGAATGACCTAATATAAATGTTACTGGTATTTGGCATATCAAATACGACACGAGCAGCTTGCCAGGCTTGCCGTGCAGGTGGCATACTGTTGTAGTCACCTCTAAATAAAGCATATATTGATGAAACGCGCTAAGTAAATAAAATTAAAGTAGGGTGACATGGCCACAGAAAATCTGTGTGTCTCACCCACTGGGCAGAAGCAAATATGGGGGTGGGGCTCATCAGTCGAATTCCCACTGAATGAATGAATGGGTTTCAGCTCTATGATGGGAAGTTTTCCTATAGTTGTTTGGAATGTTGTGGCCAGCTCTGCCCCAAATCCACTCTTCTCAGCCTTCACAAGGACTATACTTACTTCAAAGAGGAGCAAGCTGCAGCTCAATAAAGGAAGGAGACTCAGCCAAGGCCCCGTTGCAGGATTTCAGCTCAGTTCCCTTCAATTTTAGAGCTTGACGTTGTTCCCAGCACGCTCAGCTGTTACTCTCTTAAGACAGATGGGGTGATTCCCACAGGCATGCCTCTGCGGGGGTCCTTGAGCCATGGGCTCCTCCACAGCTCTAAGAAGCCCAGCCTGGGCTTCTTAGAAACTCCCTGACTCCTCCAAAACTCCCTAGGGCGGAGACTTGGTCTTCATTTTGGCGCTCGCTTCCTGGCTCAGGCTGGTGGAGCGAGAATTTTTTCCAGCGCAGATGCTTCCCAAGTCTGTCAACACTGTGTTTATACTTGGTCCCCTTGGGAGGTGAACGACGCCCAGGCTTTTGTCCCAGCGGGGAATACGTGGCCTGTTCCGACAACCCCTAACCCCTCCTCCCACTCGCTCCCACTGCCCCAATCCGGACCAGCCTAATCCTTTGAACAACAGGCTGCAGGGTGCGTCTGCCCTCGGGCGCCATCTACCGGCCCCGCTCCTTCTCCCAGGGCGCCCCTTGGAGTTGGAATAGATTCAGCAAGAAGAATCCAGCCTGCTCATTAGCAAGTCCCCCTCACCCCACCCCTTGAGTACTAGAGGATGACCGATTAGCATTGAGAGTGCAAAATAAGGTGCATTATCTTACTTTAAAGAGACTAGCACCAGCTCTCATTTTTCTGACCTCAATAGTGACATTCCTTCTCCTACAATTCTTCCTTCTAAAAATATTTAGTTAGTTATTATATAGAGAGCAGGACCCGGGGCACAGAGCCGCACACCTGAGCAAACAGAGGGGCTGACTAGATTTGAAGGGTTATGAACGGGTCTTGAGTTCCTAGCTGTGATTCCACACGGTAGGGGCACGGAGTCCGCTCAGACCCACTACGGAAGGAAGTTCTTACAGAGGCGGTTCTGGTCCGTGCTGACCAGCAGGCTGCTTCCAAATCCGTGCAGAGGAATAGCCCATATTTGGAGGCTGAGACGTTTCAGACCAAAACCGACTTGGCATCAAGACCTTGAAACAGGTCACAGCAGCGAGCCCTACTCATGGGGTTTCAATGCATGCCTGTTCCCTTGAAAATAAACGGAGCAAAGTCTTTTCGAGACAGGCAGGTTGTGTTGTCGACATCTTTAGGGAGCATGCTGGCTCTTTCCAGGTTTCTGCCTGTCTGTTTTAGATCCAAGCAGCTTGATGGAGAGTGGTTTCTTGGTTGTTCTTCCCCCCATTCAAAACCACAGGGTCATAAAGCCAATAAGGACAGGAGAGAAAATGGGGGAAAAAAGTCCCTGGAATTCTGAATTCATCTTCTGCCTTAAGGAGAAGCTGTATTCCTAGTGAACTTACTAGGTGTCAGACTGCCTTCTGGAGAGCAGGTAAGCTGAGAGCTTGGAATGTTCCCTCCCTTCCCTTCCCTTTGCTGTTGTGCTGGTCCCTAGAGACCATTTACAGGCTTGTGGTTCCAGAGGATTGTACCTGCCACGCCCTGGATGACACTGGGCCAGCCGGTGAGGGTTTGGGATAGTGCATGGAATTAAATTCCAGGCCTCCTGCAGGCACAGCAGACACTTGACCTCAGAGTCCCATCTGTGGCCTGAGGTGTAGGGAATATACAGCCTATCTAAAGCCTTGGGGTTTTATTTGTAAGTGGTTCTATGTCGTGATCGAGAGCCAACTAAAAAAATATTTTTTGGATTCATTTAATTTTGGTTTGGCCACACCTAGTCATGCTCAAGGTGACTCCCATTGCTGGGGTTGCTTTAGGGGTGTTCAGGGACCTGTGAGGAACTGGAATGAAACCAGGCCTCCTGCCCACAGAGCATGTGCCCTCGCCTTCTAAGCCGGGAGTCCAACTTTAGAGTCAGATCCCTGTGGGACTGAAGCCATTGCTGAGAGCACGCAACTCACCTGGGCATAGGACAGTGATCGTCTGGCAGCTCCATGGGGCTGCTAAAACACACAAGCAGAAGCCATCGGCCATGGGTCTTTGAACTGAGAACTTTCTAGACAGCTAATGTCAGGCTCAGTCTCCCCAAACTAAGACTCAGAACTTCTGCCTGAAGGATGGAGTGAAAAAGAGCTCGGTTTCTCTTGCCTCAGTCATCGGACCTCTGAGATGGTTGAAGAACTGGGTAGCTGGGGAGTATATTTGGACACGTTGCACCCAACCGCACCTCTCTTCCTTCCCTCTCCTCTTACCCAGAGGGACCTATCTATTCTAATCACACTGGTCTCACTACTTCCAACACATGCTTTGGCTCAAGACAGGAATGCTCTCCCCACCCAGCTGCTTCTACTAAATTCCCTCAGGTCTCAGTTGAAAGGTCATTTCCTTGGGGAAAACTTCCTTAACGACAAGACTTCAGTCACGCCACACACACACAGCCTCTCCTGTACCCTTATTTCCTTCCTAACATCTGATGTATAACTGCTGAGCTTGATAAAGTCACTGAGATCATCTGTTTAAAAGACTCTCTTTTTTTCCTTACTCGATAGTCAGGGGACAGGAATTCTGTCCATTTTGCCCATGAATGGTGGAAGCTTGACACTTGATCACTTGATCACTTGAATCCCGTTATTCATCGATTTGCTCGAGCGGGCGCCAGTAACATTTCCATTGGACCCTATCACATGCCAATGTAGCACAATGGCATCTGGTTGATTCAGGAAAATGAAGAGCCTCAAACTGTTCCTTCAGGGTCTTTACAAGGAAGTCTGACCATCTTGTAGGTGGCGGCCGCGTGATCTTTTGATATCCCGTGGGATCCAGTAGGTAATGGCTCTAGTCCAGCGGTCGTCTCCAAATCGCATTACATGTCCAGCCCATCTGATTTTCGATGCCTTGGCAAACGAGACAGCGTCCCTGATTCTGGAATAGCGACGGAGGTCAGAACTCCGGATTCCTTCTCTCACTTGAGTGAGCTGTGATATTCCAGGAAGCTTGACAATGGGACCCAAATTTCTGCTGTGCCCACTCTCTGGAAGTGTGAGAGTGGGCATTGTTCTGTCAGAGACCCCGTTACCGCTGAAGATACAGCCCCAAGCCAGCTCCATAGTGACGCTTGCTGAACACCCTTGGGTGGAGTTCTCATTCCCAGGGTTCCTGGCACCAACCTCTGAGCCAGCTGCAGGTTTCCTGAATGCCACCAGCTTGTGATAGTAGAAACCGTGTCTTACAACACTTCTCACTTCTAGTGCTCAGCAGTTGCCTGACTTTGAAGAGGCATCTCATAACACAGTCTCAGGAACAGAGAACCATGATAGTGTACCGTGTCTCTGGCCACTTACAGAGGCTGTGCCATTGAGGTCTCGGCCAGTGCCGGGGTCCAGTGATGGCTGCTTCCTTTTGCTGGCCCAGGGCCATGTTCAGAGGCTTCTCTGACAGCACCCAGGGCAACCCAGGCTGAGAGGCACCCTGCTTGGATGAGGCACGTCGACTGCCCGGGCATTTGTGTGCAGCTGGCCCTGTTTGAAATCCTGCCTGTCTCTGAGTTCACTTCCTGAATGTGCTGACAGGCCTCTGAGCCAAGCCAAACAGGTTCCCACTGCAGTGCTTGCAGAGTGTTCCCTTGCGAGTGCAGCTGGGGAAACAAAACTTGCCTCCGGCCGGCCGCACAAGGGACCTGCCAGCCCTTATATGACCAAGAAGCAGGCCCTCTGAGACACCCTGAGTCTTAATGGGAACCACTTTCATTTCAGCTAGGGTGTGTGTGTGTGTGTGTGTGTGCATGTGTGAGTGTGTATGTGTGTGCATGTGTGTGCATGTGTGAGTGTGTATGTGTGTGAGTGTGTATGTGTGTGCATGTGTGTGCATGTGTGAGTGTGTGTATGTGTGAGTGTGTATGTGTGTGCATGTGTGTGTGCATGTGTGAGTGTGTGTATGTGTGAGTGTGTATGTGTGTGCATGTGTGAGTGTGTATGTGTGTGCATGTGTGTGTGCACGTGAGTGTGTGTATGTGTGAGTGTGTATGTGTGTGCATGTGTGTATGCACGCGTGCACGCTCATGTACACATACTGACTTGGAAGGGAGTGTTCATTATTATATCTTTATTATTACATTTTGGTTGTCAGACCACACCAGGCTGTGCTCAGGTATCACTCTGGTAGGGTTCGGTGGATCCTATGCAGAGCCAGGGAACAAGGAACAAATCGCGTCAACTACATGCAAGGCAAGCCCCTTACCTGCTTGCCTCTTTGGATAATATCTTCACTTCACTTGATCACTTGACATCCCATTATTTATCGATTTGCTCGACTGGACACCAGTAACATTTCCATTTGGCCCTATCACGTGCCAGTGTAGCCCAATGGCATCTGGTTGCTTCAGGAATACAAAGAGCCTCAAGCCATTCGTTCAGAGTCTACTCTATTTTTTTTTGTTTCAATGTTTTTGTTTGTTTTGGGGCCACACCCAGTGGTGCTCAGGGCTTACTCCTGGGTCTGTACCCACCCAGGGATCATTCCTGGCAGGGTTCAGGGGACCATATGGGGTGCAGAGGATTGAACCCCGTCGGCTCAGTGCAAGTCAAGCACCCTCCCCACTATACTAGCTCTCCAGCTCTGGGATAATCCTTCTGAAATGAAGAAGTCTTCAGTGAAAAAGTGGCCAGTTATTGTTTACCTGCTTCCTGCAAGGTCACATACATGATCCTCCTGACAACATTCTCTCTGAATGGGAGAACTATGAAGGGGGTCACTGGACGTTCTCCGCCCACCCCCATAAGCCACAGAGCTTGGATCTTCCCAGTTTTGATTATGCACCTGACTCTGAAATCTTTATGCTCCTTTAAGTCCTAATATCTGGCTACTCTCATCTTCCTTGACCGAGTCTGATGCTTCATGTGGTCAAGGAACAGTGGGGACCTGGGGAGAGTCAGAGACTCTGGTGTCTCTGGTGTCTGGCAAGTTCGTTTTCTGAGTGTCCCGTCCCCTAAATGGAATGCTCAGGTGCCTGTGGCACAGGATGCGTGGCTCAGCTGAGATAAAGTCAATGGCCGTACTTTGCAGGCGCGATGCCCTAGGTTAGTCAGCGCATCAAGCTCTTTTGGGGTCAGAGACTTGAGATCAGTTCAATCCCATTTCCAGCCTCTTATTCCATGGACTTGGACATGATCCCAGGCTTCGTTTTTCTCATCTAGGAAACATGCTGTCAGTTCCTGCAGGAACAGTTGAATAGACCAGGTATGACTACAATTTCAAGCAGCCCTCCAAACTTAGTGTCTTAAAACAGTCTGGAGTTGGAGCCGGAGCGATAGCCCAGTGGGTAGGGCGTTTGCCTTCCATGCGGCCGGCCTGTGCTGGCCTGGGTTCGATCCCCGGCATCCCATATGGTCCCCCGAGCACTGCCGGGAGTATTTCCCTGAGTGCAGATCCAGGAGAAACCCCTGAGCATTGCCGGGTGTGACCCAAAAAAGCAAAAAAAAAAAAAAAAAACCCAACAAAAAACCAAAAAAACAGTCTGGAGTCTTGTTATTGCTGAATATTCATTCTAGGTGTGTTGAGGGTGGGAGGGGCCCTGATTGACAGCACCATCATTTACAGCCCCTGGCAATTGGATTCTTCACCTTTCACTCGCTCTTGATATCAAAGCAGGAAAGAAAACATGTTGAATCTCACACTGACTGTGAAGGCTCCATTCAGTCACCATTGCAGTGACCTGAGTCTCCTGTTCTTTCATCCAATGTCAAGAAGGTAGGAGATGGAAAAGTATCACTCTCTTCTACTAGCAAGGTAGAGTGGAAATACTGTCCACCAAACTCATTTACATCCACTCCTTTCTTGCTTTCAGAGTCTTGTTTTTTATTAAATAATTACAGCCTTTAAGACTTTACAACATCCAACAGTGCTCAGGGGCTACTCCAGACTCAGCGGTCAGGAGCTGTTCCTGGCCATGCTTGGGGATCACGTGTTGCGGAGCTGAACCCAGGCTCTTTGTATGCATGGCGTATGTTCAGTTCATTGAGATATTTCTCCTGTCTCTTACTTTAATACTACTGTCCCATCAACACCTAGAGCCTAACTCCACAACTCCACTAAGAATCTCCACAGATCAACCCGTGTAAACCCCAGGTACCTGGTGTTGGGCTAAGAACTCAAGAGTCTTCTCAGAGTCAGGGCAGCAGCCTCTCAACCCCTGATCTTCCGGAAGCCCTGGCACACTGCCCACTTCCCATAGTCTCTGCCGTGTTGACTCACCCCTCCAGCTCTGCTCTTCAGATTCAAGCGAAATTTCTGAGGAAATGAAAGCCAATAGCAGAAATGCACAGACGCACTGGTCTCCCTGGCTAAAACTCTGGAGCACCCTCGGAGGGCGCTAAGTCAAGTCTGTGTCCTGCTGAAGCCCCTGCTGCCGCATCCACAAGCCCCCTGCTGCCACCACGCCAACAGTCTATGGCCTAACTCCAGGGCTTCACAAGAATCTCTGCAGAATTATCCCAGTACTATAGATCCTGAAGTTTGGGGGCCGCGTAGTGTTGAAATTCCAGTAGGAGATGAGAAAACCAACTGAACTAAAACAAAACAAAACAAAACCAATAACACAGAAGGTTCAACTAGTGACAAAGAGTTTAATAAATCTTTTATTTTTCTTTTTTGGGTCCCACCTGGCAATGCTCAGGGGTTACTCCTGGTTCTGCACTCAGGAATTACTCCTGGCGGTGCTCAGGGGACTATATGGATTGCGGGATCAAACCCTCCTGAATCAACCAGATGCCATTGGGCTACATTGGCACGTGATAGGGTCCAATGGAAATGTTACTGGCGCCCGTTCGAGCAAATCGATGAATAACAGGATTCAAGTGATCAAGTGGATCAAACCCAGGTCCGGCTGCATGTAAGGCAAATGCCATACCCACTGGACTATTGCTCCTGCCCAAAAGGTTAGTAAATCTTCAGACAAAGATTTAACAACTCCATGGTGAGTTACAACAACTTTTACAAATTTTCTTTTACTGAAGTATGTTTTATACTTCCTGATCATTTCATTTGGTGTAACAAGTAATATAAAATAAATTATTGTGTGCCTTAAAAGGGGACAGGCTTACTGGAGGAGGGGTGGTTGGAAAAACAGGAACAAAGGTGGAGAGACGTTCACTTAGGTATTGCGACTGATGTTGAAACATAAAAATACCTGTAACAACTGCACTATGAACAACTTTACAAACCATGATGTTTAAATGAAGTTAAAAAATGTGTGTACACACTCTAATGTATTCAGTAAAAGGTGATCCCATGGATGAATCCTGATGGTCTCACTCCCCTGGCAGGGATGAGTTTGGGCAATAGGTATGTGACCTGCTCCTGGACAGTGAGACCCAAAGGATATGTGTGGAGATGCAGACCTTTTAGGAAAGGCTTCGAGAACGAGGAAGGCAAGCATCCTTGTATTGCTAGTGACGGTTTTTGTGTTTATCTATGATGCTGGACACTGCTGAAACCCACCTGCATTGACACTACCCTAAGAGCTTGCTGCACACAAAAGGGCAGAGTGAAATGCAAAGATAGATCATTCTGGCCTGTTCTAGCATTATACCTGAAGAATGGTTTGAGGCTCCTCCCATCCCTGGATCAAACAGATGCCCTTGGCTGCACTTGCTAGCGACAGGATGTATGGAGATGTTATTGGTGCCCGCCTGCTCGAGCAAATCAATGAACAACGGGAAGACAGTGGTACAGTGATACAGTGATTTAGCCTTATTGAGTCACCATAAGAGCCTTTATGTGAGGGCTTCTTGATGAAATGATGTCCTCTGTTATTGACCCTGCTAAGCGTCCTGTGGGAAGAGAGGTCAGTGATATAACATCCCAGGGTTCTGCTCACGGGGTTCCTAGACTTGTGGGAAAGTCAGGCCTGGTTCTCTCTGAGCATGCAAACATTGAATGAACCAATGCATCTGGAACAGAGGAGCCATCGGCAGAGGCAAACAGGCAGACAGCCCCAAGGCAAGCTAGGAAAGAGCCAACACCTGCCCAGGCAGTCTGGGAACATCTGTCGCCTACAAAGGCAGCAACCGGATCAATCAAACCAGTTTTCTGGACCAATCCGGAGGCTATCATCAGGCCATCTTTTCTTTCTGGTTGTGCTGGCAGTTGATACAGCATAAAAACAGAAAGGGCTTCTCGTACCGAGTGTTCAGGTTCCTCACGTGGAAGCCGAGTGTGCAGCATGGCAGGCAGAGTTCATTAGACGCTACTGCACCATGGCCAAAATATCCCAGGAGATGATCTGATTACCTCCGTTCAGATGCTGTGCACATCAAAGCCGCTTCTGATGATAATTTCGTTCCTTGGGGCCTTGATATGGAAGCGCCAGGTAAAGGAACCGGGTCACACAAGCATCTGGTTCCAGAAACAGTGTAGGAGATGGCTAGGATTTTTGATGATCTAATTATGCCTCCCTCACCTCATTACCAGATGACACCCCCCGACACCCTCCTCATGGAGGTGAAAATGAAATGATAGATATTGAGAAGGCACGCTGGAAACTAGAAGAGTTTGGATGGGTGGGTGCAGGTCTCATTGCTCACCCTCTCCTTTGGGCACCCGAATTATTCCCCAGCTTTCCCTTCTGCTCACCCTCTCTGGATGGAATTCTGTGTATGGGTGGGGGTGCACACTGGGAAGAGTTCTGGGGTTACTCAGTGCCATATTTGAACATTGCCCTAGTGGTGCTTGGGGGAACCTTGTGAAGGCCTAGCTGGAAAGCAAAGCTTATGCATGCCTAGGTCTTCATGGTACATGTCCAAGTGAGCTATCATTTACTTACTGGTATGTTACCCGTTTACTGTGTCGCTTACCAGATTACAAGCTCCATATTAGGAAACAGCTTATGGATTTCAATCTTTATTGAGTTCCTGTGACCTGCCTATGACAGCCTGGCTCATTGAGATCCACCCTGCTGCAGTCTTTTTTTAATCTGGCCCAGGTATACTGATCCAGAGACAGACATGGGGCAGAGCTGCTACTGGCTCTCCCTGTGCTCAGCCACTCATGAGGCACCCAGGAGGGATGGCAGGTTCTAGCCCTGGCCTGCCACCCCAGCAGAGCCTCACAACAAAGCCAGACAACCCCCCACTCCATGAGGGCCTCCATTTTCCACACCGGACTTCCCCCATCGTCAGAACTCCACCCAGCAGACCTGCCTATCACAGCCAGGCTCATTGAAATCCACCCTGCTGCAGTCATTTTTAATCCGGCCCAGGTATGCTGATCCAGAGACAGACATGGGGTAGAGCTGCTACTGGCTCTCCCTGTGCCCAGCCACTCATGAGGCACCCGGGAGGAATGGCAGGTTCTAGCCCTGGCCTGCCACCCCAGCAGAGCCTCACAACAAGCCAGGCGACCCCCCCACTCCATGAGGGCCTCCATTTTCCACATCCGGACATCCCCCTCGTCAGAACTCCACCCAGCAGACCAGCCTATCACAGCCTGGCTGCTTGTGGCTGTGTGGTTCATCAATAAATGCTGGATTTTGAAATGACCACAAGAGTATGCTACCCACACGGCAGAGCCTAGCAAGCTACCCGTGTCTTATTTGATATGCCAGATACCAGTAACAATTATATACCTCATTCCCATGACCTGATGGAATGGTTTGAGGCTCTTTATGTTCCTGGAGCAAGCAGGTGCCCTTGGGCTCTACTTGCATGAGACAGGTCATATGGAGATGTTACTGGTGCCCGCTCGAGCAAATCGATGATGAACGGGAAGACAGTGATTGAGTTCCTAGTGTCTGGCCTCCAAACAGCAATCCAAGAGTTCTTGCTGAATAAAACGCATGCCAGATGAATGGAGGAAGCTATATTTCAATTATTCCAGTACAAAATCTTTGGCATTTGTGCTTGTGCAGTGGACAGCTTGTACAGCCTGGGTCAGTGGTTGGGGTCCAGCAAAGAGCAGGTCTGGGTCCTGCAGTGAAGACCAACTTGTCGCTGTAATCCTGCGAGCATGCAGGTCGCTGTCTCACATCTGCTCCCATCTGACCTGGAGCAGGTGGGCTCTGGATCACTTTGCCTGCTGACTCTCCCTTAGCATCAAAGCAGCAGAGAAACACTTGCATAGGGGACAAGGAGCATAAAGGAAAGGGTGAACTTCTGGATACTCCTCCCTGGGCTGCATTTCTCTGAAGGTTGAGTAAGCAGAAATGTCACTTAGACTAAGTCACCTTCCTCAATTCTTCCCCTAACCTTAGGACTACTTTAATTTCACAGACATTCTAATTTACACCAAACCATCTCATTGGGATTACAGTTGACCCTTGTTCAACAGGGACTTGAGTTACATGGGTTCATATACATAGTATTTTTCTTTATATGCATGTTATTCCTCTAAGGATTTAATTCATCACCATCTGAGCTTTGCTACATCTTTGAATTTGGAAACTGCAGACATGGAAGGTCAACTATAAGGACTTAAGCATTCCTGAGTTTTGGTGTGGAGACTCCTAAGGACAATCCCCATCCACATGGAACTGTGATTTCACTTGCTGGCTGCTGTTCTAGTTCCTAATCCTCTTCTCTCCCCCTGAGCTTCCATTGACCCATGTAGAAGTGGTTGATGGTAGAAAGGAGCTGTGCCAACTGAAAAGGAAGTTATGTTTGTTTAATAATTAGGAAAACACCCTAACATGATTCTTGTCTCTGTCATGCAAATACTAGGTACTGATGTCAAGTCCTGAAATGCATTAACTTTTCAAAAAGGATGTCGCCTTTGTCATTACCAATGAAATGATTATTTAAGGCCACATCTGCTTGATCACCTTTATCTCTGTCTCCCCAATCTCCACCTCCAAGACTAATGTGTCAGGCAGACCCTTCCTTCCTTCCTTCCTTCCTTCCTTCCTTCCTTCCTTCCTTCCTTCCTTCCTTCCTTCCTTCCTTCCTTCCTTCCTTCCTTCCTCCTCCTCCCTCCCTCCCTCCCTCCCTCCCTCCCTCCTTCCTTCCTTCTTTTTAAATTGAATCACCATGAGATATGCAGTTACAAAGGTGCTCATGATTGGGTTTCAGTCATACAGTATTCCAACATGCAGACCTTCACTTCACCAGTATATAATTTCTAACACGAATGTCCCCAGTTTCGCTTCCACCGCCATCCTCCCTGCCTCTATGGCAGACACTTTATCTCTCTCTCTCTCTCTCTCTCTCTCTCTCTCTCTCTCTCTCTCTCTCTCTCTCCTTTTTAGACACCGTGGTTTGTAAAACAGATACTGAAAGGTTATCATGTATGTTGCTTTACCTCTTTTCAGCACTCAGTTCTTGTCTAGTGATAGTTTTCAGCTCTCATTGTCATCTTTTTTTTTTTTTGGGTCACACCTGGCAATGCTCAAGGGCTACTCCTGGCTCTTCGCTCAGGAATTACTCCTGGCGGTGCTTAGGGGGACCATATGGGACACTGGGGATCGAATCCGGGTCCGGGGTCCGCCGCATACAGGGCAAATGCCCTACCCACTGGACTATTGCTCCGGCCCTCTCATGATCATTTTTGAGTGAAAGGATGCCCACTTGTTTTTAATGGGGGAGAGAGGAGGGAGTGTGTGGTTGGAAGGATGAACGTGCTGACAGCTTAATTCTTTGAGAGCGTTCACAGAGAACAAGCGTTACAACTTGGTAGTTGCCTAAACTGAGCTTTAATTCTGGGGGTCTTCAACCCATCTGGAGTTGTGCACTAGTAGAAATCAAAAAGGATTTCCTTCCCACTGGTTGTTCAGTTATTACAGTTATTTTATGAACAGTTCCTACATGCCAGGCACTGGACTAAAGTCTCCAGCCCCTATCACAGATGAATGAGATAGGTTCACAGTAAATATAGCCTGTGATAAAGGCCAGAGAGATAGTACAGAGGGTAAGGCACTGGCCTTGCGGGTAACTGACCCTAGTTTGATCCCAGGCATGGTATGTAGTTTGTTATGCTCCTCCAGGAGTGAGAGGAGAAAGGAAATGAGAGAGAGGAGAGGGAGAGAGAGAGAGAGAGAGAAAGAGACAGTGATAGGTGCTATCATGAGTTGATAAAATACTATGTAAGCTCAAAGAAGAAATATTCATTCCTTCTGAATATGGAGTTTGTATATCCCCTAACCTACGTGTTAGAATGAGCTGCTCGTTCCTGCATAGGAAGGAAAGGAGGTTTCCAGACTGGAGGGAAGAGAACAAAGTGGATGGGCAATAGGATGGGGGGGGGGTCGGATTCACAGATATGATTCTTACAATGAGTAAAGAGTCCATTCAGAAACTATGGACTTTTTTAAATCATAAAACTGTGTGAAAACAAAATAAAAGCCAATCATTTATTTCCACAGAGAAATATGTGCATCTCTCTCTCTCTCTCTCTCTCTCTCTCTCTCTCTCTCTCTTTCTCCTCTCTATCACTTGTTTGCTCACTTTTGCTCTCTCACACATACACATGAAAATATAGCATGTTCATTGTGATCTTGAACAGTTTTCTCCAATGGATAAATAGGATTAAGGATCTCTGAAGAATATTTTTCACATAAATGTATGCACATGTAAATGTAGCACCCACATATATATACCACATTTATATATATATATATATATATATATATATATATATATATATATATATGAAACAAGAGGAACCATAACTTCATGTGCTATCCTCTCCAATCATTAATGTATACTGCCCTCCCCATAACTCCTTAGAATTTCCATAATAAGGTTAGCTTTGGATAGACCACAAATAATTAGCTGACTTTTTGTCTCCAGAGTTTACAGAAGGTCATTGGTTAACCTCTGTACCACAATGACTTTTTCTACCTTTTGTTGGAATGCCAGAGAGACATTTAGAATGTTAGTTGAACCAAGCGCGGGGTTAAACCCAAGATTCAGACTTTCCCTCCCTCCACCCTCCCGCCCCCACACGCACACGCTCTGCCCCCGCCCTACACCAGTCTAAAATAGGCAGGGGAGTGGTGTGGCTTTTCTGGGCTGCACTGTTGTCTGGCTCAGTCTACCTTTGCAGGTAATTAATTCCCCAGCCTGCTTATTTTTTCTAGTTGGCTCTTGTTTAGCTTCCACAGAGCCGCACCCTGAAGTGCTTTATTGTCCCTCTGCTGACTATTTCTACATATGGTCAAAATCAACTCACCTTCTAGGCTGCTGACATCAGCAGGTTCACGGCAAACTAGGTTCTGCTCCCAGTAACCCTTTGTTAAGTGTTACTAGACAGGGGGAGCTGGGGGGCCCACAAGTCTGTCTAATCTTTCAATCTCTTCTACTCCTAGATAGGGGCGAGTTTCTAAGGAGAAACTCTTTGTCCTGGGGTTTACAGCCACAGGCAGGATATTAACACCCCAGACCTGTTGGGTAGTACTGGAGCACTGCTAATGAGCAAACAGCCCTGACTCAATTAGTGGTTGGTGAAATATTCCTGGATATCAAATTGCTTTTTGCTGCTTCATAATCACCCTGGCTCTGGGGATAAAAAGCAACCCAGCAAAAATTGTTCCCTTGTGGAGTACTGTATTATTGATCTCCTAAGTTATATAAGTAGACGGAAATTTAAGTTTGCGTTTCCCCAGAGCACAAGTCTGATACACACTAGCAATCATTCTGTTGGCGGACCTGTTTTCTTTTCCAGTCTCTTCAGTAGTACCTGCCATCTTTGGAGACTGAACCTATAATCATTTAAACAAGGCTGGTTGTTTAAAATAAGAAGCTCATATAAGATACAAATGTTAAATTGCTATACTAGTAAACATTTTTTGGAATAGGTGTTTATGAAAGGGGGAGGAGACAAGAAAGGGAAAGAGATGCAGAGGTGTGTGTGGGAGAGGGAGAGAGATAATAATCTTAATGAAATTGGGAGACTGTTTCCTCCAGATTGCAACTTTCCTGTTGACTCTTTCTAAATTCCGTTTTCAATTACCAAATAACTTCGGTTGGCATTAATGTTAACCCCCAACAGCTGGGAAAAAAAGTTTCAGTATAGTGCTTGGGAAGAAAAAAGTAGTAAAGGGAAAGGAATTCCAGATGTCATTGTATTTGAATACATTTATTTTGACAAGAATTGTGTTATATTTATAACAAAGACCATCTTTTTTTAATCTAGTAATTGTTAAAGCGGAGATTCCAAATTGGAAGGCTGCATCTTTTGTAAAACCTGGTCACTGTTCCTGCTTTGAGAATAAGCGTCTACCGTCAAGTGTCTAACATTATAAATGGCCACTGCACATGCCACCTGAGGTCTCCTAAACTTGATAGCGTTTGACTGACTTCTCAGGGGCTGTCCTCCCCGGAGGCTCCTCTCCTCGGCTGGACAGCTATGCTACCCTTCATCAGCAGCTCTAGAGAAGAGCGCAGTCCTACAGGGAGGAGTATAAGCCGATGAGAGCAGGAGCGAGTTATTTCCCAAGTCCAGGCTTGACAGTTAGACGCTCTGTGAGTGACTGCCTGACACTCTCAACTCTTCCCGGCCCGCCTACCTAAGTGCAGATGATGCAGAAAAGAGGTGAGGGGGTTACTTTTTCCAATATTTTATTGTATTTTTCTTAAATATCCTTTCTGGAATTCTCAGAAACAAAACATAAAAAAATTATATACTTTATTACAAATGGTAAACTCAGAGTGCTCCAAATCTCTTATTTACAAACAACACCGGGCAGGGCTACCCAAACAAACAAACATGAAATAACTTACAAAGGCCATGAAGCTGTTTATTGACAGTAACCAGCTTTCATCAAATTAAAAAATAGATATCTATGTACAGACACAGTTCAGGCAGGCAGGCCCCCAAGAGTCCGTCCGTCCGTCCGCAGGCGGGGCCCGGCTCTCCGCACCTCCCCCCCCCACCCCTTTGTGTTCTTAAGGCGCTCTACAGAAGCAATCTACAGTCTCTACTGCGGCTTGCACCCCCGCCCCCCGCCCCCTCCCCTTTAATACTGAATGAGATCGAATGTTAGGTCCATGCAGTTCTTGGTCAATGTTAAGAGAAAAGTCTGCCGATCCGTCCGTGCGGGGACAGCCCGTCCGCAACGCGGGCCCGCCCGCAGGCTGCCGCTGCCTGGCTCCGCGCCCAGGGAGGGGCCCGCCAAGTCCTGCCCACTCGCGCGCGCGGAGGGCGCCGTCAGGACGCAGCCCAGGCCCACTCCGATCCTTTGGCTTTAGTCCTCCGACGCTTCTTTCCTCGCGCTGCTCAAGTTCGCAAGTCAGTCTCTCTGTGTTAGCATGGTTTGGTTCTGTTGTGTACGTTTCCTCCAGTGTCCCTCAAGCCCCCGCCAGTCTGTCCTCAGAACGTTTGCAACTGCTGCGTGAGCATGAGCTGGCACCCGCTGTTAACGTGGTTCATGACTTTCTGTTTGAGCTGCGCCACCTGCTCCCTGAGCATGTTGGCGGTGGACGCCAGCTCCGAGTTCTGCGCTTTCAAGGTTTTCACTTTTTTCCTCCAGCCGCGCGATGCGCTCCAGCTTCCTTTTCCGGCACTTGGAGGCGGCGATGCGATTCCTCATGCGCTTCCTCTCCGCCTTGATCCGCTCCTGGGACTCCATGTCGATGGGGACAGGGGCGGCGTCTCCTCCAGGCATCTCAGGCACCGTCTGCGGCTCCTCCTTCAGGGCCTGCAGCCGCGGGTGCTGCACCGGGAGCGGCTGGGACAGGTGGTGCGGCTGCGGCGGCGGCGGCGGCGGCTGGGGCTGCGCGGGAAAGGCCAGCCCGGGCGCGCCGTACGAGGGCGCCCCGCCGCCGCCGCCGCCGCTCAGCGCCCCCGGGTTGAAGTTGCTGAGGTTGGCGTAGACCGGGGGGCTCGCTGTGCAGGCCCGCGCCGAAGCCGCCGCTGCCGCCGCCGCCCGCCACCGAGGCCACGGCGGGCGCCACCAGGCCCGCCCCGCTGACCGGCTGCGCCGCCGACGTGACGCTGGGCAGCGTGTTCTGGCTGTGCAGCTCGGCCAGGGCGCGCACGAAGCCCTCGGCAAAGCCCTCCTGCTCGTCCGTCACGTTCTTGGGGCACAGGAACTGGGTGGGGGTCGGCGTGGTGGTGATGTGCCCGTTGCTGGACTGGATGATCAGGCGCTCGAGCTCGGGCGACGCCAGCTTGAGCAGCCCCACGTCGGGCGAGGTGAGCAGGTCCGAGTTCTTGGCGCGGAGGTGCGGCTTCAGGCTGCCCACCGGGTCGGCCAGGTTCAGGGTCATGCTCTGCTTCAGGATCTTGGGGTTACTGTAGCCGTAGGCGCCGCTCTCGGACTGCAGGAACGAGGCGTTGAGGGCATCGTCGTAGAAGGTCGTTTCCATCTTTGCAGTCATAGAACAGCCCGTCGCTCCCCGTGCGCTGAGTTTGGGCGGCGCGCAGAAGTTTCGGGGCCGCAGCAGCGCGCTGGCCAGCAGGGCACCCCGCGCCTCCCGGGGCCGCGGGCTCGGCAAGTTTCGCTCCAAGAGCGCGCGCGCTCCGGCTGCCCGGCGGGCCGGCCTCCCCCGCGGCGCCCTCCTCACCGGCTCGCCGACGCCGCTCGCGCTCTTCGGGGGGCCCCTCGCTCCGCCGGCCCGCGCGCGCTGCCCCGCCTGCCGCCAAGTGTCGGTGGCTCTCGGGGCGCTCCTCGAGACGCGCGCCGGGGCCCCTCGCACGCCGACGATCGCGGCTCTCCCAGTCCGATCTCCGCCGCCCGGACTCCGCTGAGTCTCCCCTCCTCCGCGGCGAGGGGGAGGGGCGCCCCAAGTTCCAGCACCCGGCCGAGCGCCGCGGAGCGCGCGTCCCTTCTCGCTGGCCGCCGCCGGCTCTGCTCGCCCGCCGCCGCTTCGGAAGCTGGGAAGCTTTGCAAAAGTTCGCTCCGGGGTCCGGGGCCACTAGTCCCCGGTGCTCCGCGCCAGCAAAAAGTTGGGGAGCCCGGCAGTCGCTCGCCGGACACCCAGGGGGCCGCTCTCCGCGCTGTCAGCGGCGCCCAAGCCGCGGGGGCACGTCTGGAGTCGGGCTCCTCCGGGCGCTCCCCCAAACACAAGCCCCGGGAGCCACAGGCGCGAGCTCGGAGTCGCGGGCGGAGAAATGGAAAAGCAAACCAGGCAGATCGGGCTCCGCCTGCCTGCCTGTGTGTCCGTCTGTCTGTCTGTCTGACTCGCTAAGTCGCGCACCTCCACTCCCGCCTCACCGCTTCAGCCACACTCAGGTGCAACTCTGAGCCCTTATCCAGCCCGAGCTCAACACTTATCTGCTACCAGTCAACCCCTAAAAATAGCCCATGATGTCACCCCGAGGCCTTCCCATTGGCTCGCGTCGCTCTCAGGGGGCGGGCCGGCCAGTCGCCACGGAGACCCACCCTAGAAGGTTCTTCTCCGGCCCGCGGAGGCTCACGGGATGAGGTAATGCTCCGCTGCCCTCCTACAGTTGGGCCCTTCTTTCTCCTCCACCCCCTCCGCTCCCCCCCGCGCCGCTCGCGCCCCTCTCCCGGCCCCTTCACTCCCGCGGCGCGTCTTTTCCCGGCCCGCCCGGTGCATTGTGGGCTGACGTCTTGGGGTTTGTCTGGTGACGGCGGCCGCCGCGCGCTCGGGACGCGGGTGCGCGCCGCCCAGACGGAGGCGGGCCCAAGTTCAAGCCTCGGGGTGGGAAGGTCGGGGTGGCGGGCGCGCAGGAGTCTGCGAGACCCGGGCCGGGTGTTGGGGACGCCCGGGCCCCGGCGGCGCGGGGTGTTTCCCCAGTCCGGGGCGGGGGGCAGTTCGGAGACGTCCGCGGGCACTTGGCCGCCGCGCGGGCCGGAGGCAAAGTCAGTGTCACCCCCCGCACTTCCGGGGGCGGGAACGGCGCCCTTAAGGTGGCTCTGCCCGGGCCGCAGCGGGGCGGGTGAAAGTGGGTTGAAGTGTAGGGGCGGTCTCGGGAGAGAGTCGGTCCCCCACGTTGAAGTTTGTCTGCAGGTCACGGGCAGGCGCGACCTTCTGCTCCTGGTAGCCTCGGGCATTTGAGTGCCCGCCGGATCCCAACTATTGCGCCGGACCCCCAACTATTGCGCCGGACCCCCAACTATTGCGCCGGACCCTGGGAGAGCGCGGCAGAGGCAGGAGCAGGGGGTCCCAGCTAAGGGGTGGGATTAGGTGTAGTTAGGCGTCCAGTTGGCAAGGAGCGTTTAGGGAATGCGAAACTGGGAACCCTGATATGTGCTCTCCGCCCCCGCAAAACACACACACACACACACACACACACACACACACACACGTCTCTCTTCCCGCCCTGATTTGCTTCCGGAAAAACAAGTCCCTAGATCGGGGACGCTCGCCAAAAGTCCCGCAGCCACTTCGGGGCAGAATCCGGGCTGTGCGCGCCGGCGAGCGCTGCCACGTACCGCCGTGGCCTCTAGGAAGCGCTCGGCCCCCGTGAGTGGTCCCTTCCCGGGGCTGTTACTCTCCGTGCGCTCCCAGCCCCCACCCCAGCACCTCTTAAGTGTGCTGGAGAGAAGGCACCGAAGTTGGGGGGTCCGCAGCTCGCCCCTGCCTCCCCGATTTGAGCCGAGGGAGCAAATCGCCAGCTGCTCGGAACTTTCTTGGCGGCCCTTCCCTGCGATCTGAGCCGCCGCCTGAGCGGGACTGAGGGTCGCTTCGTGGCCCCAGGCAGGCAGGGAGCTGCCCCGGCGGCGGCTCCCAGCCCTGCCCTCCCCAGCTCCAGGGAATGTCAGGATGTGCCGGTGTGAGGTGGCCAGTGCAGGTGGCCGGGATTCTGGGAGGAGCAGTGGTTGCTGGAAAGGAAGGGTCAGAAGTCAGCTGTCCAGGACCAGGGTGCTCCGGCCTCCGTGCTCCTTGATTTCCACATAGGCCGTTAGCTTCTGACTGGGGCACTAGGCTGTGGGTTCATAGCCACCCCCCACCCCACCTGCGGGATGCTAGTGATTTGAGGGTACCCAGCGACCCCACAGCGGGGTGTAGGGAAATCCAGAGCGTGTCTCTCTCCAGGCATGCTACGCTCCCCGCCTGCAAGCTGCAGAGGGCAACCAGAGCCAGAGGTTTGGGTGGTGGTGGGCTGGGCACAGGGGTGGCGAGATCCAGTGACTTCCGTCAGGGAGAGAAGCTTCTCTGAGCTGCTGCTGGAATCGCCACTTCGTTTGGAACCCGGGAGCTGGTATTCTCAAGAATTTGTGTGATAGCGGGAATAAAAATAAATTCCACGTATGAGCCACCTACTCAGCCAGCCGTTCAAGGATGTGCTTTCTCCCAACCAAAAGTGCGAGCGGCCTGTCAGGGTTTGGACTGGATAGAGGAAGGAGGAAGGAGGTGAGGTCCCCCGGCCTCCTTCCCACACTGGTAGCTACAAGTTACCCTTTTTCTCTCTGCTCTTCTCCTCTGCTGAGGAGATGGTGCTTTCAGCCAGGTGCTGGTTGTCGGTGGCAGGACGGCTTAGATGGTGCGACTGAAAAAGCTTCTGGTGGAGTCTGCAGCGCCGGCCAAGCCTCCTCGAGACTTAGGACTGTGCATGTGTGCATGGAGTCTGCCTGAGAGTTCTGTGTGTTCCTCTCTCCCGTATGTGGTTTTAGCAGGCTGATTTTCTCCTTATGTTGAGAAATAGCTTATTTCATCCAAAAAAAATCATGGATCTGTTCATGTTAACGCCCCTGCTTGGAAGCCTTCACTGGCTTTCCCTTAGGACCCAGAGTTGACAGCGCCCTTGCTTAGCAGAGGGGCCTTGGGGTCGGCCTTCTGCTCACCTAGCAGAGGGGCCTTGGGGTCGGCCTTCTGCTTGCCTAGCAGAGGGGCCTTGGGGTCGGCCTTCTGCTCGCCTAGCAGAGGGGCCTTGGGGTCGGCCTTCTGCTCGCCTAGCAGAGGGGCCTTGGGGTCGGCCTTCTGCTCGCCTTCAAGGTCACCCCCAGGCCTCTCATCCGGAGGGACTGTGTCCTGCTGCCCCAGTGGGCAGCCCTCCAGCTCCTGGACCCAGCCTGGGGAGTTTAACTTCTCCTTGAGCCACCTGTGGGTGTATGGGGGACCTGCTCCTTATGTTCACGGGAGGGCTTGGGAAGTAGAAGCTTCACCTGGATGTATGTGGGCTTCCCTCCTTAGCTCCTGGGGGTGGCAATGAAAGCAGCAGGCAGCACCCGGCCTCAGAGCATCTCTTGGAGCAACTCAGCACTTCCGCTCCCGTCTCATTGGCCAACACCAGCCACATGGCCCCCGCCTCCCTTTACATGGTGATGATCCTGCCAAGCGTCTCCAAGGGAGGGAGCCAGGAATATGGGGAAACAGCACAGGCAGCACTAATGATGCTAACAGTTCCCTTTTCTGTGTTCTAGCTTTCCTCCCCACAGGCAGGGTTGCCTCACTCTTTCCTGGGGACGGCCTGGAAGACCCACTTAGTCTGAGTGTCACGTTGGCTTCCCAGGCTGTGGGTGACCGGTATCGGCTCCGAGGGACCCTTCTGCTCACGGCTGCTATGTCCGCTGCGCGGGTCCCCGAGTGGAGGCGGCAGCCAAGAAATGCTGCATTGGGAAAGCAAAGAAGGCGAGCCTAGTGGACACTATGTGACTCCGCCACCTCAAGACCACCTTACACATGTAGAGGGCCTTTCTGTCTGCCCAGTCTGAGCCTGACTGTCCCCTCTGAGGAGGTTCTTTATCTTCTGTGTCTAGATCTGGCTCCAGGAAATATGGTTTTAAATAAACTTAAAATTGGGGTGAGAAATAGTACATGCTCTCTGTCACTAGTAAGGTGCTTGTCTTGCATGTGGCTAATCTGAACTCGAGCCTCAGCATATGGTCCCCCAAGCCCCTCAGGAGAGATTCCTTTGTGCAGTAAGCACTGAGCATGGCAGGTGGCCCAAACTCACACACACACACACACACACACACACACAATAATTGGGGTAAGAGGGCCAGAATGTAGCTTAACAATAGACCACTTGCAAGTATGATGCCCAGGGGTTCAATCCCTGGTACCACAAACACAAAAGCTTGGAGTGATTATTTGGTGAGAGTAATTTTAAGTCTCAAGTAGAGTCTCCTTTAACCCAGGAGTACACGGTGTTGTCGCTACAGCCCTCACAGGTTGGTTTCTTACCGCATTTGAGGAGTGTCCATGTGCCGGTAGTCACAATCATTGCCTTTCAGTCATAGTTCCATGGTGTGCTGTTTTTGGCTTTCTTGCTCTCTTGCCTGCTGGTCTTTTCTCCTTTCCTCCTGTCCTGCCCTCTTCTCTCCATATCCCCCTCCTCTCCTTCTCTCTTAACTTCCTTTAGAGTGCTTTGAGCTTATTGGACTTTGGTGGAGAGTCACACTTTCCCTTCTTATCTGGGGGCTTTTAGTTGGGTATCATTTTAATCTGTTTGGTGGTTTTCACAGTAAGTTTGGAACTGTATCCTGGTTTGATTCATATTTCAAGGTGATTTTCACCTGCCCTTTCTTACTGCAAATATTTCTTAATTTTCTGTCTTACCACCAAGGTTATAAAGATACAATTGTCTTTTCTAACATTATAATCTCTGATCTCCCTACCTCCTGCCTATTAATTGGCCAAATCTCTGAGTACTCTTCCTTCCTTCCTTCCTTCCTTCCTTCCTTCCTTCCTTCCTTCCTTCCTTCCTTCCTCCCTCCCTCCCTCCCCTCCCTCCCTCCCTCCCTCCCTCCTTCCCTCCCTCCCTCCTCTTCCTTCCTTCCTTCCTTCCTTCCTTCCTTCCTTCCTTCCTTCCTTCCTTTTCCTTCCTTCCTTCCTTCCCTTCCTTTTCCTTCCTTCCTTCCTTCCTTCCTTCCTTCCTTCCTTCCTTCCTTCCTTCCTTCCTTCCTTCCTTCCTTCCTTCCTTCCTTCCTTCCTTCCTCCTTCCTTTTCTTTCTTTCTTTGTGTCATGTTCCCCAAAGCATCTAGCAGCCAGCACATGCTATTTACAACACTGTTTTACAGATTCTTGCTTTGGTTCTTAGTTTCAGGATGTACCTTCTAAATTAACACAATGTGGTCACCAAAGAGTTATTATTTTGACTATCCTTCTTTCCTCCCTCCTTTCCTTCCTCCCTCCTTTCCTTCCTCCTTTCTTTCCTGCCTCTCCTCCCGCCATCCCTCCTTCATTTTGACTTCAGATAACTGTGCTTAGCTGTGGCTCTCAAATGAAAGTTAGTTTTATTATTGTTATTATTAAAATGGCCCTTGTCTAGGTGCCAACTTTATATCTGTCAGGATACATTAGATTTGCTGTGGTAACAATTCCAAAATCTCAGCAGCTTAATTCTTTTTCTTGCTCATACTGCATATTTAGGGGCTGAAGTCCCTGGCTAGTGAGTTCACTCAGAGCCCAAATCCGAAGAAGTTTCATCTTGCTACCGTCTCCTGACATCACTTACAGGCAAAGAAAGCATGGGGGATTCAGGTGGGCTTGAAAGCGTCCTCCCCAGGAATGATTCTCATCACTTGTATTTATGTATGAGTGGCCAAAAAATGAGTGACCTGACCACATTTTTTAGGGGTGCGACACAGAGTAGTTAGAGCTGGGGGCGGAAATGTCCCTCTAAAGAGGCGGGATCCTGCCACAGCAGCAGTCTGCCCATCATACAGTCCATCAGCGCTCACTCAGGCTGCACGCGTTCAACAGGGTTGACTGTGTGTCAGCTGCACACACCCGACTCTAAGACCCTGCCTGGGCGCTGCTGATGGTCGTGGCAGAGAAAAGAGCTTCTGCGGAGAACAGTTTACGTGGCCAAGCCTGATGTCAATGGGGAGGGCCTGCAAGTGTTTGCGGTAGTAATGCAGCCTACCACACCCTGCTCCGCACACTCTCCCCATTCCTTGGCGTCTCGGCCATCCCAAACATTTTCATGCCTTTAACATTTTCCTCTCTTTCCATGGACTTTCATCCTTATTATCAGGTCACCTGGCAAGCTCCTATTCACCCCTGAAGACCGGCTCTTATTGTCCCTTCCTTTGAAGGTTTCTGTTATCCTGGTCTCCCAACACATTCTCAATAGTTATTTCCTTCTTTGGTTCTCACTACAGTGGAAACATACCTGAACTGTACAGAGTGTTTGTCACATGATCTTTAAATGTTTTCTTAGATCCCTGACTCCAAATGCAGGAACTATGCCATTATTCATTTTTGTGTTTCCAGTTCTTAATGCACCGTCTGGCACTTCTTTATAGAAAGTGCCCTCTAAGTGCCTATTGATGGATCTAGTTTAAATAGTCTTTTTCCAGAGTGGAATTAAGGTGGTTTTGTTTTAATAGTCAAATAGCGATGGTTCGTTGTTAGAGCACATGAAAGTTGGAACTTGCCAAACTCCCCTACAAACTCCTGTCCTTACAAGCATCATATTACATTTGGGTTAAAACTCCAAATCTTAACCTTGCCTATGAGATTTCACATGATCTGAACTAGGCTTCTCCAGCTTATAATTGGTAGTATGCCTTGCCTTCCTTCCGTGGCTCTGTATCCAACCATATCAGTTAGGAGAGTCTAGGTTAAGACAAACAAACAGAAACAATAAAAAAAAGAGACATTTCCAAATCTCAGCAATCTAAAGCATGGAAGCTTTAGTCCTTACTCTTGATCTGTGTCCTTCCCAGTTGCTGAGGACTGGGATATCGTGGCCTTCCTTTGGCATCCGGTCTAATGACTTATCCTCTTCCGGGACCTTTACAGATCTGGTGCTAGAGAAAAGAGGGCTTTGAAGGGTCTTAGCCAGGCAGAGATGTGCCTTTTCATGAATATGTCCCTTGCTGCTTCTCACAATTCATTGGCTAAGACTAGCCTCATAGCCCTGCCCAGCCTCAAAGGGATCAGGAAGTACAATCCTACCTGCCTGGAAGGGAGACAACTGCAAGTATTTGATGACCAGTCCTAACGACTCCCACACTGCACCTCTCCAGTTCCTCAAGACAAATTGTTTCTTGCCTAAGAACTTTTATGTGATCCCTCCCACCTCTTCCCTGTTCCCTGTTTCTATTTCTGTCTTCCTGTGGATGTTAGCTAACACGACACTTGCACAGACTTGGTGATTTCCGTATCACATCCTTCCACCTCTAAGTGAGGTTCTCCTCTTCTAGTTTTCCAACACATCCTTATGGTTATTTTTTTTCTTCCTAGCAGTTGGGTGAAAAGGTGGTAGATAATGCCCCTAATTTCATTTGAGTGCAAAACTAGTTTAAAGTTAGACACAGAAATCCAATGGATGGAGCTGAAAATAGCAACTTGAGGAAAATAGCCTGGAAGACGTGGAATGCTTGAAGCTACAGGAAAGTTTTATTGATTCCCCTTGAATTCAACTTACCCATTGCTCCCTGGAAAGGGTGAGCGCTTGCAGTGCTCTTCTAGAAGACAACTGCACGTATCCTGTGCACACTGACTCCGAAAGTGAGAGCAGTGACTGAGATGGGTGGGGGTTGGGGGCATCTATCATCCCCTTACTGCAGTCACTTTCCTATGTGGAGGAAAGGGGTGGAGAAACTGGGCAAGAGGGGCTGGAATGATAGTCCAGCAGGGAGGACGTTTGCCTTGCATGCAGTTGACCCGGGTTCGATTCCCGAATCCTATAGGGTTCCCCAAGCACTGCCAGGAGTAATTCCTGAGTGCAGAACCAGGAGTAGCCCCAGAGCACTGCTGGGCATGACCCAAAAAGCAAAAACAAACAAACAAACAAATAAATAATAAATAAGTAAGTAGATAGATAGATAGATGATAGATAGATAGATAGGTAGATAGATAGATAGATGATAGATAGATAGGTAGATAGATAGATGATAGATAGATAGGTAGATAGATGGGTGATAGATAGATGATAGATAGATAGATGGGTGATAGATGATAGATAGATGATAGATAGATAGATAGGTAGATAGATAGATAGATGATAGATGATAAATAGATAGATAGATAGATAGATAGATAGGTAGGTAGATAGATAGATAGATGGATGATAGATAGATGATAGATAGATAGATGATAGATAGATAGGTAGATAGATAGATGATAGATAGATGATAGATAGATAGATGGGTGATAGATGATAGATAGATGATAGATAGATAGATAGGTAGATAGATAGATAGATGATAGATGATAAATAGATAGATAGATAGATAGATAGGTAGGTAGATAGATAGATAGATGATAGATAGATGATAGATAGATAGATGATAGATAGATAGGTAGATAGATAGATGATAGATAGATAGATAGATAGATAGATAGATAGATAGATAGATAGATAGATAGATAGATAGATAGATAGATAGATAGATAGATAGATAGATAGATAGATGATAGAAAAAAGAAGCTGGGCAAGAGAGATTTTCTTTGGTAATTTTTTTTAATTTTATTTTTTAACAATTACAAAAATGTTCATGTTTGGATTTTGGCCATACAGTGTTCCAGCACCCATCCCTCCACCAGTGCCCATTTCCCCCACCCAGTGTCCCCAATTCTCCTCCCCCTCCCTAGCCTGCCTCTGTGGCAGGGTCTCCATCTCTTTTCTCTCTTTCTCTTTCTCTCTCAAGAGATATATATTGACAAATGTTCCTCACAGAAGCCTGAGCCGAGGAGATGAATATTTCCTCTTTATAGAATTTATCCTAAATCCATGTTTCTTCATATAATTGTTTTTAACGCTATCTTGTTTTCCTGAGGTCAAGTGTCAAGGAGCAGAAAGGGCAAATCTTTTGGTCTTCTCTGTACTCATAACATTTATTTAGCATGGTTCTTGGCATAGAAGCGACCTTAATAAAATTTATGTTAAATGTATGTCAGGGCTCCTGTAGACATCCTCCTCTTGGATCAATGCTCCACAAAAACAGGTTCTCATTTTCTTGAGACTGACTCTCAATATTGGAATGTCCCCATCTCTTCCTCCCATCCAGCCTCCGTAAGATTGTCGTCTTGGAACATGTATCCATATCATTGAAGCAAAGAAGGAAAAAGAAGAAAACTGAAATACAAGTATGTGAAATGAAATATCTGGACTTGGCGTTTAGTCAAGGAGGATCTTGTAACTGTTGTACATGCCATCCCCTTTGTGGTGATGTCTTTTTATCTCTTAGAACCTCCACAGAAGCAATGGGATCATAAAAATGACAAGTGTCCCAAGGGGGTTGTCTTTGGGAAAAGACATATCTTTTCCTAAGCATGAATTCCTTTAGTGACATCTTGATCACTTAAATAGGAAGGCTCAGATTTGGAGAGGACTGATTCTGTGCTGCTGACCTTTGAAACAATGTCTACATGGAAATAATTTTGACTAATCAGAGAGCTCAGAGAAGTTTGGTGAAATGGTGAATAGCTGTCATCATGTCCCATAGAGGAGAATTGAAGGAACTGGAAATATTTACCCAGGAAAAAATGTAAGTATGTGTTAGAGTCTCAACTGTTACTTGCAGGAATTACTTGTAGGTTTGGAGTCCTTACTCTATAGGTTTGGAGATCAGTGTGAGTGAATAACTAGGAGTTAAAGAGGAGACTGCTATCCTTTACTGCTAACTTTTAACTGATTTATAAGTTTTAAGTTCTAAGGGAATAACTTTTTGAAGTTGTTATTTGGCAATGGAATATTTGCCTTAAAAATAGAATAAGAAATTCATCCGTTCACAATTTTCCTTATGTGAGACATTTATGCTGGAGTTACGTTAGTTTATGATCAGTTAATTGTATCACCTTATTTTCAAACTCACAAATGTCACTTTTAAATATTCCCTTTGACTGCTTGGAGTAGGCACAAACAATGAGTGGTTTCTCAATCCTGAAATTACTTTGAATTTCAAATTTTGGAAACCCAGGTTGAGTATTTTCTCATGTTCAATGTAGATTGTTGAACATTATTTTACCAAAAGAATTATTTTTAGAACACATTAACCAAAATTACCTAAGATTTAGGATCACTTAAGAAGACAAGATAGTCCATATTTGCGACAGAAAAACTACAAAGTGCTCACCAGCCCCCTTCATTTTTCTTCCTGCACATATAACTAAGCTACATTTGCCAACCTCTTTTACAATGAGGTATGGCCAGCCACATGGCTGAATTTTAGCCTATGTGAAATAAATACCATTTATTGGTCTGACTTACTGAACCATCTTTATCATCTGTGGTTAAATATAAGAGATAGAAAAAACTGTAATATGTCCTTATCTCTGAATCACCACATGGAGAAAATCCCTGACCAGTAATATTTGTACTGGACTTTGTTGGCATGAGGCATCAGCTTTACTTCTGCACCACAGAGCATTTGGGACACATTTATTAAAGCTTCTAGTAGCGTTTGATCCTAGTTGGTGCTGCGGTGCTGCTGACCCTCATCCTGGGAGAGGAGGCGAGATCTGGAAATCTGAGGTGAAGTGAGTAGAGGAGGGTGGCTTCCTGTTGTTAATGTTTTCTTGTTTTCTTCCCGGCAAATCGTAAACTTCATGAGACACATTACCATGTCTTGCATCCTCTTCAATATTTAATTTTTTCAGTGGGTATGTTGAGGCATACCAGGAACCTTGAAAATTTCAGGCAAACAATGTATAAGAAAAGGCAGAGAGAGAGAGAGAGAGAGAAGGAGAGAAGGAAGAGGAGAAGAAGACGAAGATGAGAAAAACAACGAAGATGATGAAGACAGTGAGGAAGATGATGAAGATGATGACGAAGAAGACGGCGACAAAGAAGATGACAGCGAAAAAGACAATGACCAAGATGATGAAGAGGGAAGATGATGAAGAGGAAGAGGAGGAAGAAGAAGGAGGAAGAGAAGGAGGAAGAAGAAGAGGAGGAAGAGGAAGAAGAGTAAGAAGAAGAGGAGTAGGAAGAGGAGGAGGAGGAGAAGAAAGAAAAAGAAAGAAGAAGGAAGGAAGGAAGGAAGAATGAAAGAGAGAAAGAGAGAGAGAAAGAAAGATAGAGAAAGAAAGAGAGAGAGAAAGAGAGAGAGAGGAGAAAGAAAGAAAGAAAGAAAGAAAGAAAGAAAGAAAGAAAGAAAGAAAGAAAGAAAAGAAAGAAAGAAAGAAAGAAAGAAAGAAAGAAAGAAAGAAAGAAGCAAAGTGCCTGCTTTAGAGGCAGGCTGGGAGAGGGGAGGGAATTGGGGACATTGGTGGTGGGAAATGTGCACTGGTGGAGGGATGGGTGCTAGAACACAATATGACCGAAACCCAGTCATGAACATCTTTGTAATTGTTTATCTCATGGCAGTATAATAAAATAAAATAATTTCAGGCAAAGCGTATTTTTGAATATTTTATTCAAGAGTTTTTGAGAATTTACTTTGGGCCTGCCTCTGGTAAATTTGGTGAACAAAATTTGGTGAACTAAAAAAATTTGGCCCTTGCCCACATTTGGGATATAGCAAGGAGAATAATACACATTCAAGAGGCAAATCTAGTTGAGTGAGATAATGGTATGAGTTGGGAGGACAGGGGCTCAGGGTGCATATTTAAGGGACAGCTCTCTGTCACAACTCCCCATCAAAGAGCTGACCTTTGTGGAGGTTGTCAGTTAATGGAGACCCCCAGGAGAGAGCAGGCGTGTCCAGGATAAGAGAGCACTATGGAGGCGAGTGTATGTCCTAGGATAAGGGGATGCATGCACAAGCAGCAGTTAGGAGGTTAACCAGAAGGGAAAAAGGAATAGAGGAGCTTTGAAGGAGGCCTCTCTGGATGTGGGTGTCCAGCGAGCACGTACAGAAGGTCATGCTCTAATTCACGGATACACCCCTCAGATGTAATGGGACCAGCTAAGCACTCAGATGACCACAGTTCTGATATTTCAGCAATTTACATGTTCTTCCTTATGCTTCTCTTAAGTTTGAAACTTTATGCAATAGACATATGTTACACTTGTAATTAAACAAAACAAATAAGTGTTTTACCTATTAGTTGTGACTATACTCTGTGTCCCTCATTGGAGTCTCACAAAAGTCCTTGGAGAAAACTGCTTCAGATCTTCAGTGATGCTAGAATTAGTCTTCTGAAGGTCCCCTTTGACCTCCTTCCCCTCCACTGTGCCAGTCCTCCCTGCTGTGTTCTCAGAAGTGACGATGGCTGTTCTTGGAACTGGTGGCTTTGGTGCAGTGTTGCGGGACTGTATAAGGTATGTGGTTTGCAACCCAAAATAAACTGGGTCATTGTTCTCATGATCCTGACCTACCTAAGAGGCTCCCACAAGCAGAGGTAGACCCTCAATCTACTGTGACATTGAACGTATCTTTTCTGTGATGATTTTGCCCTGGCCTGGGCGTCTAACAGTAGGGAAGAGACCTGCAGATAACTTTGTTTTTGAATGAAGTTGGGGAGGAGATTGTTTCCCATTATTCTGTCAACACACATCTCCATTGACTAGCATGTTGGTATTTGGCCAAATAAGGGATGATGAATATTTGCAGCGAACACCTCAGCACTGGAAAGTCTTGAAATGCTGTATTAGCATTCTCTGAATTATGTTGTGGCAACAAACTACCCCCCAAGTCTCAGAGGCTTTGCACAACATGAGTTTATTTCCTGTGCATATTACCTTTCCACCCTACTTTCAGTCTTAGTTCTTTACTCTGAGACCTAAGCTGAAGGGGGCAGCCCACTCTGAGATATTCCTGGTGTATATCACAGAGGAAGAGAAGAACATTCTCAAAGTTTTGTCCATTCCTAGAAACTTCCATTCACCTTCGATTGACTAGAGTGTATCACTGGGGCTGGAGCGATAGTCCAGTGGGTAGGGCGTTTGCCTTGCGCAGCTGGCCTATGCCGGCCCAAGTTCGATCCCCAGCATCCAATATGGTCCTCTGAGCACTGCCAGGAGTGATTGCTGAGTGCAGAGCCAGGAGTAACCCCTGAGTATTGCCAGGTGTGACCCCAAAAAGCCCAAAAAAAGTGTATCACTGGCCTGATACTACTTGATAGGCAGGCAGTTTGACAAGCACCTTCTCAGCTCTTCAAATCTCAGTTTCTTTCTGTACACACTGCAGATAGTTAAAATACAGCCTGAACATGCATCAGGCCATGCATTATCCTGTGACGATTTTAGGAGATGAATGAATGGTGCTTAAAGCTATGATCCAGGGCTGCAGGAAGAAAGCACGTTGCAGGCAATGTGTAGCATGGTCTCATTGTTTGCATGAATTCCAGAAAGCCGTATCTGTGTGGGAATACTAAGGATAGTGAATGTTTAATCTTGTGCTCGTCACTGTGCTAAACATTTTAACATTTATCTGTTCATTTATTCCCTAGAAAACCAGGAGAAAGGAGTAGAAAGTTCTATTCCAAATGATTTTTATTAGCTGCCTTTCTTGGGGAAGGGATAAGATTTTCTTTTCACTTGATAACTTCTAAATGTGTGTATTGTAATCCACAATGTGTAAGAGAAGGAAGAGAGAAAGAGAGATAGAGAAAGAGATAAAGGACTTGCCATGGAGGCAGGCTAGGGGAGGGGGGAGGGAATCGGGGACATTGGTGATGGGAAATGGGCACTGGTGGAGGGATGGGTGCTGGAACACTGTATGACCTTAACCCAAATATCCAAATATAAACATTTTTGTAATTGTATATCTCACAGTGGTATAATAAAAATTTAAAATTAAAAAAATACTTTGGGAAATTTTTACTTGTCACAGTAGGTGATGAATCAGTGTTTGTTCTGAGGCAAACCCTCATAAAATCTGAGTGCAACACAATGTTAAGTCTTTTCTTATCAGTCTGCAGGTTATCTGGGGTAGACTTCCCGCCACCCGTTCATGTCTTCTTTACTGCATCTGCCTCCCCTGAAGTTTCTTTGGAGAGGGTGGCTTTTTTCTGGAACTGTGGACTTTCTCTCAGTGATGTCTGGATTTGTCTACAACCTGGACAAATCAGAGTGAGGGTCAAATTCAGATTGGTTCCAGGTGTACTGTCCTGGGACCCATTGTCAAGAGGCAGTATCTATCAGGGGTATGTTTTCCTGGCAGAGAGTACGGAATCATGGAAGCTTCGAAAGCCTATGCTTGGTTTACGTAAGCTGAAGCATGTCGCGTTCTATCAGCGGAAGAAAATCATGTGGCGAGTCTTGTCTCAGAGGGGCTGGGAAATCGAGGAGGCGATAGAAGGAGGAAGTGAACATTTGCCAGGTAGAACTCTGCTACAAGGAACATTAATTGCCTATTTCATCAAAAATAAAGTGAGGGAAAGAGAATATTTTCAGGGGTAGTTTAAATTGTGTTCAATATATTCCAAAGTCACACTAAAATTCTTAAAAATACAGGCTCTGCATCTGTCATTATGAGCACAGTGAAAGTCAAACTGACATTAAAGTAACCAGAGTTCTCTGTGCCTGCTGGGCCAGGTAGAAACTGACACCATCTTTCTCACTATCACTATCTTCCCGTTCATCATCTATTTGCTAGAGCGGGCACCAGTAATATCTCCATGTGTCCTGTCTCATGCTAGTAAAACCCAAAGGCATCCGCTTGCTCCAGGAACATAAGGAGCCTCAAACCATTATATTAGGTCATGGGAATGACCTAATATAAGTGTTACTGGTATTTGGCATATCAAATACAACACAAACAGCTTGCCAGGCTTGCCGTGTGGGTGGCATACTGTTGTAGTCACCTCTAAATAAATCATTTATTGATGAACCGTGCGGCTGCTAGCGGCCATGCGAGCCAGGCTGTGATAGTCTGGTCTGCAGGGTGGAGTTGTGATGAGAGGGAAGTCCAGATGTGGAAAATGGCGGCCCTCATGGAGTAGGGGGTCGTCTGGCTTGTTGTGAGGCTCTGCTGGGGTGGCAGGCCAGGGCTAGAACCTGCCATGCCTCCTGGGGGCCTCATGAGCACCTGGGCACAGGGAGAACAAGTAGCAGCTCTGTCCCATGTCTGAGAGTCTCTGGTTCAGCATACCTGGGCCAGATTGAAAAAAAAATCTTTAAAAAATTTTTTTTATTAAAGAGCCATGATTTACAAAGTTACTGATTGTGTTTTAGGTATGCAATAATTCAACCCTGATCCCTCGGAATTGATACCATCTTGGAACATGCTGCACGTGGTGTGGCATTGTGAGTATCATGGAGAGACTGAAATGGCACTCCAGACACCTCACTGCTACTTGTGTGGCCATCTATAGTCCAGAGAACTTAAATCATGAAATCACAGATTCCCAGACTTAGGAGGGACTCCAACGCCCATGGCGGCAGGTGCCTCCTAACTTTGGGACAGCTGCCACTGCCAATTATAGCCATTCTTGGCTGGGTGTGTCTCATTGTTGGAAAGTGGTTATGGAAATCAGCATTCTTTTACTTAACCAGCAGGGACACTGAGCTTGCTAGCTGTGACTTACCTGAGTGTATATAGTAAGTTAGTGGCCATAAATGGGTTGGAAACCCAGGCATTTCTTTGTTTTTCTCTTTGGATTTGGGGCCACACCCAGTGGTGCTCAGGGCTTACTAACCTGGTTTTGCACTTGGGGATCACGCCTGGCTGTGCTGGAAGCCCGCATGGAATGTTGGTAATTGAACTCAGGTTAGTTGTGTGCAAAGCAAGTGCGCTACTTGCTGTATTATCCCTCCTGCCCCCAAACCCAGGCATTTCCAGAGGGCACAGGGCCTTTTTCTTTGTTTCTATACTTCATACATACATTAAGTATATATCGGCCATTCAGGAACATTCATTAGGCCCTGAAACTTCCATTATTTTCTTTAAAAATAAATCACCTTATTAAATCACCATTAGCCACTGCTTCCTATATCTGAAAGAGCCCAGATCTCTAAGACTAACTTACTATGAGTCCTATGAAGAAATACTGGAGCTGAAATGAAGAACTGCATGTTAAATTCCTTAACACATTGACCAGGAAACACTGCCTGTTCTAATCTCCTTACTAGTCTAGACAAATGAGAGAATGTCTGTTGGTATAGTTCCTGGGAATAAATTTGCATAAATAAGATATTTGCTGAGGAATTTGCTCGGGTAAGTAATATTTCTTTTGTTCCAGCCTTCACCCTCATTTCTCCTTATTCTAACATATCCACTGACATTTCTAAAATCAACATCATGTTTTTCTTTACATAAGTTTACTTTTAAAAACTCTAAAAGTATTTATAGACAATGGTACATTACTGTTATGAATGCATAATAACTGCACACATGTACATTGTAATAACTGTACATTCCATAAACATGAACTTAAAGATAAATATCCATGAAAATAAATAGATGTGCCTATGTGACACTGACAGTTGTCTCTTACTTTGCAAGGAGTAGGCATTCTCCGCTGGTCTAGTGGAAAAGTGGAGACAGCGGAATCAGGAAAGCTTGAGCTCAAATCTCAATGTGTTCTCTTTTCAGTGGTGTGAACTTAGGGAATTCTAATTGGTTGAACATCTGTTTCTTGTTTGTAAAATAGAATAGCAATAACTTTCTCACAGCTTCTGTGTGTGTATTTATGTATATGTTCAAAAAGCAACTAGTGGCATTCCTTTCTCCGAGTAGTTATTAAAAAAGATGTAGCTGTCATCTTGGCTCCCAGTCACAGCCACTCCCGCCATAATGGTAGAGTGCAGTATATTGCTACTACATGAACAATCTGGGGCAGTAATAATTTTACCAGATTCTTACTGAAGGATTAACTTCTAAGGCTAGGAAGTGTGGAAATGTGCTAAGTGTGTGACTGTACGGGTCTATATATAGTTGGGCTTGGGCTGAAATCTCTCGGGATGAATCATTTATCATCCCTGAGCCTCTGTTTCCTCAGTGGCAGATAAGTGTGTGATGGCTGCCTATACTTGCTCTCAAGCACTTGCACAAGAATGCTGAGAAATCCACTGGGGGTCCTGGTACCAGGGTTTCTGCTACAATGTGCCGTATATGTTTCAGAGAGATCTGCATAAAACCACTGGCTGAGATAAAACTATCCAAATGAAAACAAATAAATGTTCATTTCTGAGTCAATTAATGTACCCCTCACTGTATCACTGTATCACTGTCTTCCCGTTCATCATCGATCTGCTTGAGCGGGCCCCAGTAACATCTCCATATGTCCTGTCTCATGCTAGTAGAGCCCAAGGGCATCTGCTTGCTCCAGGAACATAAAGAGCCTCAATCCATTCCGGAATGAGGTCTATAATTGTTAATGGTATTTGGCATATCAAATACAACACGGGTAGCTTGCCAGGTTCTGCCGTGCAGGTAGCATACTCTTGTAGTCATCTCTAAGTCCAGCATTTATTGATGAACCACGCTGCCGCAAGCAGCTGCACAAACCAGGCTGTGATAGGCTGGTCTGCTGGGTGGAGTTCTGACGGGGGGAAGTCTGGATGTGGAAAACGGAGGCCCTCATGGAGTGGGGGGTCGTCTGGCTTGTTGCAAGGCTCTGCTGGGGTGGCGGGCCAGGGCTAGAACCCGCCATCCCTCCCGGGTGCCTTGTGAGCGGCTGGGCACAGAGAAAGCCAGTAGCAGCTCTGCCCCCATGTCTGTCTCTCAGCTACCCTACAGAGTGCAAAAGAGGATTCACCTTAAAACTGGTGGTGTAGCTCCAGGAAGGCCTCCAGCTATGATTCTGCTGAAGAGAAAGGAAGGAACTTCTCAGAGTTCTGTGCATTGTGCAGTCAACTCTGACAGGAGTGTGGAGGCAAACGACCCTGAAGGAGAGTAATGATCCTGGCAGACTTACTCAACACATTCAGTTGTGTTTGAACATCTCTGCTTCTCAGTGAGACATACCAGGAATGATCCCTCTTGAGAAAGTGACTTGTTTGTTTCCCACTCTTTCCCTCTCTTTAATGTCGCTTCTTCCTTTTTCATAGCATGTTCCAGCATCATATTTTATGGCATCCGATGGAGCAGGGGATGCTGAGGGGCTGAAGCCCCAGTTCGGACTTCCTGGGCAAAGCCAGCAGTCTCCCAGAGGGAGGCTTCATTCTGGGACATGGGTGAGTCTTTCGCTTGGTGTCTGTCTTGTTCTCTTCCCAGCCTTACTTCTCCACTCTCTCTTCCTTAACTTCGGCTGGGAATTTTCTTCCTTACTTGCCTGTGTGTGCTCCTGGAAAGATGGCTCTGTCCTGTTACTCCCTGTGCTCTGCAGGACCACACTGAATCCCAGAGCAGCGTGGTTCTGTGACATGAGGCAGTTGACATCCCACTAGGAAGTGACGAATCTGGGATCCAGTATGTGGGCCCTGGGCTCTCCTTGAGGATCACCTTGACATGAGGTGGGAGGTTCTCCGTCAGGATACAGAGCTACATCCTGCTGGATCATCAACATCTTTTCATTTCTTGCTCTCAAGTAAAGTGGGGGTACCTCAGTGGACCCCGCTTAGTTACCTCAGGAGACCAAGATGAGGCATGCTCATTTTCCACCTCAGGTCTCAGCTTCCTTCCTTTTTATCCCCGACTCTCCTCTCTCCTTCCTCGCCTGCTGTCTTTTCTTCCTCTCAACAGGTAGCTCTGAGACCTATTCCGTGACAGACTGTACAAGGTCCTGGGATGAAGTATGTGTGTTTGGGGTGAGCAGAGTGCGTGTGGGTGTGAAATACGCTCTCGTGGCCTAGAGGTTAGGTGCTTACTTCCTTGGCACCACATGACCGAGATCTGACCACAGTCTATCAGTTAGTCCTGACATGAACAGGGCCAAATTCCTCTCTCAATTCCCATCCTTATCTGTCAAGTGACTTCATAATAAAGCCTGTTTCAGAGGGTAGTTATGTATGAATAGTAAATGATATGTAAATTAGAATAGTGCCTGACCTAGTTAAGTGCTCAATAAATAAATGTTAACTGTAATTACTAGCATTATGATTGCTAAATACAGATTATAAACAAATTAATATAAAAGTCTAAGTAGAGAGTGATAGGAGTGAAAAGAATCCCTAGACCCTTGGTCCTTGCTGGGGTGTGCCGGAGAACTCTCTGATAGAGAGGCATTAGGAGATGGGGGGTCAGGTGTGGACGTAGAAGATCTCACTCTGGTCTCTGGTTTGAAGAGTTCCATTGAGGAACTGGGTATAGAGAAGAACCAGAAAGGGCCACTCCAAAGGAGCTGACTGACATTGGTAGGAGGATGGTCGTATCGAGGGAGTCCAGGTGGGGAAAGGCAGAAAGAGCCTTCCTCAGTGACCAGGAGTTGTGACCTTTCAATTATGGGCTTTGGTCACACTTGGTCCATTGATCCACTGGCTCAATCAAGAAGCCTTGGATTCTGGATGCCCAGTTGAACTCTCATTGCATGGGAAGCCTTCAGTGGAGGCTTTGAGTTGCTGGAGACTGGATACATCCCCACATAAATCACCACGGCTGCTGGGCCACTGTTTCCTTTCTTAGAAAGAATAGAGTACAGTAAGGAAAGGAAGCATGATGAATATGTGTCTCCGTAAGTTTGAAACAGGCTGTATGACTAGCCATGTACAGTGTGGGCAACCTTGGCGCTGTGATGTCATTTGCCTGTTTTCAAGGGCTCCTTCTTATTGAATTTTTTCGCCACTTTCTCTGCTCGTATTGGAATGTTGCTCGATGTCTTCAATGTAGTGACCAGCTATCACTTTGAAATCTTCGGGTTATTAGGTATTATGTTTGGGGTTTTTCAAGCATAGGATTTTTGACCATGAGTGCAGATGGATTCCTCGGTCTCTGCTATGCTTAGTATTTTAGCTGCCTTCTCAGGTCAGGGGTGGAGTAGAGGGCTCTGAGATGAGGTCCTGTATTAGGGGTGGGCCTGGGGTGCCAGGGCCTAGGGAATCCTGGCCAGATTTACTTGTCGGGGTGTTGGGAGCAGAGCTCAGGAATACTCATTCAAAGAGTGACCGACTGAACACAGTATATTTTAGTTTGTTGGGTGGTGGGTGGGTAGGTCACTTGTGATCTTTACTTCCTATTGATAGCAAGAAAACAGGGCCAGATCTGTTGTTGTTTGTTTTGGTTTGGGGATATACCTGGCAATGCTAAAAGCTTTTACCTGTTTCTGTGCTCAGAGATCACTCCTGGCAGTGCTGGGGATCAAACCTGGATCAGCCACATGCAAGATCTTCCTTAGCACAGTACTGTTTCTCTGGTCTCAGATCATTGGTTTGATCTGAGAAATGACCAGATCATTTCTCTGGTCTCAGATCACTGCAGAGCTGACTCCCAGTCACCCATTTATAACCCAAATTAGAGTGTTTCAAGGTTATTCCTTCAATAAATTTCATTCCTTGGTGTGAGAGAAGTTTTCTCAATGGACAAGAAAACAGTTCAGTGATGGTTAGAACCTGGGAGTTCTTGTTGTTACTCAGAACTTAACTTTTCTCTGCTTTCTAGATTGGTAGGATGTGTGAGCTTCCCTTGGTTCCTTGGAAAAGCTGGGGAATTACTGAGCTATACATTCTCTGAGGTCCTTTCTAGGAATGAGATCCTCGGAGTCCTGTGATCCTAATTTTCTGTTTTGTTTCATTTACTAGAATTGCATATGTGTGTTCCTACAAATCCTTCTAGTTTTATCTCAGGAAATATGCTTCAACTTTGCTTAGCAGTTTACCTCTTGATCCGTGTGTGTGTGTGTGTGTGTGTGTGTGTGTGTATGTGTGTGTTCAATCAAGATATTTTAAAATTTATTCTAATTTTGGGTTTACACTATGCATTCATTGCTCAGGGTCTACTTCCAGCTTTTCTCTGGGATTGCTTCTAAAGGCGTCTGGAGGGATGGTGTGGTGCCAGGGATACAACCTGGGCCTCCTGCATGCAAAGTGCAGGTTAAGTCTATAGAATTCTCCCCTCATACCACAAGGTCTTTATCGCTGACGTCAATGGCAACTCAGCAACTGTGGGATGTATTTGTGAATCCTTAATTATCAAGAACCTCACCCCACACATGAAAACACACACACACACACACACACAAGAACCCTTGGATTATTTAACTTCCTCAGATGGAATGCTAGATCCAAAGTCATAAACTGCTTCATGCTTTTATTACCAACTGCCAGATTGTTGTGACGCTTTTGTTTTATGTAAGCAGCAGTATTGCTGATAACACTTGTGGTAATTATTCACAACATTATCTCAAATAATTAATCCAATCAAGAAGCACTTCCTTCCCTCCCTCACCCCATGTCAATATTCTTGGCATCTGAGACTTTAGTAGTGTTCCTAAAGCTGCTCAGATCAGCACCGCATGCCCAACCGTAGCCAGAGAAAGGGAAGAGCTGCTCCAGGTTCTGGTGCTGGTGATGTCCTTCTCTGGCCATTTCAATTCAGCCTTCTCGGGTTTTTTGATGATGATGATGATGATGATGATGATGATGATGATGAGGAGGAGGAGGAGGAGGAGGAGGAGGAAGAGGATATAGATAACTATACCAACCTGTTGATACCATTAGTTCCAGTTTGGGGAGATCTCTTAAACAGTGTTCTGGGGCCTGTGCCCAATGATACTTAGCCAACTCAACTGGACAGTTCAGTGGTTGAGTCTAGTGATGTCTTGCTACTTGGGTCCAGTCTGCTGAGGTCACCAGGGCCTCCAGGGCCACGCCCAGGTTATGCAGTGTTGGGAATTGAACTTGAGACTGAAAGCATACAAGGCATGTATTCCAGCCCTGCGTGCTCTCTTCCTTGTCCCTCAAGCCCAATTCACAGACAAGGAAACTCCAAGGCACTGAGGAATTGCCAGCCAAGATTTCCATCTGGTCCCTCTGACTCAAAGCTGGGCTTCTTTCACAGAAAGACCCACACCACTCCTGCAGTGGGAGTTCAGGGTCAGGAGCCCTGCCGGGATCAGCAGGTCTGTCAAGTTCTGCAGGGCAGAGCTGTTTATCGTTGCAAAGGACACTCATCACTGGGCTAATTACATTAATTGCTGCCCACTCGGTGGCTAGGTGGGTGGCTTAACAACACCTAGCAACTGTGGTAATGATGCCTGGGCCTGCCTTCTGCGTGAAAACATCTGACTCCGTTTTTTTTTTAATTTCTTTTTTGTAAACTCCTTGCTGTGATGGCCAAAGATCATAATTATAGGTTCTATTAGCAGGAAGTTAGCGATTCTCCACCTTGTAGGGCAAAGGTCAAGATGCCGACCTTTGCCCTCCATCCAGAAGGGCGGGAAGCAAAGATTTACTGTGTAACATTGGCATGCCTTACACTGGGTTCCACCTTTGTATTCTTAGTCGGAGGATAGCTCAAATGGAGGCATCTTAGTTTATTTTGTTCCTTAGGGGTCCCAATCACCTGCTTTGGGATCACATAGCCAAGCAAGGGTGGAGAGGCTGAGAATTTAGGATCCACCAGAGTCCACATCTAGTCTCCATTCCCCCATGGTAGGGCTCAGGAAGGCACTTTTTCATTGTGATGCTTGGAATGGGATGACATCACTGGGAACCATTTCCAGAGAATCAGAGAGGCTGGGGACTGGGTGTTTGGGGAGTTCAAGTGAGGGGATGAATACTCAACATTTCACCCTTTTGGCTCTCCCAGCCCTTCCTTGAGCTTTCCACGGAAATGTCAGCAGCGTTCTCCTGTTGACTCCCTAGAAGTCATTTGAAGTATCCATCCTTGTATTTCTTGAGAATGGACAAGATCACTTTGGCAATTCATTTGTAATTGGGTAAGTGACTTACCTGCCCCCAGAGACCCAGATAACAGTGGCTAATTTAGGAAGCAATTGACTTTGGAATGCTGGCATGTGCAGCTTTATGGGTGTGTGCCCGTCTATATGCTGATGTATACGAGCCAGCAAATGCAGTGTGTATGTTCTTCAGGGAAGTCCTAGACTCCGGTAGAATTACATGATTTGGTTCCTTTCATACTTCCCATATACCTGTTAAGGCTAGTTAAAAATATACTTGACTAAAGGTAAAAGAAACAAACAAACCAGATTATATAATGACATGGGGTTGTGGGTAAAATACAGAGCAAGAGCAATGTGTTGAATCTTGTTGCCTCTGCCATTTTGCAGGCTGTTGAGTCTTGGGCAACTCACTTAACCTCTCTGGGCACCAGTTTTCTCATTTCTAAAAATAGGTATAATAATAGTTGTGACCTCATGGGGTAGCTGGCCATCACGGAGGTCTCAGAGGACAGGGATTATGTCTAAATACTTCTCTACACCCAAACAGAGAAAGGACTGGAAAGGGTAGATATTGGATTTAAAATTACCCCTCAATAGATTCAAGCACGCCCCTCTGGGCTATGGCCTGAGAGAACTTAAGTTCTCTAAACCTCAGATTCCTCATGGAAATGGAAGCTTATTACTCCTCCTTTGTTTTATTTATTGTCACATGACAACTGAGGCTCTTCATATTCCTGAAGCAACCTAGATGCCATTGGGCTACATTGGCACGTGATAGGGTCCAATGGAAATGTTACTGGTGCCCGCTCGAGCAAATCGATGAATAACGGGATTCAAGTGATCAAGGGAAGTGATCACATGACAACTGAGGATGTCTGAAGACCTCTTACAGTGGTTGGCGTACCAGAAGCATCTGTATCCCTTTCTGTCCAGAATCTGAGATCGCACAATTAATGGCTACTTATCAATACTTAAGACATGTCTGTCTCTCATGATCTGGTTTAGTTTTCTTGCCTTTTCCCCCTTCCTTCTTTTCCCCTCTCCTTTTTTCTTCTCTTTCTTTTTTAATCAGTTCCTACATACTGTGACTCAACCCCTCCATTACCTATTCCCTGGATTTGGATGATAGCTTCCTCATATCCATTCGAGCCCCTCTGGTATTCGTCGTCACGCAATATACCTTATCCTAAGCCAGGCCTTGCTCCTTCCTCCCTTGCCTGTGGCTCCCAGGGATGCCCACTGTGATCTTCAAGGCTCAAAACTATATGTTAAACGTTTCCTGGCAAACTCACTGACCCGGCTTCATAATGCTCTCATTCTGCTCCAGTCTCAGAGGCCTGGCCTTTGGTGGAATTTCCAAGAACTTTCTAGCTTTAGGGGTCTTTGGTCTTTGAATTTCCCCTCTCTGTAGGCTTTATTCTCACTTCCTCAGGCCCCTGTCCACATTACGCTTTATCAGAAAGGCCTTTCTCCCCCTGAGCTGAAACAATATCTATGAGCATCTGCAACCCTCCATGGTACTTTTTGAATCCTTCCTACTCATCAGTCATATCTCAAGGTTGCTTCTTTTAACCCAGTAGATCATACACTAAGTGTAGGCCACTTTCTGTTCTGATGTATCCTCAGAAGCTTAATAAATATTTGCTGGGTCCATGACTGTGTGAGACCCCTGTCTGAAACGGTAGACGTTCTAGGTGTATAGATGGTCTTCTGTCCCTCATGGGCCAGCATCCGCCACTTAAACCAGGTGCTAAGCAAAGAGGAACATCTGCTCGTTATTGATTCTTTACATACATATATGCATGCATGCATGCATGCATGCATCTCTCTCTCTCTCTCTCTCTCACACACACACACACACATATACACACACACAGGGACCAGCATTGTCTGTTGGTGTCAGTGACATGCCTTTTGTGCTTGTGCTTTGGGCCGTGGTTGTCTAGAATTGCCATGAGCGCCTCATAATAGGAGTGAGTCTGCCCCCTGCGTGTACATATCCATCATAGATAACCTTCCATCAAGGTGTAAATATAGGCCCACCACAACCAACGGAAAATTGGACGTGTGCGACCTAATTGTTCTCAGCTGGCGAAAACAAAAAACACAAAGTTGGTTAACATCTACTCCCCCTTCTCTATCCTGTCTCTCTCTTCCTTGTGCTAATTCTGTGCTTGTCACGCAGCCTGGGGACTTAGGGAAGTGAAAGATATCAAGGGGAGACCTGGAGACCAATGCCTGTACTCCCACTTACCGTGATATTTCCTGCAGACCTTTTCTCCTCCCCAAGCCCCTGTTTCCTCTTCTGTCACACGGGTCTCCTTGAAGGCGAGGGAGTCAGGGTCAGTGTGGTTCACTCAGGAGAGCAGACAGCAGATGCCAGTACCTTCCTGCTGACAATGAGCTCTGAAAACCTTTCTTTGGTTTTGCTCCACCTTGAGGGGAAATAGCCCAGTTCAAAACAAAGACAGGGCCACTGAGAACGAACACCTCACTGCGCTTCCCTGGAGGTTCTATATGTGTACGGCGAGGCTGGAGACCTGGGGCTCATGGAACACAGGCCACAGTTTCTGCCTCTTGTAGTTTCTTAGGCAAGGTGGCCTGAAACACCACAGAGGTCCTCTTGCACAGCTCTGTAGGTCAACGTGTCTCAGAGCCACACCCCTCTCCAGGCCACAAGAGGAGAATCCTCTGATTCCTGGCCTCTTCCAGCATCTGGGGACGACTGGGCCTTGTCTCTGTATTCATATGGCCATCCACTCTGGAGATCTCAGTCACAAACGTCCCTGTCCTTTCTGTTCCTGAGGCTCCCACTTGGATGGAGAGCAGATATGCCTCCAGAATTAAGTCCTTCTTGGGATCGTCGATTTTATTCCATCTACTTCAAACTGTATTTCCAAGTAAGTGCACAGCGTGTGATATCTCACTGGGGGTGGAGGTGGTAGGGACATACCGCACTTCAGTGTCCCTTAGGAATTTCAGATCATGCTGAGGGACAGCAACTCCTCCCCTCCGCAGCTGAGCAATCTGAGTTGCAAGTAAAACTTAAAAAATGCAACTGGGGAAGTAGGGCAGGACTTGATTCATTTTCTGGTCCAGAAGCATTCACTCACTGAGTGCCTGGAGAGATGCATGGTGGGGAAGCAGGGATGAGAAGACACAGTTTGCACCTCTTAGGAGGTAGGGACATAGACTCAGGCATCGCCAGCTCAGCTTGGCAGGGCTGCAGAGGTGGGCACTAATTGGGGTGAAGGGATGCATGTAAGACAACCCTAGACAGTGTTGATCACAGAAGACTTCCTGGAGGAGGGGACTGCAGTCAACCATGCCCCAAAAGAAAGGAGTTCTAGGAAAGAGGAACAGAAATAGAAAGCTGGATATCACTGTGCAAGGTAGAGGGTGGTGGGCTAGTGGAGTCAGGAGTTGGGTAATATGTGGTAAGTCAGGAAGAACACAAAGGAGAGCCCCAGAAAGCTCTTGGGAAATGACCAGATCTTCACAAGGAACACTAGAATCAGAATCACCTTTCCAAAACAGGGCTATTTACCCCCCCAGTATATTTAAGCATAGTTTAAGCTTTATAAAGAAGCATCATATAGACAACACAGCTTTTAAAGAACACCATGGTTATAAAGAGAACAACACAAATCATGACAGTGCAGCTCAGTAAGTAAGAGAGTGGCTCTGTGGTTCTCCCGTGTAGTGACTGGGGTGGGCATGATCAGAGGACATGAAACTATGGATGCTGGTTATGGGCCCAGGAACCAGAAATTCTTCTGCGAAACGCCCAATAGGAAAAGGAACGTAGGGTCTGGATGGCAAGACTGAGTTTCTAGATCCACCTGGTCTGGGGTGTTCCATGCAGGAGTCAGGCCACGCGCCTCTTTGCTCTTCAGTTACACCCTCTGTCGAACTGGCTAAGAGCACCTTCTGGCTTTGGCTAGCTGGAACTCTTTGCCTTCTATGCAAATCCATTGTCAAAATGCTTCTCAGGCTAAGTCTCTCAGCTCTGAACAAGGCTTGGCATCCCCTTCCTTCACCTTCAGTGGGGATTCAGCTCAATGAGGAAGGAAGGATTCGTGGCTCTTTTGCAGTGCTTTGATTCTCAGGCACATGCTACCAGATCTGAAGTGTCAACCCAGCCTCTGTGTCTGTCCTGCTACTCCACTCCTGCTCTCACCCAACCTGGAGCTTAAGGGGCGGTAGAAGGAGCGCTAAGAGTTTGGGCCCTATAAGGAGGCTCAGGAAGGCGAGAAATCAGCTTCTCCCCTCTTCCCCGAGGACCTACTTTCCCCAGCTCTGTTCTGCACACTTGGACTTCTGTGGTGGGGTGGTGGGAATCTGGGGGACACAAGGCACTTGCACGCTCAGTCTGTGGGTTCCCTTGTGAAAGAAAATGGGCGCATTACAGTGCAGAGCCCATGGAAGGCAAATACCCACAAGGGGTTAGGCAGCAGAAGCGACTGGGTAAAAGCCCATAAAGCAGACGAGTCCAATACCAGACTCTCCCTCCGCCCTCCCACTGCAGATTCCTGCTATGTGGGCAGAAAGAGCTTGGCGCCCAGCATGGTTTCACTTGCAGGTCTCCCTCGCTCCTCGAAACATGCCCCAGAGCTAAGCCCAGCAAGCCCAGCTTCCTGAGAAGAGGGCTGAAATTTCCAGCGACTTGCTCAAAAGACCTTAGCACTGCTGAAAGGGGGCACTGGGACTGCACGTTGGTGTTTCTGCAATGCCCCCTGCCCTGCCCCTCTTACCCCCCATCCCACCCCTTCCTTGATGCCAGAGGAAGGGAGCTGAGGTGCTATCAGGCAGCATCGCATTACAGGCATTTTTAGTCTCTGTGTCTACTTGTCAACAGGTGTGTTGACATGCCTGCTCGCTGAGTCGTCACAATTCTGTTTTGAGGAGGCTCCGTGCATCTCTGCTGGCCAGGCCAGACTCAGGGAGAACAGGAAAGGAAGTATGTGGGTGGTCGGTCAGCCCCCTCTACAAGCAGAAGGATTGAGAAATGGCTGTGTAACTCTGTGGGACTTTCTTTTCTTGGGGTGAAGTTGGGGATGGGGGTGGGTTATTTTCATGTCTGGTCTGTTTCCGAAGACATGGAGTGTCCTGCCTAGGCCTATGTGTCCCTAATTCTTTAAAAAGAAAAAAGAAAAAAGGAAGGGATATTGATTTAGTATCCTTCAGGTGTCGGGTGTGCTGGCTGTCTGCTCCTATTTCCCATCAGCCCTGCCATCAACACCTATTTCCCATCAACACCTATTTCCCATCAGCCCTGCCAAGGAGCCACCAGCATGCGGTATCTCCGAGACAGGTTGGGGAAGGTGAACTGCTGGAGCCTGGTCACCCAGCTGCTAGTGTAGGCAACACAGCGCCCCTTCTCGGCGCCAGCCCAAGCATGGGTCATTGGCATTTGAATGTCGTTGGAATGTCTTCTTTTTCAACCCAGCTATAAATGTTCCAAACCTATGGATATCTAAATGTGCCCCTCCTCATTCTCTTTTGTCTTTCCTTTTTTGATTTTTGGCTTTTTGGGTCACAGCCTGAGAAGCTCAGTGGTTACTCTAGGCTCTGCACTCAGGAATTACTCCTGGCAGACCATATGGGATGTCGGGGATCAGACCAGGGTTGGCGTGTACAAGGCAAATGTCATCCTGGCTGTACTGTGCTGCTCTGGCCCCGCCCCTCCTTTTTTTTTTTTATTTAGGAAGGAAATGTTTGATCCTTTCTTTCCTGAGGAACTTAGCAGTTTTTCCATTAAGGGAACATCTTTCCTTTCCCAAGTCTCTACCACGTCATTTGTGTGTGACGTCAGAAGGGTACAACGTGGTGATCCTGGTATACCTGGCCATTCTTTTTGAAGACATCTGGTCTCCCTTTCAACTCCCTTCTCTGTCATCATGGTTTGTGGTTGTGAGCGGCAGGAGCTAAGATGAGGAGGCAGAAGCTGAATTCCGGTGGCCTGAAAGACCTGATGTATATGGGGTCCACGGGACATGAAAATTGGAGACACTGGAAACAGGTTCCAGAGGTCTCCCAAAGACTCCAGGTCCTCACTCACCCAGTGCACTGCAGAAAACAGAGACTATCTTTAATCACTGTCACTTGTCTTTCTGTTATTTATCGATTTGTTTGAGCGGGCACCAGGTTGTCTCCATTCATTGGGAATGAGGTTCATTATTAACTGTTTTTGGCATGTCAAATACACCATGGATAGCCTCCCAGGCTCTGCCATGGCTCTGGGTTCATCCCAGGGGGCCCAGTCTTTTTCTATCTCAGACCATCAACCATCCAGGGCCCACGGGGCAGAGCCCTGAGTGTAGACAAGCCTGTCTCCTGTCTGCCACCTGCCTATGCAGCTGGGCACCGCAGCCACACCTACAACATCTCGAGGGGCAGAACACCTTTGCCCTCTGAGAAAAGCCTTTAAAGGGCCACCAGCTCCCTGTAAGAATAGGTGACATTCCAGAATACCTTAATGGACTTCATATTCTTCACTGGGAAGATGGATAGATAGATCAACCTTTCCAAAAGTGGAATAGGTACTAAACACAAAGATCTTTGCCACTTTAGTGCTTAGGAGTTTTCAAATCGTTAAGGCCCCTGGAAGCCAGGAACAGAACGAAGGAGCAGTGGGAGGAGCTGTTGGCCTGGACTGGGCTGAGGAGGGGCTGAGCTTTGGGCTGGTGGTCAGGGTGCCTTCTGCTCCACTTCTCCCCTCTGTCTGCTCTGCTGTCCTTCAGGGAAAGCTTGGCACTCCCACCCCTGCTCACAGCCCTCTCAGGGAACTGGTTTTCAACATGGAACAGGGCTTAGGCAGAAGTCAGGAGGTGCCCTGAACTTGGTCTCTTTCTCTAAATGGACGGAATTAGAGAGAAATTGGGTTTCCCCTCTCATTTCTTTTGTCTCTAACGTGTCTCAATTTCTATCTTTAAGTGGAGTCCTAGAAATGCCTTTGAAGAATTTGTCAGATCTGTCAGTATTTATCCAGACTTTCAACTGAAATATGATCAGGTCAGGACCTAGTGCCAAGTGGGGATAAAGTGACGTAGGCAATAGATGGCTCTCCTGTCCTCATAGGAGTCCGCCCTGGCCACCAGTTCAGCAGAATGTCGTCCTGCTAGACCACTGAGACCTCAGCCTCCTAGGGCACACCAAGCTGTGAGTCACGTGCAGGCATTTTGTGGATCATGCAAACCCATGGGCGCGTTCAGGGAGCTCTTGTGGCAAGCCTTGAGTCGGGAGCAGCTCCCAGGAGTCGGGAAAGGTTGTGGGAGCTCCGGCCAAGGGCGTGTGTAATTGCTAAATAGTTTGTTTGTTGAGACACCTGAGAACAAGTGGATCTGCCTCTACCTGCCTGGTTCTCAGGGGGCCACTGGCTGGGAACAAGGACAGCTTCCCATGCCCTGTCTTTCCCGGAGGTGGAGTCAGTGTGGAGAAGCCAGGGAGGTGTTAGCATGACACTCAGGCCCTACCCAAGAGGCCCGAGTGGTCGTGGAGCCCACTCTATCCAGTGGAAGAGAGAACCAGGCCCTATCTCACCCCAGGCCGACATCAGGAGCCCATTCTGTTCCGTGGAAGAGAGAACCAGGTCCTATCTCAGTAGAAATAACCTGGGCTAAAAGCTGGGGATCCATTTGGATTTGAAAGCTGGATCTGGAGCCTTGGGCAAACTACTTCATCTCTTTGAACCCACTCTTTCCTGGGTTAGACATCAAGGGTGGGCGTCTCCCAAGCGCTATGCGTATACTAACTCTCAAGCACCGAAAAGTAGTCCTTGGGACCAACCATAGGCTTGATGGTTGGAATGACAGATATTCCTTGACCCGGATTAGCTCCTGTTTCTGTGCAGCATGGGAAGACCATGTTAGAAACATTTTCAATGAGAAAACTGTGAAGGAGGGCTGGACTTATCTTTAGGCTAAGCCATGAAGGAAGAGTGAGCAGATTCAGAGGCATTTAGCTCTGATTTAACGCATCTGCTAACCAGCTGCCTGATCTTAGGCAAATTCTGGCCTCTTTATGTCTTGATTTTCTCTTTTATTAAATGGAACTGAGTTAATGCTCAAGGCTTGCCTCTGTGGACCACGTGTGGATTGGATGCCAATTAGGAGCTCCACTAAGTTTGGTGCTGAGGGTACAAGCACAGGACACAGGAGTGAACCCAAGGGCGCACACCAGCTAGGGAGACAGACCACTCATCAGGTCCTTCTAACAGAGCATAGACTGGGTCGAATAGTGTGTTAAGTAGAAAGGAGGAAGGAGCTGTGAAGGGCATTTGAGGGAGAAGGAATTCATGGGCAAAGGCTAGGGGGTGAGGGGCCCATGGGGGTGCCAGTGGCTGCTCGAACAGGCCTCCCTGCAGAGTGGACCTGTGCACAGGAGAATACTGAGGGCTTTAATGCAGGGGAATTGGGGGTAACATCATCATTTGTGCTTTCCAGGAAGGACTCCCGGCATATGTGTGCATGTGCCACTGATTTCCAGAAAGCAGTTAGGGTAAATGGACGTTTCGTCTTCCTCCTGCTTCTTTTTGCTTCCTGCCTTGCTCATACAAGGTGGCACATAAATAAACCACATGGTGTGCCCTGTGTCCTGTTTGGCCATCTAGGGGTCCATTACTACACAGCCCCCATTTTTAAATGCGGTTCCTGACAGAGCATTACCCCGGTGTGAAGTACAAGTCTGGACAAAAGTGTCAGGGTGTGTCTCTGCATTTTCTGGCTGGTGTTAAGGTATAGCCCATAGGATATAGGTCAAAGGAAGTTCCCCAGACAGTCTCAACCAGTCACCCAGGGATTCAGGGAGGGCAAGGGAAGGTCAGAATCTCTCTCTCTGATTTCAGGAGGCCACACCTCCCCCGTGTACAGGTCCGGGAAAACTTACTAGGCACAAAGGGGAGCCTGATACTGTCTCAGTCATCTGTAAAATGGGTACGAGTTACTGCACTGCCCTGTGCTGACAGGAGCTGGGTCAGGAGGGCTGGAATGAGGATGAGAAGTGTGTGAATCATCCCAGAATACTACGATGGGTTTGTTGGCCTTGCTCGCTATCCTTATTATCTTTTTTTTGAACAGACTGAAAAAAAACCCTAAAATTCAGAGAAATTATCTAAGTGATTTAGGGGCCGAGAGTAAGTCCTGGCATTTCAATCACTATTGTGACATCCTGACCCACCTCAAAACCCCACCACCTGCTTCCTGAGTGCTCAGCAATTTAGGCCCTGTAGATCTGGATGAAAGGAAAGGGCGGAATTTGATATTGGGGAAAGTTTTTCCTAAGGCCTCAGACTCCACTCCCACTCTATTTATTTTTTTTTTTTTTTTTTAAAAATATGTTATTATACCACTATGAGATATACAATTACAAAGATGTTCATGTTTGGGTTTCAGTCATACAGTGTTCCAGCACCCATCCCTCCACCAGTGCCCATTTCCCACCACCAATGTCCCCAATTCCCTCCCCCTCTATGGCAGGCTCTTTATCCCATTCTACTTAGAATCTTCTCCTAAATCCACTCTGGGTACTGCTTCCCGGACCTGCAGAATACCACCTGATTGCTACTAATGCCTGCTCAGTGCGAGGACCAGGTCTGGGCGGTGATGGGATCCCGGGAGCCTAGGATACTCTGTGGAACTCTAAAACTAAGAAGTTCCTTCTTTCACCTGTCGAGACTTTCTACCCAAGCTTTTCTCTTGGCTAAATTTTCTCTGGAGCAAAAGGAGTTTGGGTTTGGGGGGAAAATCCTCCAAGTTGTGGGGGTAAGCGCAGCTGGAGGCCTTCCTGGAGATCTCGGCCCAGATCAGGCTTGGCATCTGGATGGATTCTGAAGGCTGGGCGGTTCCGTCCGCTTCTGCACACCTTCTCCACGGGCCTGATTCTGGTGGTCTGGCCTCTGAGCACGGGGCCCACTTGCCGGCTAGGATTTACTGGGTGGATTTAGTGCAGGAACCACCACCTGGCTGATGGCTGGTTGGCAAATCTCATGAGAACGGGAACACTCCTCTGGCCGGTGAAGCAACCAGCTTTCCTTCCTCGCCCCCGGCAGCAGGGCAGGAGCTGGGCCAGAGAAAGTGAAGGAACCAGTTTGGGGCCTTCATGCAGGTGGGCATGGGCGGGCCCCTGCCGGGAAAGCGCAGCAGGACCAGTTTCCGTTGCTCCCGGACCGGATGCGGCGAGGTGACTCCGGAGGACGCCAGAGCAACGCACGCCCAGGGCGCACCTGTAAGTCCCCTAGGGCGAGCGGGCCTGGCCAGCCACATCACCAGGGGCTCTGGGTCAGCGGTCCGCGGGCGTGGGACTTCCGGCAGCTAAACGAGGCGAAGGGGCGGGACGGCGACGGGTCCGACGGGGCGGGCAGCTGGGAGAGTCGGTGCACACCCAGCGCGGTGCGGACGGAGGGCTGGGGCGGCGCCCAGGAATCGCGGCGGCTCGCGACGTCACGTCGGATCGCGCAGCTGGGTGCCCTGCCCTGGCGCGCCTAACTGCACCCCGTGATTGGGTACCGGGGACACTGTGCGCCAACCAAACCCCTTCAACTCGTTCCACCCACAGGTTTTAGCCCTCTGGGAGCAAGGGACTTCGCCCGTCTGAGCCAGACTGCCCAGATGGAGGTGGAGCTGCAACGCCGAAAGCGACGAGGCAGTGACGCGTCCCGGAACGTGTCTAGCAACCCAGCACGTAGTAGCTGCGCACAGCGCGCCTCCCCCGGTCCCCGCACATCGCCCTTTCAGACTCCTGGTGGCGCCCCGCAGGTGATCCGGGGCGGCGGGGTCTGCGCCGCAGGAGGGGGTCCACGCGGGCACCCCCCCACTTAGCTCAGCCCAGATGCGCCGGGGCGCGTGGGCGGACTCCAGGGCCGCCTTTGGGTCGCGCTTCCGTGATCCTCGAAGGGCATTTCAATGCATTCTTTCATCTCCCTATTTATTTATTCACAGATGCCTATCAGGCGCTGGCCGCCTCTTACCGCCTCCCCCGGGAAAGTTTCCCGGTTTGTCCATACAAGGCCAGCCTCCACCGGCTGCTTTCTGTGTAAATAAAAGGCGGCCTTCCGCCTGCAGGTCGCCACGGGCCGAGCCCGCAGAGCCGGCCCAGCGGGGAGGCGGGGACTGGGGCCGCCACCGCGAGTCCCGAAGGTGGGGGGGTGGGGTGGGGGGGGCGAGGAGAGGGGGAGGGCTGGAGCCCTGGGGCGGGCTTCGGGGCGGGAAGTGGCCCCTGGGAAGAGCCTCGGGTGGAGAGTGAGCGCACGCACCCGGTTGCACCCTGATCTCGCCCAGCGCGCGCTTGGCCAGTCCACCGCCTCGGTAACTCCTAGTGTCCCTGCACAGAGTATATTATACTCCCATTTCCTGGATGGGGCAGTGAAGCTTGGCGTGACCCAGGTCCCATACTGTGTGTGTGTGTGTGTGTGTGTGTGTGTGTGTGTGTGTGTGTGTGTGTGTGTGTGTGTGTGTGTATGCGCGCGTGTGAGTGCGTGTGAGTGTTGCGGCGGGGGAGGAGAGGTGGGGAGAAAGATTAATGGGTACAACAATAAATTCTAACCGAATAAATCTGCTTGCAAAACCCCAGTGCATTTCCCACCCCTTCCAACCCCACCTGCCTGTCATCAGTGAAGCTATAAAGGTTTAAAGGGGCAGGAATGAAAAGTAACCGCGATGAATCAGACTCTGACCAATGGGGATTGGCAGGGGCTGGGGGGCCTGGGGAGGCGGGGAGCTGCCTCCCGCGTCTGCAGCGGGCGCAAACCACAGGTCCCTCCACCTGGATGTCAGCTTCATTACTTCTCAAATGAAAATGTATAGTTTTATTAGAGCAAACAGTGAGGGGCGGTAGAGAGGGACGCGGAATGATTTCAGGTGATACTAGGAGACGTCGAGGACATTTCAGGCTGGTGTTTTTGGGCTTTTCCGTTTAAGCTCTTCGGTATGTCAACCTTGACCTAGATGGGTTGATTGATGTAGGACATGGGAAAAGCCGAATGGAGACCTCCGGATTCTGTGCCCTCCTGCTGAGGCCTGGGACCCTGTTGCCAAGTCTAACACACCTTCCACTGCCCCTTCTCACCTGCTGACCAGATGGGGTGAATCTTTATAGAAGCTGAGAAGATGTGCGGCGTGTGAGCAGAAGGGCTGGGGAGAGCGATGGGACCTCGGGGTTCCCTCTGAGAATCCAGCACCAAACCTTCGCTTGCTCCAGGTCCAGTAGACCTGGACGGTGAACTCCCACCCTACATCCCCCAAGCCCACATCCCCCAAAGTGGCAGCAATAGTTGAGGGGTGGGGGGTGGGGGTGGGGAAGGCAGCTGGGCCTTCTGGCCTTCTGTTGGTACATGGAGGCAGGCAGGGCTGAAATCCACCCCTTACGTTTGCTCAGTATCTGGCCTTGAGAAAATGACTTAAATGCTTTCAGTCTTAGTTTCTGCACCTGTGAAATGGGGGTTAGCAACACTTACCTCATATAATTGCTGGGAGAAGTACCCGCCGGCCTATCTGTAGAGGCTGAGAAAGTTTGGAAAAGGGAATTAACTGCTCTTGTCTTGCTATGATGGTGAGGCAGGCCGAGTGAGGAATCCCAGTTATGCCAATTAAGGACCGGCTGGCGTGGGCAGGTGTACTTTCGGCATTCCCCTTGATTGGTTTCTTTCCCCTTTACATCAGAGGGTGGGGGGTGAGGAGAGATGAAGCATCTGACAGGCCTGTAAGTGGAATCCCTCCAGTTCTCAGTATTCGCTAACACTGATTTTAAGCAGTTTGTGCTTTGCTGCTGATTTAACCTCACTGTGTGACAATACAGAGAGGCTTGACTGTAAGCCCCGTTGGCAACTAGGAAACTGAGTGGTTAAGTGGTTTATCTCAAGTCTAAGCCCGACAGGATGTGCCAGGCTCTGGACCTTGGCATAGGAAAAGCATCACATAATCACCACCTCGTCTAAGACAGGGATCCCTCTCTGAGGCATATGTAAGCTGTCTACGACTGCAAGGTTCACTTACATGTGCTTAAGTGTAATAGTCATGGTATCTTTATATGCACTGTCCTGGGGGCATTCTGCGCTGTTAGTCTCTCTCCTGCAGTGTAGCTGTGAGTGTCCCAGGGGTCAGCGGTCTAGATGTCAGTGCCAAAGTCATTTCTCCGCAAGCCTGAGTTCCTCCTCTTCTGCTTATGGAGACACACCAGTTAAAGAGTTTGAACCAGGATCTGGGTTTAGCACAGCACTTAGGGTGATGGTCCCCAAGTTGTGACCTGAGTTTGATTCCTGGTACCACATGGTCCCCTGAATATCACTGGGTGCAGTCCTGGAGGCCCTCAAGCCCCAAAGGGGGTGGCTCAGATATTCCCAGGCTTGCAGGGACTGAGAAGCATCCCGGCCTCTGACCATTATGTTAAACTCACCCTTATGACCATTATGCTAAACCGGGTTGGCTAAGAATCACTGGTGGGACCCCCGTGACCTCCTGAGCACTGCCTGGGAATCACCCCCCTCCTTTCCAAAGAGACCAGCATGTGCTTCAGGGTAAACCTTTTAATAATAATTGCTTCTGTTGGTGCTGTGGTGTTTCCAGAACTACGGAAAACACTGTATTTGTCGCTAAATTTCCCCCCCAAACAACTTCCAAATCTGATACCTTTAGTCAGAGGCACAGAAGCCTCTCCTCTCCATCTCCGTCTGTGTGGTCCTTGTGATAATCCTGGCTCTAAGTGGCTACAGCAATGTAGATAGAAAATAATTAAGTATAGAATCATAATTAAATATTGAGTGTCAATCTCCCTGCAATGCAAGAGTAAGCTGTCATTATATTCACGGCTTAAATGCTGTGAGCATTTTAAGTGTGGCTTTCACATTTTGGAGCCTAGACTTAAATGTGGAAAGTGAAGCAAAACAAAAAAAGAAAAAAAAAAACAGCAAGAATGGTTGGAAATAAAAATGTGCAGTGGGTAGCTTTCCAGAATAATGAAAAGGTTATTAAAGTGGGATAAAAGTGGTAGGCAGAGCCTGGCAAGCTACCCGTATTTTATTCATTTGTCATGCCAAAAACTAGTAACAATTATGGACCTCAATTCCATGACCTGAAGAATGGTTTGAGGCTCTTCCTGTCCCTGGAGCAAGCAGATGCCTTTGGGCTACACTTGCTTGTGATAGGACTTATGGAGATGTTACTGGAGCAAATCGATGAGCAATGGGAAGACAGTGATTGATTGATTGACAGTGATTACTAAAGTGGAAAAAAATTCAAGCCAAATCTGCTTCTAGGCATCAGACCTTGAGCTCCTGTTATTCATACTGGCTGCCCTGTGTGGTTCAAAACTGCCTTTAGATAGTGCAGTGAGATGGATGCCCGAATTCTAAGTGGTGCGTTTCCTCTAGAGGGTATTAGCCTGCAAAGAGAAGCCAGCACATAGTGTCGCTCAAGGGACAGCGGTGACTACATGATTGTGCCCAGGGACTCAGGAGTATGGGTTATGTCTCAGGGTTGTCCCAGAACCAAGGATACACAGCACTGGACAGTTCTTCCAAGAATAACAGTGGACACTGAAGACATACCAGAAGCAGGGTCCCCTGCCTCCCTCTCCTTTGGGGAACCAAGGGAGTAAAAAGAAATTCCATGGGAAGCTGGAACCAGATCTGTCTGGCTAAGGCAGAGTGGAAGACTCGTTCTTTAGCCTCAGGGCTGCCTTCTGCAGTACCTCTGTTGTCCGGCAAAGATTATAGGCCAGGGCCAGATCTCGGGAGGCCAGGGCAAAGGTCTCTGAGCACTAGCAAGCTCGAGGCTTTGTCCTACTCAGCCTTGAGGTATGGGTGAGGGTGGAGGCCGCAGAAAATCTACCACTTGCTGCAAAAGGGCAGGGGAAGAAGCAGTAGTTTATAAAACAAACTATTCAGACACCATCTTCCACTGTGGGAGGCGACGTGACCTTCAGGGCATTTTTTTCAGCTTTTCTGAGTCTCAGTTTTCTCCTCTAGAACACTTAATCCCCAGGCTCAGACGGCTCCTGCCACATTGCCTTGTCTTTCTGGGTTCCTGGCTTGCTGCCCACCCTGTCTTCGAAACAATGAAGATGCTAACTTCTGTTTTTCAGGATCCAGAGGAATCCTGGCTGGACAGTGCATAATTCTTGCTTCCTAAGCCATCCAGCCTCTCCTTAGCTTGTTGTATTTCTTGTAATTATAGGGTCTCAGTCAAAGCACTCAAAATGTGTTTGCAGAGGAGCAATTTGATACCTTTCTTTGGTTGGGAGGGAAACTTTACCAAAGGACAGGGAAAGGGTGGGGTGAGGGGTTTGTGCAATGCAGGTTTAAGCTGCAGATATTTGGGGGGCTGGGCTAGAGAATTTGATCTTTGCTTTTCCATGTCAAAGCTGACTCGGGGATTTGAGATAGTTGTGTTTTCATACGAAGCGTGGAGGTGGGAGTGGGGAAGAGTTAAAAACTGTTAAAGAAAGAGCAAAGTCCAAGTTCAGTATGCTGATGAGGCTTCTTAGCGCAGACCCACACCCAGCGTGGACGGAAAGAGTAAGTGAATGCTTGTCCATGACATTTGGTCAGAGAAAGTGTGTGTCGGGGTTTGAGGTCCCCCTGGGGGTGTGCGGATGTCTCTACCGCCCCAATTCCACCTCTTTGTCTGTAAAAGACTTGTCCTACGCTGGGAAACTGCCTCACGACCAGATTAACAGAGCAAAACCAGTTCGAGCCCAGGTAGGCGGCTCCCAGAAGCAGGAATCACTGGGAATTCGTCAGATGGAGTCGGGGTCGCCTCTTTCCCCCTCCATTTTGTCGAGCCTGGTGGCCCCCCCCCAGGAGCTGCCTGGGCGCCAGCATGCAGAGTCTCACAAGCTGCTGGGGAGGCTGGAACTCGGCTTGCACCGGGCCCAGCTGACTATGGAGCCCCGAGGACGGCAGATGGGTTTTGGGAGTGGGCCGTCGCCTCTGGGGGGTCCCGGAAGCAGCCGGATGAGACTCGCCCATCACACTAGCCACCATTTTCGCTGTCCGGACGCTGGGAAACTGCCTCACGACCAGATTAACAGAGCAAAACCAGTTTGAGCCCAGGTTGTGCGGCCGCTATGCGGCTGCGCGGTCCACTAAAATAGTGAAACAGTAATGTCTTTTAATGCACTGCATTCCACGAAGAGCAGGAAAGTTTGGTGGGAAGGAGATATAAAGAGGAAAGAAATGACATACAGAACCTGCCAAGTAGTTGAGGTGCGGGAGGGGGAGGGAGGTGGGGACATTGGTGATGGGAGATGGGTTTGGGTGGAGGGATGCATGTTGGAACACTGTAGAACCAAAACTCCACATGAGCATCTTTCAATTGTATGTCTAAAATGGTGTAATAATATTTGTGAGGGAAAATAATAAAATTAAATTAAAAAAAAAGACTTGTCCTACCAGCCTCCTTAGGTAGTTTCAAGAATTAGAAGTGATGCAAATATTCCTGCTGATTGCAGGTTATAATGCATGGAACGAAGAGATAAAGTTGCTCTAGATTCTGCAGCTAGCTAGAGTGACAAGGGAAATCACACCACTTTATAAAAGCCCACAGTCATCATGTTTGGGGAAAACAGAGAGATTGGCTATAGGCACAGAAAGGAATGCTAGTTATTCTCTTTCTCATCTGCTTTGTCATTATGGTTTCTCCTGACCCCTGAGAAGACTTCCAGAGTGGATGTACTCACTCCATACCAGGTACATAGTATCCAGATCAGAGTTTTGGAGTCAAGAGGCATTTGCTCAAATCACTACTGGGCCCTAGCTGCTGTGTGATCCTGGATGAGTTACTGAACTTCTCTGAACATCTGGGGAAGCAGGACTGTGAAATCCAGTTCAGAGGTTGTGGGGAGTTGCGTAGGAAAGCATGCGCATATCCATGGGGTATCGGGTAGAAGTCTGATCACCCGAATTATTTTCTTGCCAACCCTCCTTCTCCTCTACTTGTATCTTCAGACTGTAGTCTTCAAGGGAGGTGTCTGTTTGGGGGTTGATCTGGTTGATTTCTAAAACTACTTGTTGTAGGCTAAACTGAATCACAAGGCTGGAGAGACAGTACAGAGGGCAGGACATTTGCTTTGCATGTGACTGAACTGGGGTCATCCCCAGCATCCCATATGGTCCCCTAAGCCAGAAGTAATTTTGGACAGCAGAGCCTGGAGTGACCCCTGACATAGCCAGGCATGGCTCCTAAAAAACCAAACAAAATAAATAAAAAAAAAAATCATACTGAGTCCATGAAGTCCTTTCTGCATCTGACGGTGAACTCCCTGAAAGAGATGACTGTCATGAAGCTCCTAACCCCCTACATGCCCTTTTTTGCCTAGAAGCACACACGTTGCACTCGCGGGGAGCAGGGCGCAAATTTCCCTCTCCGGCTTCCGTAAGGCACAACCCAGGTGAATTGCTCAACTGCTCCAAGCCTCTTTTTCCATTGGACAGGTAAACAGACAGGGATGCTGCTTTTTGCAGCTTGCTGAGCCACTAGGCTCACAGTGCTGCCTAGCACATAGTGCACCTTCCTGAGCACCTGATGCTGGCCAGCAGCCCAGTCCAGTTTACCTTCTCTCACCAAGAGGATGTGCTTTGCCAGGATGGGAGAATTGGAAAGTACCCATGGGAATGGACTGCCTTTACCTGACAGACATTGTTCTGAATTGTCTGCATACGGTAGCAATCATATATATGATGTTCTCTCTCTCTCTCCATATATATGTGTTTGTATATAGATATATAAAGATATATATATACACAGATATATATCTATATAGAGATATAGGTAGATATTTAGAGAGAGATAGACATGTTTGTCTATCTAACATCGTTCTCAGTGAATTTCATATTTCCTTTTACTAGTCATTACAGAACACTCATTTTTATATTACCTGTAGTCAGACTGGACTGCTTGTATGTGCCATCTTTGGCTCACTGCTGGCTCGTAGGATTGAGGGATGGGGCAGGAATAGTTCATTGGTGGGAGAAGAGAGGCAGTTGGTGACAGGTGGCAGAAGGAGAGTCCATGGAGGAACGCCGGAGTCAGTGTGCCTTGCTGTCGGGGGTGAGCTTTGGGGCCCTCCCAGGCTCACAGAAGAGAGCTTTAGGCTGTAAGAAGGGCAGGGACTTACCAATCAGAGAAATGGAGGAAGAATTCTTGGGGTCACAGAATTCTCTCACTATGTGAAGTATGCTGAGAAGAGCCTCAAGTGGGAGGGTTTGACTGGGGCAGAACCAACCGAACTTAATTACTTGAATTTGAAGTCTCCTGGTATGGCCCAGGAAATAGCTCAAGTGGTAGTAGCGCACCTTCCTGGCGTGTGAAGGGGACAGCAGAGCTAACGGGAGTGACCCCAGGTAGCCCTTTTCCCCACCTCTCCACCAGCACTGTGGGGTGTGACCCTATAAAAATAACCTCCCTCTGGGAATGACTTGGAATTCCCGTTTTCTAGTTGATTCTGAAGAAGTTTCCAGCTGCCTGTTCTTATTGTTTTCTGTGTGTAGAGTTTGGTGGAACCCTGGCTTGGCCCATGGCCATTAGGAGATTTCTCAAGGAAAGCCCTTGGACCAATACGTCTGTTTTTTTTCTTTTCTTTGGAAACTATGGTGCTCTCTGTGAAAACAAAGGCATTTGGATGCTGTTCAGGAAAAATGTAACCTACAAACAAATAGCCTTGGAAAATTTCTGCCTCACCCTCGGGTCCTGGGTCAAGCATAGGGGAGCCCCACCCGGTGCTGCTTTCTTGCCGGAGGCCACCCCCACCCCTAATCTGTCAGTTGTCTCTGGTTACCCCAAGGTCAGTGCCTTCCTCCCTTTCCCACCCTTCCCTGCTGCTCAGGGCCCAAGCCTTTGCCAGAACTGTTGCCCTGCCTGGAGTCTTCTTTTCTGCCTGTAGCTTTTGATCATCCTTTAAGGCCCAGCTCCAGTATCGGCCCCTAAATCTCATTTCTCAGGACTCCTTTGCTGTGTTGCTCTAGATTTAAAATGGATTTAATCTTCCACCCCTTTTTGCAGTTTAAAACTCCCTGGTTTAATATTTTTTTAATATATATGCCAAATACCAGTAACAATTATAGACCTCATTCTGGAATGGATTGAGGCTCTTTATGTTCCTGGAGCAAGCAGATGCCTTGGGCTCTACTAGCATGAGACAGGACATATGGAGATGTTACTGGGGCCCGCCCGAGCAAATCGATGATGAGCGGGAAGACAGTGATTATAATAGTAATCACTACCAACTTTAAGCTTATTTTTTCTGTTTGTTTTGGCGCTACACCTAGCAATGCTCTGGGGTTACATCTCTACACTCAGGAATTACTCTGGATAATGCTTGAGGGACCATACGGGATTCCAGGGATTGGACCCGGGTTAGTCATGTGTAAGGCAAACCCCCTACTCAGTATATTATCTCTCTGGCCCCATTTGAGCTTTTGATATATGTCAAGCAGTATATACATCATGTTACTTACCTCCAATACCAGTGCCTAGGATGGAAACTGGCATGCAGCACTTATGAGTTACTATGATCCTTGTTATTTATCTTAGTTTTCTAACGGCACTGGCAGCAGGCATGATTTGACATGTACATTTGAATGGTCAGGTTACATGTCTGAGCTCCTTGAGATCAGGGACTGTGTCTTCTTTCTCTGGTCAGTTCAAGCATGTCACAAGCCAAGAGATGTTTGGTGAAGGAACATCTAGTTGTTGAAGCCAATGATTGAGGGCAGAGATTTATATCATGAATTTCCAGATCAGTTTCAAGTAGCTGTAGCCTAAGGACTATAAGATGAGAAATTACAGAGCTGGGCTTCTTTTCCAACCACTAATTAGTCAATTAGTCAACTTTGTCAATTAGTCTTTTTTTTCAATCTGGTATTATTGTCTCTAACATGCCTTCTGCTCAGGTTTTCCCTGAACATCAAACGAGCTGCCACAGAGGGGTGTGTATGTGGGGTCATGGGTTGTTAGAAGTTTCTACAGGTGAGACATTGCTATTACTAGACTCACTTGGGACCCAACTGTCATTACTACCACTCTTGACAATACAAAACCACAGATAGCTCTAGTTGGTCAGAAGTCAATATGCTTTCCACTTTTTTTTCTGTTTCTATAAATGTAGTTCCTTAATGCCTGCCTGGGCTATCACTGTTTCTTCCCCTGAAAGAATTCCTCCAAGCACATAGTCTCAGCATTCCTTTAAAAAAAAGCATATAAAGGCTTGCAATTTTATCACTCGATAGCTCAGTATCTGTGATCCTAAATTTCATAGTAATGCACTCAGAAAATGTTCTGTAGTACTAGTAACTAGACAATCATAGAACTTTTGATACTGGATGCTAGAGGTGAGAAAGATGGGTGAGAGGAAGCATAAGGCATGGTCTTAGTCTTTAAGGCTCTTGCAATATAGTTTGGGAGTCCTAGACTTATAGATGAAGAATGAGATTAAGGAAGGAGAGATTCCTCTGTGCTAAGGTGAAGTTTCAAGGAGAACTGGGCTTCATGGGAAGACTAAAAAAGGACTAATATTTATACTACACTTCTGGGAACATGATTCATAAACTGAGGCCAGAGCTATTGGATAGTGGTTCTAATACTTCCTCTCTTAGTGGGATTGCTGATTTCTTTGGTGGAGCTGAAGAACATAAAGGAATATTCTAGAAGGATACCACTGACAAACATTTGAGTTTAGAAAGCTACTAATATCCCATGACTGGTGTTTTTGTATTGAGGAGATAGCACTTTTTAATGATGATAACATTTAAGAACACATTATCCAGCCATCATGTATCACTTGTCTTGTATCACTTGTCTTCCCATTGTTCATCGATTTGCTCCAGCGGGTGCCAGTAACATCTCCATATGTCCTGTCTTATGCTAGTAGAGCCCAAGGGCATCTGCTTGCTCCAGGAACACGCAGAGCCTCAAACCATTCCATCAGGCCATGGGAATGAGGTATATAATTGTTACTGGTATTTGGCATATCAAACACGACACGGGTAGCTTGCCAGGTTCTGTTGTGCGGGTGGCATATTCTTGTAGTCACCTCTGATCTCCAGCATTTAGAATTTATTTAAAGAATTAACATGAGCTTCAGAAACAAATAACAAGCAAATGCAAAAGCCAAAACCAGGGCCCCACTCCACCACTGTCTGCTTTTAGTAAATGAGTAGCAAAAAAAAAAAAAAAATCAGTAAAAACGAGGATGTAAAATTAAGTAAATTAAAAACTTACTCAAGTAAATTAAAAAATCAGCAAAATTGCTTAATTTGGAGGTAAATTCTTGATCTGGCTTTTTTTGAGGGAAAAGTAATACAGACAAACCTAATAAATTTATGTAAGATTAAAAAATCATCTGACTGATCTGAAAAGTTTCTTAGGTTTTCAGAGTTTACACCTAATCCTTACCATTCTGTTTCTAAATGAATCTAACTGTAGGTTGCATATTTGTATTCCTGTTTAGTAGTCTGCAACGAGTGAATAGTTCAAAGCATAGTTTGAGCGGGTCTTCCTAACTCTGAAGTTTCCTTCAATAATCTCAAAGGTGGTTGCCTATGGTGGGCGGCAGCTTGCTGTACTCCTTCCTGTGTGTCCCTTAGCTTCTAGGTACAGAATTAGAGCCTCTGTCAACACGGTTACTGGCTGTCCTCCCTGTGTCTTCACATTGTATTCCCTCGTGCATTTTCTTTGATTTTTAAGATGTTAGATTTTATGTTCTAAATCCACACACTTCCTTCAGTATATTCAATCAAGATATTTGATTTGCTTGCATCCATAACAATCCTGTTTCAAATATCACATTCTAGAAGAAAAGGATATCACCACCGCACGAAAAAAAGGATATTTGGGATTTTTACTAGATTATCAGAATTTACTAAGCAAGTCACAAGTGGGAGGTGTTTTCTCTTCTTGTATTTACAATTTGAGAGCTATTCAGATTCGGGCCCTTTAGGAGGGAGAGATAGAGCAATTCGAATTCAGAGGTCAGTACCGGGGCTGAAGGACTATTGGAAAGGCAAAGGAAAATCTCCTTTGTAAAAGTGGCTTGTGGGGCAGAAGTAGGAGACAGAAGAGTTATCAGCTCTAGCTTTCAGGGCTGGTATTTGGTGTCTCTTTCTGGAAGGGCTGTCACCAATGGATAGACACTACCAAGTTTTATTTTTTAGATTTAGAATGAAAACTTGACTCATCACTTGATCACTTGATCACTTGAATCCCGTTATTCATCGATTTGCTCGAGCGGGCACCAGTAACATTTCCATTGGACCCTACCACGTGCCAATGTAGCCCAATGGCATCTGGTTGATTCAGGAATACGAAGAGCCTCAAACCGTTCCTTCAGGGTCTTTACAAGGAAGTCTGACCATCTTGTAGGTGGCGGCCACGTGATCTTTTGATATCCCGTGGGATCCAGTCAGTAACGGCTCTAGTCCAGCTGTCATCTCCAAATCGCATTACATGTCCAGCTCATCTGATTTTCGATGCCTTGGCAAACAAGACAGCATCCCTGATTCTGGAATAGCGACGGAGGTCAGAACTCCAGATTCCTTCTCTCACTTGAGTGAGGCGTGATATTCCAAGCATAGCTCTTTCGATTCCTCTCTGGGAGACCCGAATAGCATTCTCGTCCTGCTTTCGTAGGGCCCAGGTCTCTGAGGCATATGTTAATGCAGGGAGAACGGTGGAGTCGAAGAGATGTGCCCGGAGCCAGAGGTTCTTTGTCCTTTTAGCTATTTCTTCGATGCCTTTGAAGGCATTCCATGCCGCTCTCTTCCTCCTGCGCAGCTCAGGTTTTAGGTCGTTGATCATGTTGACTTCTCGACCTAGGTACACATAACTGCTGCATTCAGAGATGTTTGTTCCATTGAGAGTGAATGGGGCCTCTGGAAATACTTCATTCTTCATGAACATAGTTTTCTTTAGATTCAGCTGTAGACCTATCTTTCCACATTCTCGGTCAAAGTCAGCCAGCATTTGTGCCCGCTTGGCTAATGTTTGGTGTTATTAGAACGATGTCATCAGCGAAGCGGAGGTGGTGTAGTTGCCGACCATCTATCTTTACTCCCATTCCTTCCCATTCTAATTGTTGCATGATGTTCTCGAGGGTAGCACTGAAGAGTTTTGGTGAAATGGTATCACCCTGTCGAAGCCCTCTTTTCACATTAATGATCACTTCTTTGTAGAATGGTGAGATCCTGGTGGTGAATCCGTAATACAGCTCACGAAGGATCTTGATGTATTGGGTTTGAACACCCTGTTTGGCAAGGGCTTCGATGACTGCTTCAGTCTCCACAGAATCAAAGGCTTTCTGTAAATCAATGAACGTGAGACAGAGCGGCATCTTGTATTCCCTACAAACCTCAATGAGCTTGGTTACCGTGTGGATATGGTCGACTGTGCTGAATCCTTTCCAGAAGCCTGCTTGCTCGCATGGTTGTCCTTCATCTAGTGTTCTGCTAATCCTGTTCAGGATGACTCGTGTAAACAGCTTGTAGATGACGGACAACAGGCAGATGGGGCGATAGTTGCCGATGTCATGAATGTCTCCCTTCTTGAACAGTAGAACTGTCCTGCTGGTTTTCCATTGGGATGGCACCTTGCATTCGGACAGGTAGCGTGTGAAGAGCCGAGCTAGTGTATTGATGAGTACCGATGGCAGATTCTTCAGGTGTTCGGGTCTGACTTTGTCTGGGCCTGCTGCTGTTCCCTTCTTTACTGACGAGATGGCATGTCGGATTTCAGAAGGGAGAATGTTGGGAATGACATATCCATCCTGTGCAATTTGGTATGTGGGCAGGTGGATGTGGCTATCAATGAGATTTGAGTAGAAGTCATGGATAATCTTCTCCATTGCCTTTCTGGAAGATGTGATAGATCCATCAGGGCGTCGGAGGGCAGTCATCTTGGTCTTATAGTTGGCAAAGGACAGGCGGGCAGTGCGAATGCTTTTCCCAGCTTCTGCTGCATCTTCCAGTATTTCTGCTCTTCTGTCTTTGAGGTCTTCTTTTATCACTTCTCTGCACTGTTTAGCAAGCTTGTATGTTAGCATTTGGTCTCCTGAGGCTTTGCGCCTTGCCACCTTGGCGAATGAGCTCGAGAGTTTCTGAAGACAGGCGTCCTTTTGTGTCTTTCTCTCTCTCCAGCATTCTTTGCACAATCATGGAGGTGCTGAACCAGTCGGTTGTATTCTTCATCGATGTCGTCAATGATGGTATCTTCCCATGTTGCTGCAATGGTGCCTCATACAAGGACACATTTCGGGTTGTATATCTGCCCGCAGATATAATTCCAGCCGTATTTGTTGCTGCTGAGAGATGCCACATTTAAAAAAATTTTTTTTTTATTATACCACCATGAGATACACAATTACAAAGATGTTCATGTCTGGGTTTCAGTCATACAGTGTTCCAGCACCCATCCCTCCACCAGTGCCCACTTCCCACCACCAATGTCCCCTGATTCTCTACCCCCTCACCCAGCCTGCCTCTATTGTAGGCACCTCACCCCCCTCTCTCTGTTTCTCCGTATCTCTGTATCTCTTTCCCTCTTCTCTTACACATTGTGACTTGCAATATATAAATTTAGAGGTTATCATGTGTGTGTATATATATTATATATATATCTCTATCTATCTATCTATATATTTATATCCCTTTGCCTATGTTCAATGCTCAGTTCTAGGCTGGTATTATCATTTCTAACGATTATTAGCAGACTCTTCCCTTTCGTGCCTTACCTAAACTCTGACTCCCACATACTTTCGGTAGATTCCACCAGTGACAAGACCTCCTGATCCATGAAAGAGAGTCCATATTTACCACTGAGACTAGAGTAGGAATAGAAGAGAAGGCAGATTAGTAATAAATTTGAATAGCTTACTGTCCATCCCAAGCCAGGAACTAGCTAGAGGTCTCTCTCTACAGATTTGAGAAACAAATACCTTAAAACATTTTGGCACACACTTATTCTCTTTCTCAGTATAAACTCTGTGGTTTGCATAAAACTAGATTACTCATATATGCCAAGCATGGTTTTACTGCCTAACAATGCAAGATTAAAACATACAGGAGCCCCAACCCCCAGGGGCTCAAAGCATAGGGAGAGAGAACCACAGAAAAAAAGGTAAAGCTATAATAATAATAGAGCAATTAGGTGCTCCAAAAGTATTTGAAAATGAATGAGTGAATCTCTCCAAAGAATAATATTTGATATTGTCTTATATCATTGACTTTAAAGTAGGATAAGAAACTGTTTCCATTTGCCAGAGCCTGTGGCATTTCTTTAGTGCTACACTAGGAAAATTCTGATAAACTGAGAGTTGGTTATGCTATTTTACATGTTCTTGAAATAAGGAAGATATAAACTCCATCACACCACCAGCAGCTACAAATGTTATGGGCACAGAAGAAAGAAGAGCACAGATTATCTTTAAGGGAACCAGGCTCACTAAAAATTAGAAACAATTGACCTTTATATTTGACATATAAATTCAGTTATATTAGTCCAAGACAAATTAACGCAGTCAAGAAGCATTTGAGCTAGGCATTGTAGGTTATGTAGCATTTTGACCACAGGAGAAGCTTGTGTGTGGCAGAAGATTCTCAAAATAGAGAACTTTGGGGGAACAGTGATTGTTAAATAGGATGTTGAACGGAATCAAGTCTTTTCCTATGGCTATTTATATACTTCTTGGGGAAAGCCCTCGGAACAGTAAGTCTGTTATATTTCCTCTATTCTATTTTTCCATCCTGCAGACCCTCCCCACTTCCTCTACTGCTTCCTTCCCCTTCCTCTGTTGGAAACGATAATACTCTTTGCGGAAAGGATCTTCATTGGAATGAAACTCTTTCAGGACAAACCCACCTGGCAGTGAAACCACCCAGGAAAATGTTCTGGTCGGGGAATATACCGAGGTACAGGTAGAATGGGAAGGATGAGATTCAGTCAGAGAAAGACAAATGATCTGTAAAGTGCTGAGCTGCAGAGGGGTGGGAGAGAAAATGCAGTACAGCCAGAGAGGGATTTCGAGGCCACATGGTGGAAAGGTCCAGTTGCAAAAATCATATTCCTGGGACTCTTCTGCCCTTAGTAACACCCATGTTTCTATTGGACGTTTCCTCTTGGAGTCTCATAATGGAAGACAGAGTGTGAGCATTACAGTGAGAAGGAGGAGGAAAACGCCAAGGGAACTTTGACATGCAACAATTATTCTGGGCATGTACCATGCTTCTGACTTTCTGGTCCACCCATATTCATGTGATTGGAAGGAAAGGTTTACTGACTCCTTTTTTTCAATATTATTGGCGCATGAGGTGACTGGCCCAAAGTGTTTATGAGTACTTGGTACAAGTTCGGTTTGAAATTAGAGCTGTCTAGCTTTCCAGGGGTGGTTTCCACTTCCCATATTCCTTGTGCAGCTGTTAATGAAAGCAGAACTTCCCAACTTCTTACCCCTCGTCTCCTGCCTCTTCTTGCCCGCAGAGGAGACTTCCCTCTGTGCCAAACACTCAGTATTTCCTCCCGTGGGCTCTGAGTTCCATCCTCTTTAGCAACAAGCCAGGACCTTGATGTCTTTGACCTTGAATGTATTCAGCTTAGCCTGGCACCGCCGAGGACACACCCGAGAATCTTGTCTGAGCTTCCATTTGGGCTCCCACCAGTATCCAAGGGCCAAGGAAGCACTACTACAATGCGGTAGTCCCTAACTTTCTTGACTTCTCAGGAACATTTCCACACTGTATTGGACAAAGTAGATGGACTTTTTTAAAGGGGAAGGGGGCAGTAGGGAGCTCCACAGTAGGAGCATCTTAGGTACCTCAACCCAAACGCAGTCTCTCGTAGTGCTCATACCCACAGAATGGGTAAACAAAACAGAGAGAAAAGCAAAAAGGTATAGATTCTAGTACAGGTTCTACCATTACTAGTCATGTGACCTCTTGCCCTTATTTTTTTATGCTCTGGTGTCAGAATCTGCAAAATGGATGAAGAATTTTACCTACTTTTACTACTATTTCAAACCGTGTGGAGAAGTTATCCCTGGGGGCATCACCAGTCCTGAATCAGAAATGGTAAGATCAACGAAGGATGTTTGGCATTCTTTTAATATTTTATTATACCTCCGTGAGATATATAACCACAAAGACGTTCATGTTTGGTTTTCAGTCATACAGTGTTCCAGCACCCATCCCTCCACCAGTGCCCATTTCCCACCACCAATGTCCCCTGATTCCCTCCCTCTTCCCCCAGCCTACTTTTTGGCAGGTTCTCTTCTCTTCTCTTCTCTTCTCTTCTCTTCTCTCTTCTCTTCTCTTCTCTTCTCTTCTCTTCTCTTCTCTTCTCTTCTCTTCTCTTCTCTTCTCTTCTCTTCTCTTCTCTTCTCTTCTCTTCTCTCTCTTCTCTTCTCTTCTCTTCTCTTCTCTTCTCTTCTCTTCTCTTCTCTCTTCTCTTCTCTTCTCTTCTCTTCTCTTCTCTTCTCTTCTCTTCTCTTCTCTTCTCTTCTCTTCTCTTCTCTTCTCTTCTCTTCTCTTCTCTTCTCTTCTCTTCTCTTCTCTTCTCTTCTCTTCTCTTCTCTCTCTCTCCCCCTTCTCTTACACATTGTGTCTTGCAATATATACATTTAGAGGTTATCATGTGTATCCCTTTGCCTATATTCAATGCTCAGTTCTAGGCTGGTATTATCATTTTCAATGATTTTTAGCACACTGTTCCCTTCTCTGTCTTACCTAACTTCTGACTCCCACATACTTTGCGGTTGATTCCACCTATTGACAAGACCTACTAATCCATGTTTTGCTGACCTTGGATATTGGTATCATACTATATCTATATCACTGTATCACTGTCTCCCCGTTGTTCATCGATTTGCTCAAGCGGGCATCAGTAACATCTCCATATGTCCTGTCGCAAGCAAGTGTAGCCCAAGAGCATCCTCTTGCTCCAGAACAGGAAGAGCCTCAAACCATTCTTCAGGTCATGGAATTGAGCTGCATAATTGTTACTAGTTTTTGGCATAACAAATAAAACACGGGTAGCTTGCCAGGCTCTGCCGTGTTTTTTTTTTGTCATGTTTTTTCTATTTATTTAACATAAAAAAGTTTAAGAAAGAAATCAGGGGGCCAGAGTGATAGCACAGTGGGTAGGGCATTTGCCTTGCACCACGACCGACCCAGGTTCAATCCCCAATACCCCATCATCCCATATGGTCCCCCGCACACTGCCAGGAGTAATTACCAAGTGCAGAACCAGGAGTAGCCCCTGAGCATGCCAGGTGTGACCCAAAAAGCAAAAAAAAAAAAAAAAAAGAAAAAAGAAAGAAACCAGGGCCCAGAGCACTAGCACAGCAGGTAGGGCATTTGCCTTGCATGAAGTCGACCGGGTTTGATCCCTAGCATCCCATATGGTCCCCCGAGCAGGAGTATTCCTGAGCAAAGAGCCAGCATGCAGCTGACTAGGGTTCAATCCCTGGCATCCAACATGGTCCCCCAAGCACCGCCAGGAGTAATTCCTGGGTGCAGAGCCAGGAGTAACCCCTGAGCATCACCAGATGTGAACCAAAAAAAGCTTAAAAAATGAATTAATTAAAAAAAAATAGATGGGCGGAGCAATAGCACAGTAGGGAGGGTGTTTGCCTTGCATGCGGCTGACCTTGGTTCAATCCCGGCATCCCATATGGTCCCCTGAGCACCGCCAGAAGTAATTCCTGAGCGCAGAGCCAGGAGAAACCCCTGAGCATTGCTGGGTGTGACCCCCAAAAAAAAATAGAAAAAGTTTTTTCAATATAAATAAATAAATAAATAAATAAATAAATAAATAAAACAAAAAAGTACACAGCCAGTCAGAAGCGTAGCTCTTGATGCTGCAAGCAAGAAAGATCAAATGCGACATCATTGGTCTGACTGGGACGAGGAGGCGTCAGTCGCATCATGCTGTATTTGACACCGGAGAAGAATTGTTCCTTGGAACATGTGATGAAAGAGGCGTCGGTGGCATTGGTGTCCTTGTCAACACGAACATGGCTGTCAACATTGATTCATTTGAATGCCTAACAAACCGAATAGGACGATTACACTTGAGGAGATGTGGCCACTGCCAGCAATTTCTATCTTCATTGTCTATGCACCAACATCCACATACAAAGAAGATGAAATTGAGAAATTCTACATGGAATTGGAGGAGTTCTATAAAAAAGATCACACCTTCTACAAGATCATAGTCGGTGATTTTAATGCCAAGATAGGACCGAGAAGATCGGCTGAAGAACTCCACATCGGGACCCATGGCCTAGAATGGAGCGAACAGGGTGAGAGACTATCTGAGTTCATCATGTCCACCAAGACTATTCATGGGAACTCCACAGTTTCAGAAGGCTGAAGCGAAACGTTGGACATGGGAATCTCCTGGTGGACAGTTCCACAATGAAATCGACCACATCATCTTCAATTGACGGTTTTGTCTGACCGATGTTGCTGTCGTCCCCAAATTCCAGACAGGATCGGACCACCGTCTCCCTTCGTGCAAAATTCTACTTCCCGCAACGGGGAGAAAAGGCTGCAAAGTTTAAGAAGAGAACTCCCAGAGCGACCACCAACTGGGAACTCTTTGGCACCATTGCGGCAACATGGGAAGATACCATCATTGATGACATCGATGAAGAATACAACCGACTGGTTCAGCACCTCCATGATTGTGCGAAGAATGCCGAGAGAGAGAAAACACAAAAGGACGCTTGTCTTCAGAAACTCTCGAGCTCATTCGCCAACGTGGCAAGGCGCGAGCCTCAGGAGACCAAATGCTAACGTCCAAACTTGCTAAACAGTGCAGAGAAGCGATAAAAGCAGACCTCAAAGACAGAAGAGCAGAAATACTGGAAGATGCAGCAGAAGCCGGGAAAAGTATTCGCACTGCCTGCCTGTCCTTCGCCAACTATAAGACCAAGATGACTGCCCTCCGACGCCCTGATGGATCTATCACATCTTCCAGAAAGGCAATGGAGAAGATTATCCAGGACTTCTACTCAAATCTTTTTGATAGCCACATCCACCTGCCCACATACCAAATTCCACAGGATGGATACGTCATTCCCAACGTTCTCCCTTCTGAAATAAGACATGCCATCTCATCGGTAAAGAAGGGAACAGCACCAGGCCCAGACAAAGTCAGACCCGAACATCTGAAGAATCTGCCATCGGTGCTCATCAATACACTAGCTCGGCTCTTCACACGCTACCTGTCCGAATGCAAGGTGCCCTCCCAATGGAAAACCAGCAGGACAGTTCTACTGTTCAAGAAGGGGAGACATTCATGACATCGGCAACTATCGCCCCATCTGCCTGTTGTCTGTCATCTACAAGCTGTTTACACGAGTCATCCTGAACAGGATTAGCAGAACACTAGATGAAGGTCAACCATGCGAGCAAGCAGGTTTCCGGAAAGGATTCAGCACAATCGACCATATCCACACAGTAACCAAGCTCATTGAGGTTTGTAGGGAGTACAAGATGCCGCTCTGTCTCACGTTCATTGATTTACAGAAAGCCTTTGATTCTGTGGAAACTGAAGCAGTCATCGAAGCCCTAGTCAAACAGGGTGTTCAAACCCAATACATCAAGATCCTTCGTGAGCTGTATTATGGATTCACCACCAGGATCTCACCATTCTACAAAGAAGTGATCATTGATGTCAAAAGAGGGGTTCGACAGGGTGATACCATCTCACCAAAACTCTTCAGTGCCACCCTCGAGAACATCATGAGACAATTAGAATGGGAAGGAATGGGAGTGAAGATAGATGGTCGGCAACTACACCACCTCCGCTTCGCTGATGACATCGTTCTAATAACACCAAACATTAGCCAAGCGGCACAAATGCTGGCTGACTTTGACCGAGAATGTGGAAAGGTAGGTCTACAGCTGAATCTGAAGAAAACTATGTTCATGAGAAATGAACTAGTTCCAGAGGGCCCCATTCTCTCTCAATGGAACAAACATCTCTGAATGCAGCAGTTATGTGTACCTAGGTCGAGAAGTCAACATGATGAATGACCTAAAACCTGAGCTGCGCAGGGAGGAAGAGAGCGGCATGGAATGCCTTCAAAGGCATCGAAGAAATAGCTAAAAGGACAAAGAACCTCCGGCTCCGGGCACATCTCTTCGACTCCACCGTTCTCCCTGCATTAACATACGCCTCAGAGACCTGGGCCCTACGAAAGCAGGATGAGAATGCTATTCGGGTCTCCCAGAGAGGCATCGAAAGAGCTATGCTTGGAATATCACGTCTCACTCAAGTGAGAGAAGGAATCCGGAGTTCTGACCTCCGTCGCTATTCCAGAATCAGGGGCGCTGTCTCGTTTGCCAAGGCATCGAAAATCAGATGGGCTGGACATGTAATGCGATTTGGAGACAACCGCTGGACTAGAGCCGTTACCGACTGGATCCCACGGGATGTCAAAAGATCACGTGGCCGCCCACCTACAAGATGGTCAGACTTCCTTGTTAAGACCCTGAAGGAACGGTTTGAGGCTCTTCATATTCCTGAATCAACCAGATGCCATTGGGCTACATTGGCACGTGATAGGGTCCAATGGAAATGTTACTGGCGCCCGCTCGAGCAAATCGATGAGTAACGGGATTCAAGTGATCAAGTGATCAAGTGACACAGCCAGTCAGAAACGTAGCTCCCTCGGACTGAGGTCTTCACGCCCGAGGTCAACCATACCTGCTACGGAAGAGCCTGCCTCATGTGTTCCCACTTGCTGCCGCATATATAACATATAATATATAACATATCATATCATATATCATATATAATATAATATATAATATATATTATATATTATATATTATATATGTATATAAAATATACATATAAAATATATATATTATATCTTGCAAATAAGCACAGCCATTCTATATTTGTCCTTTTCCTTCTGGCTAATTTCACTCAGCATGATCCTTTCCATGTCCATCCATTTATAGGCAAATTTCATTACTTTGTTTTTTTCTAACAGCTGCATAGTATTCCATTGTGTAGATGTACCAAAGTTTCTTTATCCAGTCATCAGTTCTCGGGCACTCCAGATTGTTTCCAGATTCTGGTTATTGTGAATAGTGCTGCTGTGAATATAAGTGCAAATGGTGATTTTGCTATGCGTTGTTTGGCTCCCCAGGGTATATTCCCAGAAGTGGTATGGCTGGGTCAAATGGGAGCTCAATTTCTAGTATTTGGAGGAATGTTCATATTGTTTTCCATAAAGGCTGTATCAATCGGCATTCCCACCAATAATGGATGAGAGTCCCTTTCTCCCTGTATCCACGCCAGAATCAGCTGTTCTTTCACGGAGGACTCTTGAGAAAAGCAGGCCCGCACCAGCAGACCAGGTTTAGTTGCAAGAGTCTCTGACCTACTGCACACACACATGTGTATTCACTCCTGCCTGCTCTCCCACTTTGGCTTGGAATGGTACAGGAAGCCTGTGATCTGCTTCCCACAGCCCCTTGGGTCATGGCATCCCCTCTGCCAAACCCAGCAAAAGAGACCTCAGCAGTTGCAGGGCCAAGCTAAGCCCTACTGCTAATAACACTTATTATTAATGCTAATAACCCTATTGGATATCTCTCGTGCCCTGGAGGAGACCAACCTTCAAAGCAGTAATTACTCCTCCCAGTTATTTTATGAAACAGGTAAGTAGAGGTCTGAATAAAAGATAAGGAGCCATGAACTCCTGGAGATCAGACCTGTCTGTGGCCTATAGTAGAATAATGAACGTGCCGCCACCTCAGCATACCCCATCCCCCAAGACAAGCCCTTGCTGGCACTGGCTCCCTGCTATAAAAAGGGAAGGCAGACAGGAAAGGGCCTCTTCTGTGGCCTCGCAGAGGTGCTGAGAAGCTTAGGGAGTAGCCTAGAGGTGCTTTCATGGAGAGGGCTGCTGAGCTTTGCTTTCAAAGTTCACACTCCTTTCCAGGTACTGGAAAACAGGGTTCCGGCAACAGGTGCTGGAGTGAGGGCAGAGGCTAGGCATGGTGGATTCTTGAGGACACGGCAAGAGTTTGGCTCTAGAAAGCTGAGCTGAACCCAAACCACTTGTTCTCTTGGACTTGGTATAGCTGTCAGGCCTGCATAAAATCCTGATGTCATCCCGTACCACCTTCTGCTGAGATGCAGTGGGACTGGGCATTGTTAAGTCTCAGAACGCCTCCCCAGCATTTGGCTGGAGCTCCAATACAGCCTTTCATTTGGTTTAGACCCTCATCCTCTGGCCCTTTCCCAAAGCAGTTACTCTCTGTTCCTGCTAACACGGAGTACAGGGCCCAGCCTCCAGGTCTGAAGGGAACTCAAAGCACTGGTTGGCACCAATTCTGAGTGGTGTAATTTGAGAGGGAGGTGCAGGGAATGGGGGTGCCCAGACTGGAAATGTTCTCCAGAGATGGTAGCGTCAACCTCTCCGAGCTCTTCCTGTGGAAACCAGTTCTTTTCTGGGAGAGAAATCATTGCTTACAACTAGTCCATGTGTAACAAACAGTCCATGGAATTTTTTTTGTGGAATCCTCAGACTGCCTACTCCTCCTATCCCAAGACAATCCAATGGACTCTTGAGTCCTTGACCGTCTCTCTGGGCCTGAAGTTGTTTCTCATCCTGAGCGAGAGCTTGAATAACAATAACTTCAGTCTCATGTTTGTGTGATGCTTTGCATTTTACATAGCACAGGTCACAAGCTAACACCTCATGATCATTCCTCATTTACTTAAAGAGATGAGGACTGGGAACCCAACCATTATATCCTCCTGTCTGGCTCCATCTCACGCTTTCTCCCAAGATCCAGCTGCAGCGAGAGCCTGTAAGTGACCTACTAAGTACTCTTTGGGAATCTCTGAATCTTTGCACCTAACCAATCAGGGTAGTCTCAAAGGACCCTTTTCATAGATGAGGAAGTGGAAACCCCAAAAGATGAGGTCATTTAGCCATGCCCCGTAGATTATACACACTGCATGAAGCTGGGGTTTCTAGTAGAGCATAACACTCCATCTATTCAATTATATGGTGAATGAGACCTGTATCATGATCGGTCACTTGTATCACTTCACTGTCTTCCCATTGTTCATCGATTTGCTCGAGCAGGCACCAGTAACATCTCTATAGGTCCTGTCACATGCTAGTGTAACCCAAGGGCATCTGCTTGCTCCAGGAACATAAAGAACCTCAAACCATTCCGTCAGGTCATGGGGATGAGGTCTAAATTGTTACTGGTATTTGGCATATTAAATACGACACGGGTAGCTTGCCAGGCTATACCGTGCGGGTGGAATACTCTTGTAGTCGCTTCTCATCTCATGCATTTGATCACAAACCAGGCTTGTGATCTGCTCTTCTGCTGGGTGGAGCTCATATAGGAGTGGGGAGTCCGGATGTGAAAAATGGCGGTCCTCATGGTGTGGGGGTTCCTCTGGCTTCTTGAGAGGCTCTGCTGGTGTGGTGGGCCAGGACTAGAACTCACCTTCCCTCCTGGGCTCCTTGTGATAAGCTGGGTACAGGGAGAGCCAGTAGCAAAGTCAACTTTTATTTAAAAAAAATGTATTTTGAGTAGGGGTTACTCCTGGCTCTTCGCTCAGGAATTATTCCTGGCAGTGCTTGGGGACCATATGGGATGCCGGCGATCGACCCGAGTCGGCTGGGTACAAGGCAAACACCCTACCCGCTGTGCTATCGCTCCGGTCCCCAGACTTGGGTTCTATCCCAGCATTCCATAGGGGCCCCCTGAGCACCACCAGGAGTAATTCCTGAGTGCAGAGCCAAGAGTTACCATCGCCAGGGCAGAGTGATAGTCAATTGGGTAGGGTGTTTGCCTTGCAGCCGGCCCATGCCAGCCTAGGTTCGATCCCCGGCATCCCATATGGTCCCCCGAGCACTGCCAGGAGTAATTCCTGAGTGCAGAGCCAGGAGAAACCCCTGACCATTGCCGGGTGTGCCAAAAAAAAATGCTTAGGAGTAACCCCTAAGCATCACTGGGTGCAACCCAGAAAAACCAAACAAACCCAAGTCTGCTGTGTGCAAGGCAAGTGCCCTCCCTGCTGTATATCTGCTCAGAGCCCCTCACCCCATAGGCAGAATTTCAAGTGCGCCTGATAGAGCAGGAGGGAAGGATGGTGCACCAGGTGGGTTGAGTTGGTTACTAAAACTCTCACCCATGAAACAGGACCCCTGGGCACAGAGCATGAACTCAGGCCCTTTGAGCCAGACCCCGCCCCTCCGATTAATCTCCAGCCCCCTCCACCCCCCAGCTCCTCCGTTTAATCTCATTTCTCTTTCCTGTGCCTCTTCATTCCTACACGGTAAAGCCTGGCAAGCTACCGTGGTTTATTTACTTTTATGCCAAAGACTAGTAACTATTATGGACCTCAGTTCCATAACCTGAAGAATGGTTTTGGGCTCCTCCTGTCCCCGTAGCAAGTAGATGCCCTTGGGTTGCACTTGCTTGTGACAGGACTAATGGAGATGTTACTAGTGCCCACTCGAGCAAATCGATGAACAATGGGAAGACAGTGATACAGTGATTTTGAGTAGCCGGTCAAAGTCAACTTTTATAAAAAATAAATCAAAAGAGAAAGGAAAGAAGAAGAAAAAAAGAGAAAGAGAAAGAGATGATGGAGGAGAGGAAAGGTAGAAGGAGGGAGGCTTGGGGCCTGAGGGGACATTTAAGAGCACACAATCTTTGTACTCACAGGTCACCTGATTCTCATCAAAGTTTTACCACTTGTTAGCCAAGAAAGCAGAGGAAAATTTCTCTGAGTTTTCATTTGCTTACGTGTAGGCGAGAGGGTAAAAATTGCTTCATCTCTAGGGGGTTACCTGGCAGTATGAATGTAAAATAATATTTATGGAGATCCAGTACATTGGCTATGTTATGGCCCCAGAGCGAAGTAGGCCGTGAACTTAGCAGTCCTTAGTAGATCTGTCTGTAAGTAGGCCCGGGAGGCTGGCTGCGACTGGGTTGCTGTCTCCTGGCCGAACACTGGCCTTATCATGCCACCCAGGCTCAAGTTGACTCTTTGGCTGCTGCTTCTTTTGCTGATTCATCCTCGTTGCCAGGTTTCTGGAAGTCCTGGACCTCATTCTTAAGGGTTTAGCTATTAAGTCATATCTCCCCCAACTATTTGCTGGAGTCATTGATGTGATGGAGTCAGGTCCAGGGCCTGACATTTAGGCTTGTGAAATTCTGCTGTGGGGACACTTAGTCCATCCCATCAAGACTGTTCTGGGACCTTGGTTCTGCCTCCTGGCATTTGCTCACTTTTCTAGCGGCATCTCCTGCCTGCCCCGTCCATTTGACAAAGCTAGAGACACTTTTTGAAAGTCTTGTTTTCCTGCAGATTCCTGCCCTGTTCAAAACTCTTTATATGACTGCTGAATGGGTAAAGGTCTCTCCTTAGACCAGCATCTACGATTCTTCATTATGTAGGTGGTTAGCTGGGCAAGTCCCACAGCTACCAAGACAAAGACGAGGACTTCCTAGGCGTCCCTACGCTGTCTTGGGCCTGCTCTCTGAGCCCCAGATCCCGTAAAATAATGCAAAGAGGGGTGTCAGCCTGACATCTGTGTTGGCTTAAGGATGAAGAGTCCTGAGCTCTAGGGAACTATAGCTTTTTCCCCATGGGTTGTAAGCAAATATGTTGTCTGGTATAGAGAGGGACCCTCTGTCTTCTAAGGTTGTCTTCATAGAGACATACACATTCTGGAAAGGGTGGTCTGGAGCCCAGGCCAAAAGTACCTCTGCTTATAGCACCTGAGTTTCTGTCACAATGAAGGTCTGAGTGGGGGCTTGTCTTCAGTGTGGCAGATCTACTTATTCACCCTTAACCCTGACTTTCAATAGATAGGTCTGTTGGTTGACCCTGAAGCATGCCTTCTGCCGGGGGGGGGGGCTTTACTGATGCACTTTTATCAAACTTCCCCTGTCTGGATCTCTGTCCATTGGCATCTCCATACATTTTTTTTCTGATGGCCCCAATTCAAAGGAGTGTCCACTCCCTACTCAATGTCAATGTTGTCTATCGTTCCCCTACAACAAATACGGCTCTACTCCCGCTCCCCAAGGCCTGTGCAAAAGCTCTCCTCCATTTCTGGCACTAAAATTCCAGCCTATCTTTTTTAGATTGGCTGTTTCATTGTTTATCAGTTTCGATGACATTTTCTCCAGAAAAGTTGTTGATCTCACAGATCCCGCCTGACCTGGGGCCTCCACTTGCTCTGTGATATAGCGGATGACTTCTAAACCTTTTGGCTGGCTTTTCTTGAGACTTGGAAATGTTGGAGGTCCCTTGTGTTCCCGACACCTGCCAGCCTTAGTACCTGACACTGGAGACATTTTATTAATGATAAGAAATGAACAAATGGTTGTAGTAATGTATGAATAATCATCTGAAATATTCAGACAATAGTAAGGGTAACCATGTTGAAAGCACTTGGCAAGTGACCCAAGGTCACAGGTATATCAGTAGGTATTTAATCTATTTTGAATTAAATATTAAATTAAATATTTTTGAGCTCATGGAAGAGATATGCAATAAGTCCATTACGTTTTCTTTCAGATGTGCCAATTTCATGTTGCTTAAAAAGGTACCTGTGAGGCCAAGAGGACTTCTGTTTGAGAACGTGTAATATATATTGTCAAAGGTGTTATTCATTCAGACTTTATATAAGGGAAAAATTTAGTAAGCATCCTTAAAGTAATTTTAAAGCCATACACTTTATTTTCCTTTTTAACTTTAGTAAAAAATCAAACTTGTTTCATCCCTAATAGCTACAGAATCAACACTAGCCTAAACTAATGGCCTGTTTAGAGTGTTCATGGCAGGTCTCAAATCGCAAGTGCATTTTTATGGTCACCTTTGAAGGTTGATATTGGAAAGAATGACAGAACACTCACCACAAAATCCACAAATCCAGGAGCTGAGTTTGAGGCTAGCTCCCAGTTTTCCATCATGTGATAAAATTATAGCCAAGAAAGAAAAACTTGGAAATTCAAACTCAGGCATGTGAGCTGACATGGGTTAAGAGAGCTCGGTGACTAGACAGGAGCCCTCAGAGCCGCTGGCTCAGCGGCTGCAGTGAGTGCGTGCAGGAGGGCCGAATCCCATCACTGGCACTGCTTTCTTGCTCCCCGCTGCCAACTCTCCAGGCCTCCTGCCTGCTGTATGGATGGATGTGGTCTTGAAGGCACTTAGCACACCCTGGCCCCTATCAGTGTAGCATCACTGACCGCAATAGAAACCTGGGTACCATACACTTCTCAATGACCATGCCTTAGTTCTACATGTGAAAAGGCAGGAACATATGACACGTAGCGGAGGATTATCATGAGAATTGGCTGAGGTGATACCTGTCGAAAAGAAACAACAGCACAATAGACACACAGAGGAATCTGTTCACAACGGTTGGCATTTATATTTTTGATAACATTCTTAATTATTTTTGTCAGGAAACCCTCATTCAGTATCTCAGTTCACTGCTGGCAGCTGTGTGCCGTGCATTTCAAACTGAATGGTAGTGAGGAGTTGCTTAACTGAACTTCTCTAAGCTTGTTTCTTTGCCTCTCAAGAGAGTGAAAACTAATCCTCGATCATTTGGTGGATGCGGTGATACACTGGCATCACTTGCTTAAGGAATGCCTGACATAAATAGCAATCAGAAACTGTTAGGTAGAAAATAATATGCTGATTCTTACTGTTGAATCTTTCTTTTATTTGTGAAGCTGGGAAGGCCCAGGTTGCTGCATGTATGCAAAAATTGATATAATATTCACCAATGGCCCCACTCAACGTCAGGCACATAGCCAAGTACTCAACAGCGAAAGCTCGTTTGCTAGCCCTTCTTCCTGCCGTTGCTTGATTTTCAGCTTTGGAACAACACAGGCAGCAGTTTTGGCTTTGGGGGCCTCCTCTGGCAGGACTGGGTGGGTCCCAGGGCAAGCAAGGGCTCCATCAACTGCAATCCACAACCTGGAAGTGAACTTGGCTAATCAGCACAGCAGGACTCCAACAGCTGGTTCTACTTTGGAATCAATTGAACCTCCTGAGGGCCCTGCTCTCTTTCTGCAAGGAGCAAGTGCCAGTCCCAGCTAAGACTTAAAAATTTGCTACAGTGTATCAGAAACAGATTCAGCCACCGGCAAGGTCAGGGTCTCCAGACAGCTCCCCCTTACCCCCTTACAGCCCCCATCCTCCCCCCTACATCCCTCCCCCAGCCTCTGCATCTGCCTCTAGGCCTGGGGTCTAGGTTCCTGCCTCGAGGTCAAGGCTGACCTTGGCCCTGCCTACCAGTACTGTTGCCTTGTCAGCCGTTGGGAATCATCACCCAAACCATTCAGATTTCCATTTCAAAGAGTGAGTCAGGTTCGGATGTGGGGAGCACGTTCAATAACAATTTTTAGGATATGAGTGTCAGAGTGCAGTGGCAAGAATGCGCTTTGGCTTGGAAAGGAACTGCTTCCTAAATGCCCACCTTTTAATTCCTTCCATCTGTCCACATTTCTCGTGGGCCCCCGGAGAGCCGCTGGAGGAGCCAGGCCAGCCCTGGGTGCTGTAGGTACCAGAGATGTTGGCTGAAGGGCTGTCAGCGCCCCTGCCTGGCTTGTGAGTCACCCTGAGAATGAGCAGAGGCTGGGAGTGCAGCTCGAAGGCTGAGTTTACTAGCTCTGTGCCCTCAGGAAAATCCCTTGCCGCCACTGAGCTTCCTGTGGCATGTGAAGAATGAGGCTTAGTTTGCTTGTACTCGATGCTCCCTTAGAGATTCTTGATTTTTCTGATTAAAAAAAATGTGATGCTGTAATTGCTCCATAACCAAAAAAATAACAAGTGCTGTTCTTCAAGCCATTATGTAAGTGACTGTATCAATGAGCGAATGGACGCAATGAAGGACTGACGTTTCCAGCACCTAGGGTGTGTTAGACACTTCCCTGGATGCTCTAGTTCCTCTTATTCTGCCCTTTTTGCAAACTGGTGGGTATTATGCCACTGTCTCTAGATGCTTCTCTAAGCATCTCCGCTCCATACTGATACAAACAGAATGGAGCCTAGGATTCCTACACGCTTTGAGAATTTGGAAAGGGTGTCTCTGTTTCCTACCTGAATTTTGCTGAGGAGGTTCTAAGGGATGATTGGGTGAAAAGGAGGAATAGGGTCTGGTGATTAGCTGGGGGGAGGGGGGGAGCGAGGCTTCTGTTAGGGGCCACATTTTGTGTGTGTGTGTGTGTGTGTGTGTGTGTGTGTGTGTGTGTGTGTGTGAGTGTATGAGGGAGAGGGAGAGAAGGAGGGGGAGAGGGGGAGACAAGGAGGAGGAAAAGGGGAAAGGGGAGAGGGAAGGGGAGAGGGGAGGGGAGGAAGAGAAGGGAGAGGGGGAGGAAGAGAAGGGGGAGGGGAGAGTGGAAGGGAGAAAACACTGTGGTGGGCAGCACACGGCAAAAACCAAGCTTCTGCATCCTGACTTGTTGGAGCAGTCAGGTGTGGGGGTCAGCCCTGATCCCTTGCTTTTGGTCAAAGGATTCAGGGAGCACCACGGCAATGGCAGAAGGCAAGTTAATGAGACACAGGGAAAATTGGGGAGAAGGCGGAGAAAAACAGGAAGGAGGAGAAGGAAACAGTGTGGGAAAGGAGATCTAGGAGGACGCTTTCATCTCTGGTAGGCTACCCCACCTACTCCTGTGGGGAAACCGGTGGCAGCCTCCAGAGACTTCTGAGGCTCTCACTTAATGTTAGAAATGGGGAGCTGGGCACCCACCTCTCCTTACAGCCTTCCCACTTCCAGGTTTCCCCCCACCACTGGACAAAACCTCTGGGCACGTGCCGAGTTGGTGGTGGCGGAGCTCTGAGTTCCAGCAGCAGGTCCTGTGAACCAGGAGGCCTTGCTTCCACTCCAGGGCTGTGCAGGCTGCGAGCATGTGCAATTTGGTTAGTCATGCTTTCACTGATTCAACAAATATTTGCCCGCTCCTTCTTTGATCCTGGCATTTCTAGACACGGGATGTGAAATAGTGAACAAAACAGACTTGATTGCAAGGGATGGGGGTGGGGGTATATTAGTCTCCAGTGCCTGTCATAACAAATTTACTTCGCACCGGTGTCTCAAAATGACAGAAATGGAATAGATCCTGGGATTTTTCAGCCTTCAGCACCATGTGAATCAATTCCTTGTTCTCTCTCGTTCTGGTTCTCTGCAGCACCCAGACCAGTGCGACTGGCAATCTCATTTTCACCCCCTGTGTATGTGTTGTGCATTTTATTTAGAAGAGGGCCCGTCCCTCAGCTATACGCAGAGGCCGCCAGGGCTATGCCCAGTGGTGCTTGGTGGGCAGGCAGGTGGTGTCTAAAATCAAACTTGGGGCCTCACATGTGCTAGGCATGTGTTTTCTCTTGAGCTTCTGGAGTTGGGGCCCTGTAAGATACTATCTTGATCCAGCTTCTCTTTTAATCCATTGGTCAACAGCTCCAGGGATGCTCCCGAAGACACACCTCTATCCTCATGCTGTCCCAGCAGCCAGAGAACAAGTGGCGAGTTGGTGAGAAAGGGTTTGCTGACACTGGGTTTGCTGAGCTTCTTTAATAAGGGAGCGGACTTCGGGTTATTATTATTTTTCTTTGTGGCCAGGCCAGAAAAACAATTGCTCTCCCCTTTGATTTTTAATATAGCATTGGTCATCAATTAGAAACCTCTTAAGAATCCCTCAGGGAGAAATATGAGAAGTCTAAAGTGTGGGCCGGTCCAGTCTTGGGAAATCATAGAAGCAAGAGCTTTTAGAGAAGTTCCAACTGGACTTAAAAAAGACATAGTTGAGATGAGTCATGGAGACTCAGTTTAAAATGATTTAGAATGTGTCCCTTCCCTAGACAGCAAGAACACGGCGGCCCTGGGATGTCAACTACTCCTTGGGGGCCACAGTTTCAAAGGCATCTCTTGTCATCATTGCTTAGCTCAGCCCAAGTACAGGGTACTTCTTGCTTGGGTACTGGAGACAGACTGTTTTACCTTGCTCCTAACTCCTACAGCCATTTTTATCCATTTTTATCTATCTATCTATCTATCTATCTATCTATCTATCTATCTATCTATCTATCTATCTATCTATCTATCTATCTATCTATCTATCTATCTATCTATCTATCTATCTATCTATCTATCTATCTATCTACCTATCTATCTATCTATCTACCTACCTATCTGTCTATCATCTATCTATCTATCTGTCTGTCTATCTATCTATCTATCTATCTATCTATCTATCTATCTATCTATCTATCTATCTATCTATCTATCTATCTATCTATCTATCTACCTATCTATCTACCTACCTATCTGTCTATCATCTATCTGTCTATCTATCTATCTATCTATCTATCTATCTATCTATCTATCTATCTATCTATCTATCTACCTATCTGTCTATCATCTATCTGTCTGTCTATCTATCTATCTATCTATCTATATCTATCTATCTATCTATCTATCTATCTATCTATCTATCTATCTATCTATCTATCTATCTATCTATCTATCTATCTATCTATCTATCTATCTATCTATCTACCTACCTATCTGTCTATCATCTATCTGTCTATCTATCTATCTATCTATCTATCTATCTATCTATCTATCTATCTATCTATCTATCTATCTATCTATCTATCTATCTATCTATCTATCTATCTATCTATCTATCTATCTATCTATCTATCTATCTATCTATCTATCTATCTATCATCTATCTATATATCTATTTGCTTTTTTGGGGTCACACTCTGTAATGTTCAGGAGTTACTCCTGGCTCTGGATTCAGGTGGTGCTTGGGGACCATGTGGGATGCAGGGGATCAAACCCAGGTTGGCTGCATGTTGGGCAAGTGCTGTACCTGCTATACTATCGCTCCGGCTCTAGGGTCATTTTATGCAGCCCTGTGCAGTGGGGGTGGAATGGTGTTTAAGGGTGGTCATGTGCCTGATTGCTCCAGATTCTGTGTTCAGAGCTGATCCCTTAAAACACAGGTTGTCTCTTGGGGGTCCACATCTGTAAGAAAAATATGTTAGAGTCTGATATACGTAGGTTTCCTTCCCAGCTTTGCTGCTGGCTAACTGTGGAAACCTGGGGAAAATGGCTCCATGTCTTAGACCTCAGTACCTCACTCACTAAACAGGCTTGGTGGCTTTATCTCGGAAGATAGAGGTGCTACATTTAAAGCACTCAGCGAGTGCTTTGACATAGTAAGTGCTCAATAAAGTCTGCCCATGCAAAAGGTAAACTTTTATACCAAGGGGAGGAGTGACAGAAGAACAGCACATACAAGATCCTCAAGTCCAAGTTCAATGCCAAGCCCTTTGGCCGCCCCACTGGGTAGTGAGGACATTTGTTGAATCCTGAAGGGATGTTGTGGGTCAAGCCTCAGACATTACTGGCCGCACATGTTGTCTCTGCGGTTCCTACTTCACTTCCTGCTTCACCACAGGGAGTCTCTTCTCAACCCAACTCTTTCTATCTGTAAACCAGGGCATAGAAGGCGGAATATTGAACTCATGGACTTTAGAAAGATTTCAGTGAGTCTGAAAGCGCTTAGCAAAATGAAACAAATACCATGCATCATTTCCGTCATTCATTTCATGTTGAGAAAATGCTGCTCTGAGAAAACATCGGCAAATAACACCTTGTCTCTGTTTCCTACAACTTCCCAGCGCAACAGAGGGAATTGCAGGGTATGACATGGTGATAGTAGTTTCCTGGGTGGTAGCAGCCTTCATGAACATTATCAAGACAGGTCTAGGTGAAAGCAGAAAAGGTAAACTGAAACCTGGAGATTTTCCTCACTCATAATCAATGCATGCAAAGCAAGGAGCTTAACCTCTGTTCTATCTCTCTGGCATCATCTTTGATTTTACTTAATGTTCCAACATAACACGTCTTCAGGTCTTCATTGGCCTGTAGGTCACCATTTCTTTTCTTGTGTTTTTTTTTTCTGAGGGTACAGTTCTTCCTCTCTTCTCTGCTTAGAAACTTCGGTTGGTCCTGAAAGACACCCTTACCTCTTTGCATCAATTTATGGAGTCCAAAAACCTATGTGCTCAGTGGCTTCTTGTGGCTACCATCACTTCAGTGGCAAATGCTGACCTCAGTTTCTATTTTTCTGTGTTTCTGATCATGCAACCCCTCTTTATAGGCAACTGGGTGTCCCAGCATGAAATCTGGGGTGGAGGAAGGCTTAGTATGTGTTGATGGAATGAATGAGTGTTATTTTGCCATCTTATCAAGTCTTGAGTTGAATACATGAATCTAGTAAAACAAAATGGACTGGGAAATAGATGTTGCTTTTCTGCCATTTCCAAGGTAGGGTGTTGGATGGTCACTCTGGCATCATGAAGCTGTGTGATTCTGTTTCTTGTCACCATGAGTAAGCTGGAGCCAGCTTCTCAAAAGACTCAGAAATGATTCTCTGTGTTGTTGATGCTTGGACAGGAGCAGAACACCTCATTTTGCATGCCAAGACAGAGGATTTCCACTCTGCAGTTCAATAAGTGCATTCCTTGATTTATTCCTAGGACCACTATGGTTCAAGTCAAAGAATTCAAGCCATAGGTTTGCCTCCACAGGATTAGCTGGTGAAGGCCTGAATGTGCCTGGAGGGAAGGTTTGGAAGATGGTCATAAGGCAGGGAAAGTGGTGCTTGCGAGGAGAAATAATGAGATAGCTAGAGCACAAAGTGAATTAAGAAGCTGTAAGATTCAAAATCACATTTCTAGCCTCCCAAATTTCAGATGAAGACTGGTTAAATGAGTTTTGGGAGAAAAAAAAGAACATTAATTTCTTTTTTTTTTTTTTTCTTCTGGTGTGGAGGTCACACCTGGCAGTGCTCAGGGCTTACTTAGATGATTCCTGAAGTTATTTGGAAGACAATATGTGGTTCTGGGGATTGAACACAGGCCAGCCACATGCAAGGCAGGCACCTTACTCACTATACTATCTCCCCACCCCCTATTTATTTCTAGAAGTAAATAATTGAATGACCGATTGTGGTCAGATTAAATTCTCGAGTGTATTATCAAGGGGTTCTAGATGGTTACATGAATATGGCTTAGAGCACATGAAAAAGAATATAAATGGTCAACTGAAAAATCAGCGTGAAGATGCTTTTATCTTAGGAAACAACATATTGCACGTTAGCACACAGACGTGGAGGACTTGAAGACCTGGAGAATAGTATCTCTAATAGTAGAGAATACAATTCCTACTTGGTAGATTTTTTATGGTTTTTCTTTCAGGATATCTTTTAGTCCTATTTTTCTTGTAAGAATTGATTTCCTACTCATGTGAGAGAACTCTTGGCCATTAGATTAACAGATTTATATATTTATCTTGCTCATATCAATAAGAAACCAACAATAAGAGATGTGTATTACATTATTTGAGTTCACAGACGAGAGGAAGCAGCAGCGTATGTTCCACTTGATCTTTGCATCGCCTTTTGAGATTGCTTCTGTCATGAAACAGATGAAGGAACTGCAACTCACAGAGGCTATGAGGCTTCAGCATCATACAGCAACTTAGGGGAAGCTCATACTTCTTCGACTCTGAAGCCTGGTTTTTGAATCGTGGGGCTGAAGTTTTCATCGTGGTGGGAAATAACATGCCCCTTTTGCAGTGAGGAAACTGAGGTAACGGGAGAGAGCAGGTGACCAGCTGTGGTGAGCTTCCCAGAGATCCTGATGCTAAACCACGGCTCTGCAGGCCTTTTGGAGTAGCTTTGCATTTAGCATAACGATGGTGAGCTCTCATTTTAGTGTGGCCCTTCTCAGTGTAGAGTTGAGCAGTTCCCAGCTTTGGATACTGACCTGACTCCTGTGTTCTGAGTCATCTGCCTTGTATGGGTGCTTGTATGGGTGTTGGGATCACAGGACTTTTTCTGTCATTCCATCTAGTACCCACTGATGCCACAGTGCCCTGAGTAAAGTCACAGGCACCTTGGCTGGGAGAAGTTCCTTTGACGGGATGAATGAATGAAGCCTGCAGGAGACCCCTGGAGCAGAGATGGCCCCCTGAGTCATGCTGAGCTGTTCCCCATCCGGCCGAGGCTGGCTCCGGAGCTGCCCACTGCTCCCTCACCCTCACGGTCTTTTGGCACAATCCCCTGGCAGCAGGCTTTTTGGTCTCCTGGCTGCAGAATTACTCACCAAGTCTTCCTTTGGCATCTGCCAGAACTCAGGAAGAGAGCTTTGAATTCTCTCTTTCTCACTCAGCTTTTTCCTTGCCTCCTTTATTGGCTGGATGGCGGGAGCCAGAGCTGAATTTCTCTCTCATTTCCTCCGAGGACCAGGATCCGGCAAGAATCAGCTTTGCACTGGCGAGGTGAGGCTGGGAGAGATGTCCAGCGTTGGCTGTTTGCCCCTGGAGGAAGAGTTAGTCACTCGGTTCCTGGGCTCAGGGATGTCACGGGGAGGAAATGCATTTCTTATGAGTCTTCCAAAAATGCCCTTTCTAACCGGCAGAGAAAGTTAGTAGCAAACTGATTTCCTCTTTGGAGCCTTTAGACTTGCCTCCAGTTTATGCTGCCCTTGGCGGTTCCTGTCTACCTCCCGCACTGAGCTCTGGCAGGCTTGTGACCGAAGTGTGACACCCGCAAGGAAGGAAAGATGTGCTCCTCAGACATCGTCTGTTTGGCTTCACAACAGCCCTTGCCATCCTCTGCTCCTCGGGGGCAATCACTGTGAAACTCGGGTAGTGGTGTCTGTGGTTTATCTGCGCTGTCCAGGTTCACCCAGTAACTGGCAGAGCTGCCCTTGGAGACCCAGGCCTGTCTAAATCCATCCTAGGAGTGAGCAGTTCTTTGGTCTCTCTCTGTCTCTCTCTCCTTTGCCTTTCTTTTCCATTCACCTCCACTTTTTTGAAAAGAGATTTCTCAAAAGACTGAATAACTGCGTTGTCTTATAGACAGTAGGTGCGCAACAAATGTGCATCAAAGCAGATTTGCTATGCTACACCTTTTAAGAGCCTTTGCAGTTTTCAAACTGGTTCCTGTAGAAGATAATGGCTGTCGGGCCTGAGCGATGGCCCAGCGGGTAGGGCGTTTGCCTTGCATGCGGCCAGCCCTTGCCGACCCGGTTCGATCCCCAGCATCCCATATGATCCCCAAGCACCGCCCAGAGTAATTCCTGAGTGGAGAGCCAGGAGAAACCCCTGAGCATTGCTGGGTGTGACCCAAAAGGCAAAAAATAATAATAATAATAATAATAATAATAATAATAATAATAATAATAATAATGGCTGCCGACAGTCGCCAAGTGGTGAATTTCTAGCATTGGGAACCATTAGTGGAAGATTTCTTTCATTATCTCCCTCTCTTCCTTCTTCCTTTCCTTCCTCCCCTCATGTCTTCTAAACAAGCACGTGTCTTTCCAAACACAGACACCTGTCTAAAGTGCTTTAGAAATCTGTACTGATTGAATCCTTACCTCTAGACTTCGAGGTAGGTACTACATCCAGCAGTATCCTGTTTTGCAAGGAAGTAAGAGAGTGTTTTCACTTTATTTTGTGCTTTTGTCTGCTCGGGCACACAATTTCTCATCAGCAGAGTGGGAGCTTGAAGGTGTGTATTTGGCTGTCCAGTGCCTGTCTGGTAGGGAGCACTTCCATGAGCTTATTCTATCTCGCCCTCATCTGACAGCCTATGGTTTCTAAGGTAATGTCCTTATGCCTTGTTCATCTTGTTCCCCCATGGCGCTGGCAAGGGTCAGTAAAGTCCTAACCATGGCTTTTATTTCCAACAAGGGAAGCGCAAGCTCTGAGCATTTCCCTGACTTGCTCAGGGTCACTGCAGTGGGAAGGCAGGGCGTGAGAGCCAGCGTGTGGTCCGTTTATTTCTATGAATGAAGTTGGTGTGGAGGAATAAGTCGACCAGAGCAAAGACATGACTTTGAGCAGGGAAGCGAAAGCCCAGTGGGTTCATTTTTCTCTTGACAGTCAGGCGAGGGAAATGTGTGCGTGTAAGTCATAAAAGCATTTCTCAGACGTTGAGGTTTTAATAAAATGTGAAAAACATTTTTTGCCAGCACCCTCCCTTCCCTCCTGGTTTTTAGGCTCTGCATAATTTAAGGAAATGTAATCCATATGTTTGATTATTCATACTTCCATCATCAAAAAATATTGTTGATTCTTTGAGGCGCGTTTGATGTTCTGGAAGGCAATTATTATTTTACTTTTGAGAGCAGTTGAGAAGAGAGAAGATTTATTATTTTTTCTAAAAAATAAATCCTTTCCCCCACAGTTTTATTTCCTTTAAAAAACATTTCATAGCATTACAGTGGGGATGAACAATTGGTCTTTAGAACAGTGCACGCGCTCCTAGGGATTTTGCACGGAGATGGGTCCAGGAAGGCAGTCCTCAGCCTCAGAACTCTGTGCCACTGGGAGTTTATATTCATGGAATAAGCCCCATGGACTGATACTGTACCCGCAGCTTTTAGATGGTGACCACTCCTTTTGAGAGAGAAGCTTCAGCACTTGCCCCAAATGGGGAACACTCCTTGGACATAAGGTGGATGCCTTGTTGGCTGGGCTGTCCTCTCGGGCTGCCGTGCTCACTTCTGTCATCTCCTTCAACAGATCAAGGTATTTACCAGCTAATCCACACACAAGCTAGTTCCCGTCTCACTGCCGCCCTTAGTGAGGTTCTTAGCCAACCTGTGTGCCCCAACTTCCTCCTCTTGGTGTCCTGTACAGCACTCCTACCCTGCCCTCAGCCTTCATTGCCCCACTCACTGGTGTCTCCTGGATGCTGAGACAGAGCTAAGGGTCAGGGAGGGAGAGTGACCCGCGGGCGTGCTCCACTTCTCTGAAACAGTCATGTTGGGGCAGCCCATTTGTGTCCACCATTGGCAACTTCCTGTCCCCACTCCTTGCCAAGTGGTATTGCTGCCACTTCCTCTAATCGTCCATCTAAAGAAGCTTTTATTTCCACACCATTATTCGATCATTGTAACTTGCAATCTAGAATCTTTTAGAAGATGCTATTTTCCTTTTCTAGGGTTATTACCCATCTCCCCTGACCACTAGAAGTAGAAGAGACCCTGGACCGGAGAAAGTACTTTATTTTTTATTTATTATTATTATTATTATTATTATTATTATTATTATTATTATTTTGCTTTTTGGGTCACACCTGGCGGCGCTCAGGGGTTACTCCAGGCTCTGCACTCAGGAATTACTCCTGGTGGTGCTTGGGGGACCATATGGGATGCCGGGATTGAACCCAGGCCGGGCACAGGCGGGCCGCGCAAGGCAAACGCCCTACCGCTGGGCTATCACTCCAGCCCCAGAGAAGGTACTTTAGGAATATTTGTTGAGGGAAATATTATTCATCACTATCCGTAGATCTAAAAAAAGACAGGTGTTTAATAATAATAATTGTTATTATTATTGTAATAATACTGAGTGCTGATTTTAGGAAATTTGCACATTAATAATTCTTACATCTATGACATTATTTACCCTTGCAAAAACTCTCCAAGATGATTACAATGATCAGTCCCATTTTGCTAATGTGGAAACAGAGACGCAGGGTGACCAAGATCTACCAGCCAGCCCAAAGGGGCTGGTTTTGAAGCCAGGCAGTTTTGAGCCCATAGCTGTGACTCTTCATGGCAACCCTGTATGTTTGCTGAGTGACTGTATGCTGGGGCAGAACCAGGATGCGGCAGAGTTGGGAATTATGGAAAAGTCAGGTACTAGGTGGAGGAGAGAATCAGATCCTTGAGACTACAAAGCTAAGCCCTGCAAAGATGCCCACAGCGGAGTTTAGTTTTAAGATGGATGACACAGATGGGAGGGGATAGAAAGCCCGAAGGAGAGAGTGAAGAAGGCGATGGACTTGAATTTCTCCTAAGAGTTGTTATCTTGATGGTGCAGGGCAGAGTCCACGGCAAACATCCCCACAAATGTCAGCTTTAGATGGTCTCATTGGATTCCCCCAGTGATCCTGGGGTAGAGATGCTGGGAAGTCAGGATTTTCCCCACCAGCAGTTAACTCCAGGATGGGAACTGGGATTCCCTACTGCCTGGGAAAATTATCCTCCCGAGCCAACATTTCTCCTGGGAGAAACCATTATGCCACATGTCCACCTCAACTTCCCAAGGGCAAGGAAGCGAATTCTGGGGTCTCTTCCATTCTCCATGCTTGCGGCTGTGTCCAGAAATGACTGTTTTCTATTGTGGCAGGAGGAGGGAGAGGTGGGGGAGTGGACTAGGCTGAGGCACAGTAGAGAGAGAGTTTTGAGGAAGGAAGGTAGACAGCAAATTGTTTCTGGAATTTTCCAGTGAGAGCCTCTGTCGGAGAACAAATGTGACTTCTGCATTTCCACTCTAATTGTTATTGACCTTTACCGAGATGAGCAAAAATGACTCCCCCGACCCCTTCCCCCAAGCCCTTCTGCAAAATTGTTTTCCCTGGCTTTTCAAAAATGAAGTTGGGCCAGCCCAGCCCTGGCTGCCGACTGTGGGAAAACAATGCATCTCCTTATGGCCCCAAATGGAGCTTTTGCAATTAATCCATTGATCTCAGTAGAAAACCCTATTGTATCAGGCCCTGCCAGGAGAAAGCTGCATCCTGCCCCTCTCCTGCCCTGCACAGAACGGTCGTTGAAGTCAGGCCCCAAATTGATGGCAGGATATGGCCTCACAAGCCTCAAATTCAAGGAGTCCAGAGTGGGTTTGAGTGGGGGCAGGGTGGTGGTGTTGGGGGCGGGTTTCCTCCGGATCTCACGGGGATGGCACGGTCTGCTTATGTTCAGAGCTTTGCAAACTTCAAAGCATTTCTGGGCACCCGTGACTCTGTTCTCCCTGTGAGAAACTCCCGTGAGCCCCGACTGAGTTTCAGATCCTTCGCTCTAGCTTGCTGGTCATGTGACCTTTTCTTGTTGTTCTCTCGCTGCTGTGGTGAATGACAATAATGATGCTTGCTGGGGTAGCCTGGGCATTGGACCCCAGGTGCTGCTGCCACTAACCTCATGGTGTCTCCAGTCCTCCTTGGGAGGGAGAGCTGGGATGAGTAGGACTAACCTATGTGCAGTGGGGTTCCCCTGTCTGTCCCTGCACCCACTCTGTTATACTGACACTCCAAGCTCTGGGGGTGAGCTGAGCTGGTCAGATGAATGAACCCCAAGACACAAATGCCTGCCCTCCAGCCTTTCAGAGGCGGCAGTATTTGGCTCACTGGAAAGGCCAGATGTTTGCTTGGCAGAAGTAGGGTATATAGTTGGTAGGAAGAGGTAGGCGAGCTGCTGGGCAGAGTGGGAGCTCACAGGCACTACACTGTCTTTCAGAGTCTGGGCGAGGGGCTGCAGGCAGGGCAGAGTGTGGCGGGCTGGGTGTGTGGTGAGCACTGACTTCCTAGGGCATCATGTCACCTGTGATGATGTGTGTTATATGGCATGTGTGTCATATGTGTCATGTGTATGTGTGCAGGACCTCGTCCCAGAATACACAGTCATGTAGACTGCGGCCTGGCCGGCTTCCCCTTCCCAGGGTTCCTGCAAACGAACAAGGATTGTGACTCAGTGATTAAGCAGGGGTCCTGCACACATGAGACGTGGGTTTGGTCTGTGGACATGCAACTAAAATCCACACAGGAAATTTAGAAAGAAAGAAATAACAAATAGGTTTCTAAGTCCTCCAAGAACACTGTCCATCAGGTCCAGCAGTTGTGTGTGTCCATCCACTTTTCACACATGAGTGTTTGGGATGTGTGGCTCCTAAGTGATTGGTTCTGAACCAACAGGAATGAAAGCTTGAGGTAACCTAGGGTCTTTCAAGCTTTATTCAGAGAGTGGTCCCACCTACGTAAATCTATGAGTACGAAGAACTGGCCTCCGCTCAATATATACTTGTCACTTAACTGAATAAGCTTCTTGGAGCTCTTTTCTAGGCTGTGGTTCCTGCTTCCTCAGTGTTCTTCTGCTTTTTGTCTGATCCTGATGTTTTTCTATAATCTTTCTACAAAGATCGTCTGATAAACCACCCATAAAACGCAGACAAACACAAAGGCATATTTCACTTTATCAGAAACAGCACTGTCAAAGTCCTCACATTTCCCATTTGCCTTTTTTCTGAGAGGCTCATTTCAATTTAGTGCTTAATTTCATATTATTTTTGAGTGAGATGCAGAGGATACTGTTTTATTTCTAAGTACTCTGTGGCTTTAGTGCATCTATCTAGGGGCAAATTGTACAGTTGTCTTTTGGGGGTAGAGAAGAAAAGTCATGAAGCTAGTGTTCATGATAGAGACCTAAAACTTGTCTTCCTTCCTTCCTTCCTTCCTTCCTTCCTTCCTTCCTTCCTTCCTTCCTTCCTTCCTTCCTTCCTTCCTTCCTTCCTTCCTTCCTTCCTTCCTTCCTTCCTTCCTTCCTTCCTTCCTTCCTTCCTTCCTTCCTTCCTTCCTTCCTTCCTTCCTTCCTTCCTTCCTTCCTTCCTTCCTTCCTTCCTTCCTTCCTTCCTTCCTTCCTTCCTTCCTTTCTTCCTCCCTCCCTCCCTCCCTCCCTATCTCCCTTCCTCCTTCCCTCCCTCCCTCCCTCCCTCCCTCCCCTCCCTCCCTCCCTCCCTCCCTCCCTCCCTTCCTTCCTCCCTTCCTTCCTTCATTCCTTCCTCTCTCCTCCCTTCCTATCACTGTGCTATTGTTCCACCCGCATGGCAGAGCCTGGCAAGCTACCCGTGTCGTATTTGATATGCCAAAACCCAGTAATAATTATAGACCTCATTCCCATGATCTGAAGGAAAGGTCTGAGGCTTTTCGTGTTCCTGGAGTGAGCAGATGCCCTTTGGCTACACTAGCATATGACAGGATGTATGGAGACGTTACTGGTGCCTGCTTAAGCAAATCGATAAAAAACGGGAAGACAAGTGACAAGTGATTATAAAGCTATAGTGTTAAAACTGCATAATACTGGAATTTAAAGATAGACCCTCAGATCAATGTGTCAGAATCGGATACCCTGTGACAAAATCCCATACTTAAGGGCAGTTAACTTTCAATAAAGGAACTGAGAATGTGAAATGGAGTAAAGATAGCCTCTTCAACAAATGATGCTGGGAAAATTAGATAACTACATGTAAGAAACTAAAGCTGGATCCATATTTTACACCTCACACGAAAGTCAATTCAAAGACCTTGGTCTTTGGATACTTCAAAAAATGGATCAAACACACCTTGAGATCCAACCAGAAACTAAAGTACATTGAGGAAAATATAGGCAGAGCATACAAGATTTAAACTCAAAGGTGCATTCGATGATCTGATACACTGGCAAAGGCAACACAATAAAAAAAATCACTGTATCACTGTATCACTGTCTTCACGTTCATCATCGATTTGCTCGAGCGGGCACCAGTAACATCTCCATATGTCCTGTCTCATGCAAGTAGAGCCCAAGGACACCTGCTTGCTCCAGGAACATAAAGAGCCTCAAACCATTCCATCAGGTCATGGGAATGAGGTCTATAATTGTTACTGGTATCTAGCATATCAAATACGACACGGGTAGCTTGCCAGGCTCTGCCGTGCAAGTTTAGTTGTATAAACTAATAGGACTAATAAAGTTAAAGAATTTCTGCATGGGGAAATAAAACCACGGGCATAAACCAAATATAGCTAACATAATGGGGAAAATATATGCATTAAACACATCAGATAAAGGTTTGATATCCAAGATATATAAAGTACTCACAAAGATCAACAGAAATTTAAAAAACCCTATCAAAAATGGGGAGAGGAAATGGATGGATAATTCTCAGAGGAAAAATGACGAATGGCAAGTGTAGACATATGAAAAAAATGCTCAGCATCACTTATCATCAGAGAAATCCAAGTCAGGTCAACAATGAGATACCATCTCACACCAGCAAGAAAGGCACATATCAAAAATAGTGGGAATAATCTGTTTTGGTGGGTCTGGTGAAAAAAGGAACTCTTATCCTCTGCTAGTGGGAATATTGTCTGGTATAACCCGTGTGGAAAATAATATGGAGAGATCTTAGAAACTTAAAATTGAGCTGCCATATCATCCATAATCCCACTTTTGGGCATCTGTACCCAGGACATAAAAACACCTCTCCGAAGGACATATGCACACCATTATTTATTACTGCACTCAGTACAATAGTTAGATATGGAATCAGCCTATGTGTCCAAGGACAGATAAATAGATTATGTGGTATACAAACTCAATGGAATACTATGCAACTATAAAAATGATGAAATCATGCAATTTCCTGCAACATGGTTGGAACTGAAAGCTATGTTAAGTGAAGAAGAAGAAAGACAAACATAGGATGATCTCACTTATCTGTGGTGTATAGGATACTGGATGTGGAAATGTATTGTAGTAAAGAGATGCTTAGATCATCCTCGACCCCAGTGTTTAAAGAAGAGAGAAGGAAAGAAATAAGAGGGTGGGGGAGGAGAGAACAGAAGTAATGGGTTAACATCCGTCAATCAGGGCTTCAGCTGTATCAGTGATATGAGTGAGGGGGTGTAGCCATATGCCCAACCCAGATTCAATAAAACTGAAACATGAGATCTAAGCTGTAACCACTAAAACTTTGTAATGTTGACAGGCAATGTGGTGGGGTGTGGGGCTTGGGATGGGGAGGAAATCCAGGAACACTGGTGGAGGGAAGTTGACATTGGTGGAGGGATTGGTGTTGAATTACTGTATGCCTAAAAAGGCAACTATCAGTAACTGTATAAACCATGGCTCTTATTTATTTATTTATTTATTTATTTTTACTTTTTTGAAAATTATTTTATTATACCACCTTTAGATACAATTACAAGATGCTCATGTTTGAGTTTTGGTTCTACAGTGTTCCAACACCCATCCCTCCACCCGTGCTGATCTCCCATCACCAATGTCCCCCCCCCTCCCCCCCCTCCCCCAGCCTGCCTCCATGGTGGGTTCTGTATCTCCTCTCTCTCTCTCTCTCTCTCTCTCTCTCTCTCTCTCTCTCTCTCTTTTTTTTTAAATTTAATTTTATTATTCCCCCCCCAATATTATTACAATTGAAAGATGCTCATGTAGAGTTCCAGTTCTACAGTGTTCCAACACGCATCCCTCCACCCAAACCCATCTCCCATCACTAATGTCCCCACCTCCCTCCCCCCTCCTGCACCTCAACTACTTGGCAGGTTCTGTGTGTCATTTCTTTCCTCCTTATATCTCCTTCCCACCAAACTTTCCTGCTCTTCGTGGAATGCAGTGCATTAAAAGACATCACTGTTTCACTATTTTAGTGGATCACGCAGCAAGCGGCCGCACCACCTGGACTCGAACTGGTTTTGCTCTGTTAATCTGGTCGTGAGGCAGTTTCCCAGCGTCCGGACAGTGAAAATGGTGGCTAGTGTGATGGGCGAGTCTCATCCGGCTGCTTCCGGGACCCCCATAGGCAACGGGCCCACTCCCAAAGCCCATCTGCCCTCCTTGGGGCTCCATAGTCAGCTGGGCCGGCGGGAGCCGAGTTCCAGCCTCCCCAGCAGCTTGTGAGGCTCTGCATGCTGGCCCCCAGGCAGCTCCTGGGGGGGGGCCACCAGGCTCGACAAAATGGAGTTGGGGAAAGGGCGACCATGACTCCATCTGACGAATTCCCAATGATTCCCGCTTCTGGGAGCCTCCTACCTGGGCTCGAACTGGTTTTGCTCTGTCAATCTGGTCATGAGGCAGTTTCCCAGCATCTGGACAGCGAAAATGGTGGCTAGTGTGATGGGCGAGTCTCATCCGGCTGCTTCCGGGACCCCCAGAGGCGACGGGCCCACTTCCAAAACCCATCTGCCCTCCTCGGGGCTCCATAGTCAGCTGGGCCCAGCGCAGCCGAGTTCCAGCCTCCCCAGCTGCTTGTGAGGCTCTGCATGCTGGCCCCCAGGCAGCTCCTGGGCGGGGCCACCAGGCTCAACAAAATGGAACCATGGCTCTTTAAGAAAAAAATAAAATTTAGCAGAACATTCTTTCCTAAAAAAGACCACATGGAAACATGGAGTGCCCATGTAGAAAAGTGATGATAGGAGGGACAGGGGGATTGAGTAGGGGGACCCATCTCAGTCTGATGGACAGTAGTCAGGGAAGCCTTCCTGGAGGAGGAGATGCCTGAGCCTGGTTTCAAGGGAGTCAGCTCCTCAAACCAGGCTGGTCTTCCCACCCCACAGCACCTGTATTACTGTACACTCTTTCTGGACACACACACACACACACACACACACACACACACACACACACGAAATAAATCAAAATAGTGGGCCGGAGCGATAGCCCAGCGGGTAGGGCGTTTGCCTTGCACGCGGCCGGCCTGTGCCGGCCTAGGTTCGATCCCTGGTATCCCCATATGGTCCCCTGAGCACCACCAGGAGTAATTCCTGAGTGCAGAGCCAGGAGTAACCCCTGAGCATCGCCGGGTGTGACCCAAAAAAGGAAAAAAAAAAAACCAAAAAACAAAATAGAAATTGGTGGACCCAGAGAATGGGGACAGGGTTGTGCCTCGCGCACTTATACTTCAGCCTGTGAGTAAGTTATAGCTTTAGAAGTCCTGCTTGGGCCACAGCTGGTCATCAGCCAGCTGTTTCCAGGAGCTCCCGTCAGAAAAGGTGCAGCTGCTGCGCCCAGTCTGTGCTAGCTTGGAGACTCCCCAAAGACCAGGCTGCACCCTAATCACGGGCAGGTTTGGATGCCCCACCCCTCGCCCAGCCCACAGAGTAGCCGCTAGGGTCCCTCCTCCCTAAAGGACTGTTATTAATATGGAGAGGGGCACTTGTTATTAAATGCAGGCTCTAAAAACTTCGCTCCTAATCCCAGTGACGCTTGTTTACACGGTGCAGAAGTCCAGGATCCTGGAGCCTACCCAGCGCCGTCTCCTCCCTCCCCTCCCCTCCTTCCTTCCCTCCTAGTTCCCTCAGGCTGCCTCTCAGAGTGCAGATAAAACCCAGCCTGAGGTGTAAAGTGGTATCTCATTGTTGTTTTGATTTGCATCTCTCTGATGATTAGTGATGATGAGCATTTTTTTCATATGTTTTTCTTCTAGTTGCTTTGTTAGTGATGTTTCATCTTTGAAGATGCCTTTAGCTTCAATGTCATGGAGGGTTTTTCCTATATTTTCTTCAATGTACTTTATGGATTCAAGTCTGATATTGAGATGCAAATCAAAACAACAATGAGATACCACTTTACACCACAGAGACTGGCACATATTCAAAAGAACAAGAACAACAAGTGCTGGCTTGGGTGTGGGGAAAAGGGGACACTCATCCATTGTTGGTGGGAATGCTGGCTGGTACAGCCTTTCTGGAAAACAATATGGACTTTCCTCCAAAGACTAGAAATTGAACTCCCATTTGACCCAGCCATACCACTCCTGGGAATCTACTCTGGGAAGCCAAAAATACGCAGCGGAAACACCAGCCCTACTTTTATGTTCATAGCAGCATTATTCACAATAGCCAGAATCTGGAAGCAACCAGAGTGCCCGAAAATCGATGACTGGATAAAAAGCTTTGGTACATCTACACAATGGAATACTATGCAGCTGTTAGGAAAAATGAAGTTATAAAATTTGCCTACAAATGGATGGACATGGAAAAGATTATGTTGAGCGAAATTAGCCAGAAGGAGAGAGACAGATACAGAATGACTGCATTTATCTGCATAACATAAATATATAGGTACATATTATGATACCAATATCCAAGATCAAGTGAAACATAGATCAGGAGGTCCTGTCAAAGGTGGAAATTATCACAAACGTGTGGGATTCAGAGGCTAGGTAAGACAGAAATGGAACAGTGTGCTAACAACTGTTGAGGGTACTAATACCAACCTAGAACTGAGCATTAAATAGAGGCAAAAAGATACACATGACAACCCTTTAATGTATGTTCTGTAATCCATAGTCTGGAGGGGAAGGAAAAGAGAAAGAGAGATAAATGGAAAGAAAACAAGAACCTGCCATGGAGCAGGGCTGGGGGAGGGAACCGGGGACATTGGTGGTGGGAGATGGGCACTGGTGGCGGGATGGGTGCTGCAACACTGTTTGACCAAAACCCAAATATGAACTTTTTAATTGTATATCTTTGTAATTTAAAAATAAAAAAAATTTAAAAAAAATAAACTATGAAAAAAAAAAACAACCCCCAAAAAAAAAAACAAAACCCAGCCTGAGTAGCCTCCAAAACACCAGTGTGCTCTGTGATGCTCTTTGCGCCATGCTTTCATTGGCAAGGATCTCTTTATCTAGAAACTCGCATTCTCGCATTCTCTGCTGGGGCCTAGGAGAGAGGACGGAGAGGGAAGCGCTCTTGGGAATGGATGCTCTGGCCCTGGCAGTGCGGGAGACCTGTTCGGAGGAATATTTTGGAAAACAAACAAATCGGTAGAGCCCCTCTGCTCCTAAAACCGTCCTCATGGGGGGACCTTTGCCCTTGGATTCTGTGTCTGGGAGTCGACCAGTGACCAGTTAAGCAGATGAAAGGGAATCCTTCGCCATTTCCTATTGTTGGAGCCTTCTGGCTCTGCCCCCACCACGTTCTTTTTTTGGAATTCCATCCCCTCGCAGGCGCTCTCCCTCCCCCTTGGAACAATGGAAAGAGAAGAGTTGGCCAAGTCAGCCAGGAGAGCCAGGCCGCGGCTCACTCCTCCGGGAGTAACCATGTCCTGGAATGGTTTGCTGCTTCCAGCGGGAGAAGTTGGGGCTTAGCAAAGGAGGAAAACAGGCAGCCAAGATGGGAGCTGGCGGCAGGATGTGGTCTCTGACTATGGCCAGGCTGTAAGGGGGTGGGTTGGGGGTGCAGAAGATCGTGGCTCAGAGGTGGGTCCTCTCTCCCAGCTGTAGGCCTTTGAGCATGGCGCTTTGGTCTTGCAGCTTCATCCGGTTCACCAGTGAAAATGAGATTCCTGCCCAGTTCTGTGTGCTCCTGTGAAAATTAAATGAGGTAGAGGGTGTTAAAGTCACTTTCTTGGGGCCGGAGCGATAGTCCAGCGGGTAGGGCGTTTGCCTTGCACGCAGCCAGACCCGATCCCATATGGTCCCCTGAGCACCGCCAGTAGTTCCTGAGTGCAGAGTCAGGAGTAACCCCTGAGCATTGCCAGATGTGACCCAAAAAGCAAAAAAAAATTTTTAAAAAGTCACTTGCTTTCCCTTTCTTTCTCCCCCTTAGCATATCCCTTCTATTCACACAGTGTCCAACGTGGAGCTGTTGAGTGGGCCAAGTGAAAGAAGAATATTCTAAACAGGAAGCTTCAATATTGGTGATTCAGTTAGTGAAGAATTGTGTGTGTGTGTGTGTGTGTGTGTGTGTGTGTGTGTGTGTGTAGTTTTGATTTGTCAGGGGAAACTTAAATGTTCTGAGTTCTAATCTCATAATTGTGTATGCACATAAGTATAAAAGGTACATGTGCATACATTTCTGTCGAAAGCGACAGACATGAAGATCTATCATTTATAAAATGCCCGAGGACTTGAGAAGATGATCTTGTTTAATCCTGAGAATTACTTTATGTAGTAGGCAGTGTTATTGGATGCTCACGCACGGCATTAAGACTTAGGGAGCTAGTCTGTAGTGGGGAATTTGTTGTTTTTTTTAAGGCTTAAAACAAAATTGAGAGGGAGGTACAAGTCCATGTCCCTACACAGTCCTTTCGCTCTTGGTACTGTACATTCTCTGGGTTTGGACGAATGGAGGACAGATAGCTGTCATTATAACATCGGAGATTCTTTCCACCACCCTAAAAATACTCCATGTGCTGCTTGTTCATTTCTGACTCCTCCACTCCTGGCAACCAATGATTTTTTTTTAATTATCTCCATAGCTAGGATTTTTCAGAATGTTGCATAGTTGGAATCATGTAGTATATACCTTTTTCAGATCACACAGTATCTGCATTTAAGATTCTTCAGTGTCTTTTCTCAGCTTGATAGCTCAATTCCTTTTAGCCCGGATAATATACTGTTCTGTGGGTTCACCATACTTTATTAACATTCCCCTGCCAAAGGACTTCTTGGGCAATTATGAACAAAACTAACATAAACACTCATTTGTAGGTTTTTATGAGGACATAGATGTCATCCTCTTTGGGCAAATTCCCTTGTCATCTGAGTACAGTTGCTGGCTCATATGACAAGAATATGTATGACTTTATAAGAAACCGCCAAATTGCCTCTAAAGAGGATTCCAACTAGAAATAAAAAGAGAGTTCTGATTGATCCATAACCTCACCAGCATTTGGTATACATTTGGTCAGTGCTCCAAATGTAGGCATTCTAGTGGGTACTGCTGGTTTCTCATTATTTTACTTTATATATCCCCCAATAAATATATGCCGGGAAACATATATTTATATGTATATAACATATTTCTATGTTTATTTGCTATCTATATATTGTCTTTGGTGATGTCTATAAAATTCTTGATTCATTTATTAAATTGGGTTGTCTTTTCAATTGTTGAGTTTTTAGAGTTCTTCATATTTTTTTTAGATAAAAGGCCTTTATCAGAAGTGACTGTGAATATATTCTCTTCTGTGACTTGTATTTTCATTCTCTTGACACTGTCTTTCAGCTATTGAATTTTTGTGTGTCAGTGAAGTCCTGTATGGTTTCTTTCATTATTTGGGGGCTGTAACTAAAAGAGCCATTACTGTAATTAAGGTCACGCAGGTTTTCTCTATGTCATCTTCTGTAGTTTGATTTTATATTTAGATCTATAATTAATTTTGAGTTAGTTTTTGTGTCAGGTATAAGGGCAGTACAAATATGATTTTTATTTTTGCATGTGGATGTCCAGTTTTTCTAGTCCCATTGGGCAAAATAACTTTGCTCCATAGTATTGTCTTTGAGCCTTCTCAAAGGTCAGTTGTGGATTTATTCCTGGACACTCTATTCTGTTCCTCTGATCCCTTTATCAATCTTTCAACACAATGTCTTGATTATTGAAACTTTACAGAAAAACATTGAAGTTGGATAGTGTTAATCCTCCAACTTCGTTCCTTTTCTCAGTATTATGTTGGCATTTCTGGACTTTTACCCCGCTCCATATACACATCATGATCATTTTTCCTATATATAAAAACTAACTTACCAAACTTTTAATCTGGATTCTGTTGAATCTACAGATAAATTAAGAATATTTGACATTTTGACAACATTGACTTCTTGCTTATAAACATGGAATGTTCTCCATTTATTTAGCTCTTCTTTGATTTCACTAATGCATCCTGCAGTTTTCTCTCTATAGGTCTTGAATGTACTGATTTTGTTAGATCCGTACATAAGAATTACATAGTGGGAGGGGGTATTTATGCAAAAGGTACTATATTTTCAGTTTCAAAATATATTATTTCAATTTTGTAATTTCACGACCCTGAAGGAATGGTTTGAGGCTCTTCATATTCCTGAATCAACCAGATGCCATTGGGCTACATTGGCATGTGATAGGGTCCAATGGAAATGTTACTGCCCCCTCGAGCAAATCGATGAATAATGGGATTCAAGTGATCAAGTGATTATTTCAATTTTGTAATGCCATTGATTTTTATCTTAGCTATGTATCTACAACCTTACTGTAATCATTAAATTTTTTTGTTGTTGATTCTTCAGAACTTTTACATAGACAAGTCATAAATGAACAAAGGCAGTTTTATGTCTTCCCTATCTGTATTATTTTGTTTCTTTTGTACCTTGTTGCTTTAGGAAAGGCTTCTAATATGATGCTGCAAAGGAATGGCGAGGGGGAAATCCTTGCTTTGTAGAGGATCTTAGTGGGAAAGTTTAAGTTTCTTACCATTAAATATCATGTCAGTTGATGTTTTGTAAATAGTCTTTATGAATTTGAAAAAGTTCTCCTCGAGTTCACAGAGAGTTTGGTCTTAAATAAATGTTGGAATTAATTATTTTTTCATATATGCTAATATGATAATGTAATTTTTTTTCTCTTTTAGTATGATTATGTGATAAATTTAATTAATTGGCTTTTGAGTGTTGAACCAGCTTTGCTTATCTGGGATAAATCTCAATTGGTTGAATTAAGATTTTAATTCTACTTTGTTTGACTACAAAGACACTTCCACTAACACTTTTAAAAAACCTTTGCTATCTGAACACCTCTTTATTTATTAATTTATTATTATTATTTTTGCTTTTTGGGTCATACCCGGCAATGCTCAGGGGTTCCTCCTGGCTCTGTACTCAGGAATTACTCCTGGCACTGCTCGGGGACCATATGGGATGCCGGGGATAGAACCCAGGTCGGCACAGGCCGGTTGCGTGCAAGGCAAAAGCCCTACCCGCTGGGCTATTGCTCCAGCCCCATCTCTTTATTACTTAGCATTCACAACCTTGTATTCATTCATAAATTCAATCCCGGAACCACCATGCACTAGATACTATTGTAAATGGGGATTTTGATCTTAAAAGATAATTTTACCAGTTATTCAGAATTTTTAAATTTTGGACTTTTTTTTTTAAATCTCTAAATGGAAATAGTAATATGTATCTGGAGCCTTGTGTGAGAGATTACATGGAAAAGGTATGAAAAGCATTCCAGAGTGTGCTTGACATGTGGCAGGTGTTTGCTTAAGAATCTTAGCACACTCAAACTGGGCTATTTAAGAACAATTATTTATAGTGTTTAAGACATAGCTAGAGGAAGCAATAAAAATTAGTACTAGATCCTAAAGCTAGAAACACAGGAATTTTTGCTATGCATAAGTATTTAGGAGTGAGAGGAAAGAGCAGTTGTGGAACGTAGCCACACAGAGCAAGTCCTCTTCAGGGTAGAAGAATGCTGCTGCTCAGCATCAGCTGACAAAGGAGAAGCCAGGGAGCACATCGACAACTTCACTGGCCTACATCAGCGCTATTTGCTCCACTGCTACATTCAACCAAGAGCCAGAGGACAAGGGAGAGCAATTGACTTTTTTTTTTTAATTGTAGCTGGGCACAGAGTTTGAGAAAGAGGTGGTGAGAGTGGATCTAGAGGCATAAAAAGGGAACATGTAGCAGAATATTCCTTCAGTATTGAATTCAGATTCAATCACACACAGTTAAAAACAGAGGGTGAGACTTTCACTCAATATGCACAAGATGGCGTAAAGTAGGATCAGTCTGTGGAACTGAGTGACATGCTTCTCTGTTTGTCGTAGTCTTCCGTCCCTCCAAGGGGGCCTAATAAAGCCCAGACTCCCGAGAAGACATCAAAGATCTACCGTGAGACTTGGATTCTATCTTGTCTTTCACCTGATGCTTCCAAACTCGACTGTGACGATTGACAGGCACTTTATAAACAATATCATGACAACATAAGTGCTCCCTTCAACCTGCGACATCCACCCACCCTTTTCTAGCACTCAGGACACAGCCTGCTGCTCCATGAGTCCTTCCCACCTCACTCCCACTTTCAATTTCAATAAGTTTTTCTCTGTACTTCTGTAACTTGGCACTGGGTTAACCTGGTAGAATATTGAACGTCACTCAACATTCCATTCAATAGATATGTATGAGTACTTACTGAGTTCCTGGCATTGTGTGGAAGGGAATTAGGATTGGTTCTTGGCCCTCAAAAGTTCATATTCTTCCTAGATTTGGAATTTCTCTTTACTTGGCCATTTCCCTTCTAGCCTGTGGGTGTCCTGAGGATGCTGAATCCATTTATCTTTATATTTTCAGTTCTGAGCAACTATTATAGCTCAGAAGTTTACTAGAAATGTAAAAACAAAGATGGAATAAGGAAGAAAAGAAGAAATTAATAAATTTTCATTCTACATTAATTTTCTAGTTTTGTCTAAATGTGCAAGGCCCTGATACCCAACAAAGAGCTAAAGGAAGTAATAAAAATTAGTACTAGATCCTAAAGCTAGAAACACAAGAATTTTTGCTATGCACAAGTATTTAGGAGTGGGAGGAAAGAGCAGTTGTATACATGGAAGTATGTGTATGTATGTTTGAAGATGTTGTCCGTGCATGGGTGTTTATGTGCCCATGAAGGTGAGAATCGATAGTAAATGTCTACAGAGCCGTTCTGAGTACAAATCAGAGGATGAACTCTTGATTTCATGTATCTAGACTGAAGCTTTGAGATTTCAGAGGAGAGACTGGTTTAGTTTAGAAGCCCAACTGAGCTACTGAGATGCGGTTCTAGAGACTCCAGTTTCTGAACAGGTGATTCTTGCAAATGAGGCCTTGTTGGCATATGGTATTTGGATGATATAATTTCTTTAATTGAAAGTGTTATCTTAACCAGAGAGTTGTGCAAAACCCCCAAACAAAGACATCTGTTGCTGTTTTTTGTTCTTTTTCCCAGCAAACAATCTGCTGGTGAAAAATAGGGATGACTAAATGGAAGCCAGGAAAAATGGTGGATTTCAAAAACAAACCCTTGTCTTGAAGAGGAACAAAATTAATCAAGGCATTAATCTTTATTCAGAGAGCTTCTGAACAGAGATGAATTTATGCATTAGTAAGTATGAAGACAGAACTGATAGGATGAGTTTGCGGCACATTTATTGCATTTCTTTGTTGTCTATGATCTGTCACTACCAGCTCTGCTGCTGGTGTCTTGCTGTTTGCCAACCCTCCAGAAAAGACCCTTTGATTGACTGGCCTCCTGATTAAATACTCTGCAGTACCACTAGCCCCTCTAATTTGCCTCATCAAAGTTGATCTCAAGAGTCCACTGGAACTGCTTTTTCTCCTAAATTATCCACTGTGGGCAGTGCCCCACATCTCACTCCATTATGCAGGATTTAGCTCCCTCCTGGAGCCCCTGCACAAGCTTCCCATTGGAAAGAATCTCTGCTGTCTCTTTCTCTACTCTCTGTCTCTCTACTCTCTTTCTCACCCTATTCCTCCTGCACCCTTCTCTCAGATCACTGCCAGAACCTGCCTCTCTCCAGGCTGATATCTAATCATGGTCCCTGTGCTCGTCAGGGTCATGCTAGCAGAACTCACCTCGCACAGTTCTACGGAGAGTTGCTGATGCTTGGACTGCAGAAGGTATTGAGTAGCAGGGTTAATGGAAGCGACAAGGGAGGTGTGGCAACCAGAGACTGCAATGTCTGAAGACTGTGACATCCTCAAGGGCTGAAGTGACAGAAGAAATAAAATAAAAATTTTGCAGCCCTCTGACAGCATTTATCCCTTAGAGCCGAGAGGGGCCGTATGGAAGCAGGGAAGAAGCAGGAAAGAAAACACAGTGTTCCCCTTCCCATCCCCCTTTTCCTATGGGTGCTTCATCTTGTTTGAACCCTAAAACTGACTCTAGAGGATCCAGGGGTACATAATCAGAAATTAACCACCTGCCCTACAGAGCATGGCAGCAAAGCATTGAGCTAAGATCTGGAACATGGGAGAAGGAATTAAAAAATGACCAACCTCTCCCTCTCTGTTCTACACTGTTACTCAACTGGTAGTTTCAGCTCCCCAAGGATTATCTCCTTCAACTTCATTAAAAGGCTTCCAGTGCTCTAAGAACAAAATCAAAGCTCCTTCAGATGACTTTTGTCTTTCTGTTGCCCCTTCTGGCCTCTCTAGCTTCATCCTTCACTGTTCCCGCCCTTACTCATAACCCATTCTCATCCCCAGTTCTGCTTCATGAAAACATCATGATACTTCATTTCCTTGCCTTTGTCCTTTCTCTCTCTAGAGTGCCCCTTTTCTCTGTCCAAATCTTCCCAAGAAGCATTTATCTGGGGAATTCACTGTCAATTCTTCCATATTTCCTGGTTTCTTGGGGTTGTAGGGAATGGCAGTGATGAATAAGGAACAGGTCTTCCTCAGCGTTTATCCCTTAGAGTGAGTAGCATAAATACATAGTTAATGCAGATTAAGTTGAATTGGATTGACCTGGATCTTCATTTGCAACTTTACAGGCTTCCAAAGGGAGGTTATCTGCAGGAATTATGGAAGCCTGGTGAAAAATGCCTTAAACAGGTGGTCAAAATTGGTAGCATGGCAGCAACAAAAAGGTAAGGAAGGTCTCCAAGTGCTTTTGAACAAATACAAAGACTGACTGAGTCCTCTAGAAAGTGCAAGTAACCGAAGACCATGAACCCATGATGAATGCACTATAATGTCTCTTCTCGACTTCTCCTTTTGATTTTCTTCCTTTCTTTTCTTTTTCTTTTTGACAGGGGAATAGGGTAGGAGCTAGGCCATACTGGCAGGGCTCAGGTGCTACGCCTGGATCTGTACTGAGGGGTGTCACTCCTGGTGGTGCTTAGCAGGGGACAATATGTGGTCTGGGGATTAAATTGGGATTTGTAGACAAAGTAAATACCTTTACCCGCTACTCTCTCCAGTCCATGATTTATTTTTCAAAAATGAATCCATTTAGTCCACTTTTGTCTCTTGTATTTCACCCTTGGTTAAATCCTGAAACCATAAAAGTACACTCACAGAAATATAGTTTATAAGATCCATGACTTACAGGATATCTCAGTAATGTCTTTGTTAATTTGACTTGTATTGGAAAAGAAATGAAAAGCAATAGTAAGTGGGATTATATTAAACAAAAACTTCTGCGTAATGAAAAGAAATCATTGGGTAAAGTTTCTTTTTTATCTTCTGGGCTACGCCTATGTGTTCTTAATGCTTACCCCTGGCTCTGGGATCAGGGACCACTCATGACTGGGCTGGGGGATCCTACGTGGTGTTGGGATAAAACTGGGATCAGCTAGTTGGCTATGCAAGGCAAGTAGTTAAAGCCCTGAGCTTTTCTCTCCAGCCCAAGTAGAATTATTTTTAAAGTCGTTCTGCCTCAGTGGGACTATACACTGCATTTTTAAAGAAGTAATGAAGACTCCACATTACTTGTATCACTTGTATCACTTGTCCTCCCGTTGTTCATCGATTTGCTTGAGCGGGCACCAGCAATATCTTCATATGTCCTGTCCAGTTCTAGTGTAGCCCAATGGCATCTGCTTGCTCCAGGAACACAAAGAGCCTCAAATCATTCCTTCAGGTCATGGGAATGAGGTCTATAATTCTTTCTGGTTTTTGGCATATCAAATACAACATGGGTAGCTTGCCAGGCTCTGCCGTGTAGGTGGTACACTACAGTAGTAGCCTCTCATTTCGTGAGCTTACTGATGAACCACAATGGGGAGAGATTGGCTTTTCTCCTGGGTGGAGCTCTGAGGAGCTGTGGAGTCTGGATGTTGAGAATGACTGACCTATTGGTGTGGGGGTTCCTCTGGCTTCTTGCTAGGCTCACTAGGATGACGGGCCATGGCTAGAACCTGCCTAGAACTGTATACAGTGTATAAATATGAAAGATCCTGGGAAGGACCTGGTCCTAACTTCCATTATTGTCTAAAACTGTCAGTGGCCACACACCGATGCAGCTGTGGGTCTGGAGTGTCTCTCTTCCGGTGTTGCTGGCTGTGGTGGTTGGGAGCTCACAGCCAGGCCCGCTGATATGGAGGTGGAGGAATGGGAGGAGGAGCCCAAATCCCTGCTCCAAGTCCAGCCAGGATGGCCCCCCCATACATGTGAGCAAACCCTAGGAATGTTTCCTGTTCCTCCACCTCCATGTCGGCGGGCCTGGCTGCAAGCTCCCAACCACCACAGCCAGCAACACCACAAGAGAGACACTCCAGACCCACAGCTGTGCCTCTTGGCCCCACATGGAGCAAACCATAGAGTTCGGAGGGCGGTAAATGGCTCAGCCAGCCCCTGGTTGAAGACTCCACATAGGTCATAAGAATTTGAGGTTGTCATTCTAAATATATGCTAGTGTGTGTGTGTATATATATATATATATATATATATATATATATATATATATATATATATATATATATATTAGATTAAACAAAAACTTCTGCATAATGAAAAAGAAATCATTGGGTAAAGTTTCTTTTTTTATTTTCTGGGCTATACCTATGTGTTCTTAATGCTTACCCCTGACTCTGGGATCAGGGACCACTCATGACTGGGCTGGGGATCCTACGTGGTGTTGGGATAAAACTGGGATCAGCTAGTTGGCTATGCAAGGCAAGTAGTTAAAGCCCTGAGCTTTTCTCTCCAGCCCAAGTAGAATTATTTTTAAAAGTCGTTCTGCCTCAGTGGGACTATACACTGCATTTTTAAAGAAGTAATGAAGACTCCACATCACTTGTATCACTTGTATCACTTGTCCTCCCGTTGTTCATCGATTTGCTTGAGCGGGCACCGCAATATCTTTATATGTCCTGTCCAGTTCTAGTGTATCCCAATGGCATCTGCTTTCTCCAGGAACATATATATCTATATCTATATCTATATCTATATCTATATCTATATCTATATCTATATCTATATCTATATCTATATCTATATCTATATCTATAGATAGATAGATATGTATATATACATACATATATGTATATATACATACATATATATACATGTATGTATATACACACACATATATGTATATATATACATATATATGTATGTATATATATATATATATACATACTAAGTGTATGCCCGCTCAAGCAAATAGATAATGAACGGGAAGACAGTGACAGACAGTGACTAAGTGTAATGAAATAATTTACCAGCAACAATGAACATCATTAGGTCTGTACTATTTTATAAGTAAATAAATGTTTTTGCATATATTTTGTTTTTTCTTGCTCATAATAACCCAGATAACACGGGACTCATTTTCCATAAAAGACAATTGAGGTCAAGGGTTACCAAATCACTCACTCAGAGCACATAAATGATAGACTCCAAACTAAAATGCAATCATCTATCTCTACAGCTGCACTGTTTTTAACAATGCAATAAATGCTACTGTGAGCACTTTGCTTATATTTTTACCATTGCTCTATCTGGCTTAAACTCATTATTGCAAGAGATCCCTGTTGGCCAACAGGGGTTTGCATCTGATAGAAATCTTGTGGAGCTGGAGTTCCCCAGGTGCTATCCCTGAAAGGTTATTAAGATTAGCAGGCAGGAGACACTATCAGTCATGATTCCCCCCCCCCCCCTGGCAGGCAAACTGAAGTCCAAACATGAAGTCACCGAGACTGGAGAGGCCTGATCTCTGACTCCTAGCCAGGCTTCTAACCTCCCGCATGGAGCAAGAGGAAGTGCTCTGCAGTAGGAGATAAACCACACATATTCATACCTGCGGGTGGATGGCCCAAGACACATCCTACTAGTGTGATTGCCATCTATGAATAGGATCTGGGCTTGGAACTGACCTGGCCCGGCTGCCCAAGGAAATGCAGTCTTAGAACACACTTAACATGCAGGCCCTAGACCACACTTCTTAGACATGAGCCCTCTCTGACTGTGTCTACTTCTGTCCCCTCCTCACCAGGGTGACTTTCAAGGAAAATTGTTTCCTACACACATGTCCCTGTGGCATGAGGTTCTTATCCGTGAGATAAATCAATCTATTCTTTTAGGCAGCAAATTTTCCACAAGCACCCAGGGAGCCGATGCCTGTTTGTGTGTGTTCAGTTCAGTGGTGCAACAGGAAATACTCCATTTCACCCTTCATAGCCCGCTTAGCATCTGCCTTCTCTCTGAAGCCTCCCTTGGTCCCTTTGGCTTGAATTCAGCCTTCTGTGCTACTTTTGTTCTTTGAATGCATTTCTATTGTTTTTATTGGACTCATTTCTTGGGAGGTGGGAACATGGTTCACTGGCGGGCTTTCCACTAGCTTGAGCTGCTGGGATCAGGTTCTTTGAAATCTTCAGACCCAGCAGTTATCCACAGGGCAGATATTTAGATGCCGGAAGGATGGGCCACAAGTCACCCAATGAGAGAGCTTTGTCTGACCCAGAGAGCGTCCATCTGCTGTGTGACTGGGGCCTATTTGAACTTACCTGGTTCTGACTTTCAGGGAAAATGGAAAGAAGTGATGCTTTTTTTATGAGGATGTAATGGGAGGTCATGTGTATGGAAAGTATGTGAAGCAGTAATGAATGAAGCAAAGTTGCATTTCAGCAACACACAATGGGCAAACACCTGTAACTGGTGCAATTTAAGGCAGTTCAGTGGCGAGTTGGAATACATCAAGATCCTTCGTGAGCTGTATTATGGAAATACATCATCTCTCCCCATTGTGGTTCATCAGTAAACTCACGAAATGAGAGGCTACTACTGAAGTGTACCACCTACACGGCAGAGCCTGGCAAGCTACCCGTGTTGTATTTGATATGCCAATACATCAAGATCCTTCGTGAGCTGTATTACGGATTCACCACCAGGATCTCACAATTCTACAAGGAAGTGATCATTGATATCAAAAGAGGGGTTCGACAGGGTGATACCATTTCACCAAAACTCTTCAGCGCCACCCTCGAGAACATCATGCAACAATTAGAATGGGAAGGAATGGGAGCGAAGATAGATGGTCGGCAACTACACCTCCGCTTCGCTGATGACATCGTTCTAATAACACCAAACATTAGCCAAGCGGCACAAATGCTGGCTGACTTTGACCCAGAATGTGGAAAGATAGGTCTACAGCTGAATCTGAAGAAAACTATGTTTATGAAAAATGAACTAGTTCCAGAGGCCCCATTCACTCTCAATGGAACAAACATCTCTGAATGCAGCAGTTATGTGTACCTAGGTCAAGAAGTCAACATGATGAATGACCTAAAACCTGAGCTGCGCAGGAGGAAGAGAGCGGCATGGAATGCCTTCAAAGGCATAGAAGAAATAGCTAAAAGGACAAAGAACCTCCGGCTCTGGGCACATCTCTTCGACTCCACCGTTCTCCCTGCATTAACATATGCCTCAGAGACCTGGGCCCTATGAAAGCAGGATGAGAATTCTATTTGTGTCTCCCAGAGAGGAATCGAAAGAGCTATGCTTGGAATATCACGCCTCACTCAAGTGAGAGAAGGAATCGGAGTTCTGACCTCCGTCGCTATTCCAGAATCAGGGACGCTGTCTCGTTTGCCAAGGCATCGAAAATAAGATGGGCTGGACATGGAATGTGATTTGGAGACAGCCTCTGGACTAGAGCCATTACCGACTGGATCCCATGAGATGTCAAAAGATCACGTGGCCGCCCACCTACAAGATGGTCAGACTTCCTTGTCAAGACCCTGAAGGAATGGTTTGAGGCTCTTCATATTCCTGAATAAATCAGATGCCGTTGGGCTACATTGGCACGTGATAGGGTCCAATGGAAATGTTACTGGTGCCCACTCGAGCGAATCGATGAATAACTGGATTCAAGTGATCAAGTGATCAGTGGCGAGGGAGACATGTCTGAGATGAGGTGTGTCTGTCCTGACTTCTAATTTTTATGGAGAAGTGAGCATCACTTAGACTGGAACACTGAGTCCGCTGATCACTTTTGTACTGAGGAACACATAACAAAACCTACCTGAGGCCTTCTGCCTGTCCCTATCTCCCTTGATGAGAAACTCACATCCAGAACCTATACATCCTGTTGTATCCTCCAGCTATGCTTGGTGTGATGCTCTGCTGCTGCTGCTTGAAAGTCTTCATTTGTCCCATGTACCACAGACCAAGAAGTTAATCTTATATATGCTCCAGGAGAAGACTCTGTCTCTCTTTAAATGAGGCTGATAGCTATGATTCTCTTTTCACTTGTTGACCAGAGCTCTTTCTCCCTGGTACCCAGTCATTCTAATTTGACATTTGATGGGAAAGCCAAATCCACTGGGAAAGGATTCCTCTTTTAGCCAGGGAATCTAGATGATTTAAAGGTGGCTATGATTCCCATCTGGTCCAATCAATGTTCTTTCCTTTTCAATTCGTGAATTTGATTGATATGTCATTATTATTCATCCCATTTAAATGAAGAACAGGCCTTATATCTTGTATTTGTTATATTTCATTTGTCTGAATTTTAAAAAAAAATTTTTATTATACCACTGTGAGACATACAATTACAAAGGTGTTCATAATTGGTTCTTGGTAGTACAGTATACCAGCACCCATCCCTCCACCAGTGCCTCATTTCCACCACCAATGTACCCCACCCCTCCCACCCACCCCACTCCCAGGCAGCCTCAACAGCAGGTAGCCCTGTTTCCTCTCTTTCTCTCTCTGTCTCTCTCTCTCTGTCTCTGCATCTCTTTCCCTCTTATTTTACACATTGTGGCTAGCCCTGCAGATATTTAGAGTTTATCACTTAAGTCTCTTTGTGTATATTCAATGGTGAGTTTTAATCTGCCATTACCATTTTCCACACATTTAGTAAAACACTGGTATCTATTTATATCCTATTAATGAATGTCGTCATTCTATATCTGTCCTTTTCCTTCTGACTAATTTCACTCAGCATGATAGTCTCCATGTCCATCCATTTGCAAGTAAATTTCATAATTTCATCTTTTCTGACAGTTGAATAGTATTCCATAGTGTAGATGAACCACAGTTTCTTTAGCCAGTCCTCTGTTCTCGGGCATTTAGGTTGTTTCCAGATTCTAGCTATAGTGAATAGCGCAGAGATGAATAAAGAAGTACAGATAGTGTTTCTGCTTTGTGTTTTTGGTTTCTCGGGTATATTCCCAGGAGTGCTATTGCTGGATCAAATGGGAGCTCAATGTCTAGTTTTCGGAGGAATGCCCATATTGTTTTCCCAAAAGGGCTGGACCAGTCGGCACTCCCACCAACAGTGGATGAGAGTCCCCTTTTCCCCCCACATCCACGCCAGCACCGGTTGTTCTTGCTGTTTTGGATGTGTGCCAGTCTCTGTGGTGTGAGATGGTACCTCATTGTTTTGATTTGCATCTCCCTGATGATTAAAGATGAAGAGCACATTTTCATATGCCTTTTGGCCATTCAAATTTCTTCTTTTTTGGAAGCTTCTGTTCATTTCTTGTCCCCATTTTTTTGATGGGGTTGGCTGTTTTTTTCTTGTGAAGGGCTACCAGTGCCTGATATATCCTGGATATTAACCTCTTGTCAGATGGGTATTGGGTGAATATCCTTTCCCACTCTGTGGATTGTCTTTGTATCTTGGTCACCGTTTCTTTTGAGGTGCAGAAGCTTTTCAATTTTATATAATCCCATTTGTTTATCTTTGCTTCCATTTGCTTGGTCAGTGGTGTGTCGTCTTTAAAGATACTTTTAGTTTCGATGTCGAGAATGTTTCTCCTATGTTTTCTTCGATGTACCTTATAGATTCATGTCTGATGTTGAGATTTATAATCCATTTTGATCTGACTTTTGTGCATGGCATTAAAAGGAGGTCTTAGTTCATTTTTTTACACGTAGCTGCCCAGTTTTCCCAGCACTATATTTTGAAGAGCTTTCTTTGCTCCACTTAATATTTTTTTGCTTCTTTATCGAAGATTAAGTGGTTGTATATTTGAGAGTGTGTTTCAGGATATTAAGTTCTATTCCATAGGTCTACGGGTCTGTCTCTATACCAATACCACACTGTCTTAATTACAACTGCTCTGTAGTAGAGCTTGAGGTTGGGGAAAGTGATATATCCCATCTTCTTTTTCCCAAGGATTGCTTTAGCTATTTGTGGGGGTTTATTATTCCATACAAATTTCAGGAGTGTTTGTTCAATTTCTTTGAAGAACATCTTTATAGGGACTGCATTGAATCTGTATAAAGCTCTAGGGAGTATTATCATTTTGATAATGTTAATCCTTCCAATCCATGAGCAAGGAATGTGTCTCCATTTCCTCAAGTCTTCTTTTATTTCCTGAAGTAATGTTTTGTAGTTTTCTTTGTAGAGATCCTTTACATTCTTTGTCAAACTGATTCCTAGGTTGTCTGAATTTTTTTAAATAAAGGCTTTGCACTACTTTATTATAGCCTTGTGTTGTTTTAAAAGTTTTTAAGGGGGCAGAGGTACAGTCCAGAGGGAAAGGCATTTGCCTTGTATGCGTGGTGGACCCAGGCTCGATCCCCAGCATCCCATATGGTTCCCTAAGCACGTCCAGGAATAATTCCTGAGTGCAGAGCCAGGAGTAACCCCTGAGCATTGCCGGGTGTGACCAAAAAAGCAAAAAAAAAATGTTTTAAGGGTAGTCATCATTATCATTATTATTTTTGTATAAATTGTCTCTGTATTTCCTTCCTCTTTATTCAGGTGAATTTTGAATCCTTGCATTCCTGGGATAAATGCTGCTTAGTCACCATGCACTATTCTTTCTCACACACCACTGAATGCAACTCACTATCATTTTGTTTAGAATGTTCATAAACACTATAGAGATTAGTTATAATGACCTGATTTTGTATTAACTGTCATGCTCTAATAAAAGGACTTATTATGGCCTTATACAGCAAGTGAGATAGCTTTCTATGTTCTTCTGTGTTTTGGAACATTTCAGTAGAGCATTACAATCTCTTTCCTTAAAGAATACAAGATTTTCCACATAAAGCTGGAGGTTCTGGGAATAGGCTGTGAGGAAGATCCTCAAGATTAATTTTTGACTTATTCTTTTATTGTTGAGCTATACATACACATAATTATGTACTTATATAAATATAATTACATCTTACCTACATAGATTAAATATAGCTATATATTTGATACATATAACTTATGTATTGATTTATATGACTTATTTTCCTACTTCTTGAATGGATTTTTATAATTTTTATTTCCCCTGCAGTTTTCTAAGTTAATCAGAACTTTCAGGTGTATCAATATGTACTTGTATATAGTGCTCTATAGTTGATATATTCATGTTTCTTTTAATTTGTTATTTTTTCTTAAATCCATTTGTTTTACATTTATAATAATAATTAATATTTTCTCCTAAAGAAATATCCTTTGTGTTTATATGTAAAGTTACAATATAATTCATTTCTGCATTCAAATTAATTAATTCTAGTCCTCTTTTCTAGATTCTAATTTCCATCAATATCTGTTATAGATAATTTAAAAAAGTTTTTTAGATGAAGGTATGTACTTAATTTTCTTTGTATCACTTGTATCACTTGTCTTCCCCTTGTTCATCAATTTGCTTGAGCGGGCACCAGTAACATCTCCATATGTCCTGTCGCATGCTAGTATAGCCCAAGGGCCTCTGCTCACTCCAGGAACATGAAGAGCCTCAGACCATTTCTTCAGGTCTATAATTGTTACTGGCTTTTGGAATATCAAATACAACACGGGTAGCTTGCCAGGCTCTGTCGTGTGGGTGGTATACTCTCAGTAGTAGGCTCTCATCTTGTGCATTTACTGATGAACCCAATGGGGAGATACCTGCTTTTCTCTTGGGTGGAGCTCTAACGAGCTTTGGAGTCCGGGTGTTGAAAATGGCGGCCCTCGTGGTGTGGGGGTGCCTCTGGCTTCTTGTGAGGCTCTATTGGGATGGCGGGCCAGGGCTAGAGCTCGTCAGCCCTCCCTAGATGCCTCATTTTCTTTGTAAAAATAATAAATTATATAAGCAGAACATAGGAATGTATCTGATCTTCAATTGTTTTTCTGTTACTATTTTTCAAAAATCGTTTATCATTTTAATTTTTAATGAATGTGTTATGTTCTTATTCAGGTTTGTAAACTTTATCATTAGTAAATGATTATTATTTCCTCCTCTGACATCTGCTCTAATAGTTAAATTTTTCTGCTTTCTCTTTATCTGACTTAAACTGTTGGATCCCTATTACTTTAAACTTCTGTGATATTTCACCTACTTATCTTTTGCAGGGTTTCATCTTTAAATCTATCTCGACTTTGTCTATCCTTAGCAAGCTCAGTCCTGTTTATCAGTGTGTGTTTCCCCGCTCCCTCACCATGCTGGCTGTAGTGGGTTGATAAGAGCTTTGTGTTTTTTTACACTTTAACTTTAGTGAAATCTTATTTTATTCCCTCTAATTCCCCAGGTATTCTTCTGTCCACTTCCAAAATGCTGCCTATTTTTTCCCTTTTTTTTCTTTTTTCTTTTGGGTCACACCCGGCGACGCTCAGGGGTTTCTCCTGGCTCTGCACTTAGGAATCACTCCTGGCGGTGCTCAGGGAACCATATGGGATGCCGGGAATTGAACCTGGGCCGGCATAGCCTGGCCATGTGCAAGGCAAATGCCCTACCTGCTGGGCTATCGCTCCGGCCTCGCTGCCTTTTTTTTTTTTAAAGAAAAAAAATGTCTGAAGTAGGAAAAGTTCTGTGATGTATAACTTGTTTATATAAGATATTTTGGGGGGGAGGCTCCCAAGTGAAGGGATATTGGGGTCTTACTAGTTATTCTTGGGCAGTCAGCCTGGAGGTTCAATGTAAGATCCTTTAACACTGTGCTCCCTCGGTCCTCTAGCGCCTGGGACATCCATTTACCCCGGCAGAGCTGGGGATCTCAGGATTGCACCCGGTGATGCTCCAGGCTCCATGTTGTTCAGGGATTAAGCCAGGGTTGGCTGCATCTAAGTCAGGCACCTTAACCCCTGCACTGCCTTTCTGGCCAGAAGGTTTGTCTTTTCTTAGGTGGACGTGCTATAGGTTTTTTGTTTTGTTTTTCAAGCCACACCCGACCATGTTCAGGGGTGTTCCTGGCTCTGCACTCAGGAATCACTCCTACTGGTGCTTGGGGAACCATATGGGCTTCTGGAGATTGAACTCTGGCTCACTGGATGCAAGCAAGTACCTTGCCCACAGTACTATTGCTCCAGCCCAGGATGGGATATGTATGATCTGAATTGAGTGGTTTCTGGGGTGAAAACAGGAAAAAGCAAATTAACCTAAGATACTATAATTCGAATAACTCAATTTTGGATAATGCTGCCTCTAGAATGAATTGGACAGAGGTGTTGAAAGCTGGCATTTGTGCCTGGAGTTTGAAAACTGCCCTTCTCCCCAGGTGTTGATCTGTTTCCCATCCTGCACAGAGCGGAAGCCCAGAACATTCTCTCAGCCATCGCACCACCACGCTGCAGAAAGAATGGTTTGGACAAGCTTCTTATCAGAACACCTGAGCTGCTTGAACCCTCTTGTACTCTATACGTTGAGCGTTTCTTCAGACACAGTGCCCAGGCCTCAGGAGGAATCCCAAAGAGCAGGGAAATCTGAACTAAATGCAAGTCATATAACGAGTCTTTACCTTTTCCCTTTGGGCACCAACCTGGTCTTCTGAGCTCAGCATTCTTCTCCCAGAACCTTGCATTCCTTCAACTTTTTTTTAAATGTTACACTTTCTTTTAATTTTTTTTCCTTTTTAAAAAAATTATTAGGGGCTGGAGCAATAGCACAGAGGGTATGGAATTTGCCTTGCATACAGTCGACACGGGTTTGATCTCTGGCATCCCATATGGTCCTCCGAGTACTGCCAGGAGTAATTCCTGAGTGCAGAGCCAGGAGTAACCCCTGGGTGATACCCAAAAAAAGCAATAAGTAAGTAAACAAACAAACAAATAAATAAATGGGGCCTAAGTGATAGCACAGTGGGGAGTGTATTGGTCTTGCACGCAGATGACTGGTTTGATCCCGGTACCCCATATGGTTCCCTGAACACTACCAGGAGTAATTCCTGAGTTCAGAGCCAGTTGGAACCCTTGAGCATTGCTGCAGGGTGTGACCCCCCAAAAATAAACAAAAAAAAAGCAATGACCACGGTACAAAGTTGTTTATGATTAAATTTCAGTCATACAATTTTGTAACACCCATCCCTTCACCAGTATCCACTCCCCTCCACCACCGTCACCAGAATACCTCTTGTTCCCCAGCCTGACTCTATGACAGGCACTTTCCTTCAACTCTAGAGCAGCGACATTGTCTAGTTCTTCACGATCATGATCACGATCTTCCCGTTGATCATCTATTTGCTAGAGCGGGCACCAGTAAAATCTCCATATGTCCTGTCTCATGCCAGTAGAGCCAGGGGCATCGGCTTACTACAGGAACATAAAGAGCCTCAAACCATTATATTAGGTCATGGGAATGACCTAATATAATTGTTACTGGAATTTGGCATATCAAATACAACACGAGATAGTGTCTAGTTCTTAGGAATTTAAAATCTATCAGGTGAAATTCAACCCTATTAGAGATAACTATATTCTTGGGTTCATTCACTCAACTTGCATTGACTGAAGACTTGCTGTGTTCCAGTCTCAGGAAGTATATGAGTCACACTCTATTCTGAAGTTCAGTCAAGAGGGCAAAACAGCAAATGAACAGGGGATGCTACTTGGGGTTGCAGGAGCCTCGTACTGGTGTCTAGATCCGTGAAGATTTCCTGGGGAGATGCTGAAAATCTAAGTTATATAGACACAGGAGTCAGCTGCAATGGGGATGTCGGATTTAAAATGCAGATAGACGAAAACAATGACAGCTTGCCTCTGGTCTTAAGAAGCATGCCATCTTCTGGTGGCAGGACTGAACGCTATTAAACTGAGCTGGACCAACAAGAATTTATGGAGCTCCTGCTGCACAGGATCTTTGTGTGAACTTATTACATAATTATACTACAGAGCATCTCATTAGATGTTCATTCTAGGGGTAATACCAAGCACTCAGTGGAGGGAAACAGCCTATGTGGCAGGGCCTTTTTCATTCTGAAGATGAAGGGTGCTTGGTGCTTTGGCAATCTAGCCAGGGGGGATTGTTCTGTTGAGGAACCATCCTTGATTGTATTCAAATCTATCAGGGGCTGGAGTGATAGCACAGTGGGTAGGTAGTTTGTCTTGCATGTGCGGCCTACCTGGGTTCTGTCCGGCATCCCATATGGTTCCCTGAGCACCTCCAGGAGTTATTCCTGAGTGCAGAGCCAGGAGTAACCCCTGAGCATTGCCAGGTGTGACCCAAAAAGAAAAAAAAATCAATCAGGACTACAGGAAGACAGACTCTTTCATCTCTTCCCTCTCTAACTGTTTCTAATGTCTCAAATATCACAAACGTAGTGTGAACTGGTTTTATTCCAGAATCTGCTCCAGAGCAGTGAGTAGCCAAATCTATTTAATACCCTGTGCAGGGCAGTGATCGTTTAATGATAAGGGAAAGGTGAGGCTGGTATAAAGCATTGTACAAAGATCTAGCAATATTTATACAGTACAAAGTTTAGACTCCTTTCTTGATAAATAGCAGGAATCATTAAAAAAAGCCCAGTGGCCCCCAAAATACCACCAATACCATAAGAAATTGATATTTTGGTGTTGAATTAGGTGAAGCTGAGAGTTTCTGAAGTAACTAAGCACTTGAATGTTAGCAGGAAGCCTAGAGCTCATGGGGCCACTTTGCCTCTTGAGCTCCCTCATTCAGCACCTGCTATTTGGTCACTGTTGGATCAAGTTGGGCACTGGATGGTGACTGAACCCTGAGTGCACACGGAGGCTCACCTTGGGTTAGACACTGTTAGATGGTTTCCACATCCGATTACTTTTTGAATCATTCAAAGAGCCATGTGAGAGAAGATGGCTGTGGCAGGAAGCCTTCACTTTTGCCCTTTGCTTTTTTCTCCCCCACGGTGCCAGGGAAGCTTCTGATGGCACCATGTATGGCACCGGAGAAAAACATCAGATTTGATAAGTGGACTCTGAAAAATGCACAGATTTTTCTACCCAGAAGGGAAGAAACAGAGATCCAGGGAGATGGGGAGAAACCCCAGGTTGTCTCTGCTTAAGAAACTAGACAGCACAGATCAATGGCTGGTTTTCTTCCGTCTTTGTCTTCTATCTTGAAAGAGCTGTGGGGAAAACCAGAGTTTCATCTTTACTGCCTCACTGCCTCCAGGGACCCTCCTTGCTGAGAACTTGGGACCTCTGGACTTCTTCCCAACAGCTGGAGTGCTTGGAGAGTCACTTAATGTTCTGATTCTGAGTTGATTTGTGATAAAACAGGAATGCTGATCTTGGATTCTAATCTTCATAGGGACTTTTCAGCTTGCTTGGATTTTAGTTTCCTTGTCTGTGAAATGGGACAAATGGCACAACATCCTAGTTGTGTGATGTAGGCAAAGGCGGATGTGATGTAAGCAAAGGTGTATGAAATAGAGCTGCTCAGCTCCTGGAACTTAGCAGACACTTTATTTATTTATTTTTATTTTTAAAAATGTTTTTATTATACCACCGTGAGACATACAATTACAAAGGTGTTCATAATTGGTTCTTGGTAATACAGTATTCCAGCACCCATCCCTCCACCAATGCCCCATTTCCACCATCAATGTACCCCATCCCCTCCCGCCCACCCCCCAGGCTGCCTCAATAGCAGGTAGCCCCGTTTCCTCTCTTTCTCTCTGTCTCTGCATCTCTCTCCCTCTTCTTTTACACATTGTGGCTAGCCCTACAGGTATTTAGAGTTTATCACTTAAGTCTCTTTGTGTATATTCAATGGTGAGTTTTAGTCTGCCATTACCATTTCCCACACTTCGTTAAACACTGGTATCTATTTATATTCTATTAATGAATGCAGTCATTCTATATCTGTCCTTTTCCTTCTGACTACTTTCACTCAGCATGATAGTCTCCATGTCCATCCATTTGCAGGTAAATTTCATAATTTCGTCTTTTCTGACAGCTTAGCAGACACTTTAACTTTTCTGTTGTAGGCAGTTAGGCATTTAGAAAACTCACCAGACTTTCAGGTAACATTTGCGATACATGTTCTCTCTCTCTCCCTCCCTCCTTCCCTCTCTCTCTCTCTCTCTCTCTCTCTCTCTCTCTCTTTCTCTTTCTCTCTCTCTTTCCCACCCCCACCAATTTCTCCCCATTCTGTCCTTTCTCTAATCACTCTGCTCCATTCTCTTTGTTTCTTATCTTCAGTGTAGCTTAAGCATTGATCAGGTAAAGGTGAGGGCAAGCCATAAGGAGAAGGCTCTGCGGCAGTTGGGGCCCCGGGAGGAAGGGGTGGGCAGGTCTCACTCTGTTTGCACAGGTGCATTGTAATGCTGCCCGTGGTGTGAACATTTTCCACTTCATTACTCCTGGCCCTGACCCAGGTCCTGTCTGTCCCCTGGCCCCTGCCTTGGTTTAATTTCAGCGGTCCCTGCTTTTGGAAGGCAGCAGGAATAGAAAGGAAAACAAATGAGGTCGCTATAAACATTTCTGCACGTTACCAACCTGGGGCAGATGGGCACACTTGCGGCGCAGAAGAGGCTGAGTCGGCTGGGCTGCTGGTACCCCCTCAAAGTTCCTCAGTCCCCAAGGGCTTCTGTCTGGGGAGCCCAGTCTTTCTTTCTGGAGTCAGTTTTGGTTGAAATGTGTAAACCTGAGTCTTAACTGATCCCTGCAGGTCTCAGAACCCTGATAGAGAGAGTTGTACTGAAGAAATAGGAACTAACATTGATGGAGCACCTAATCCATGCCAGAGAAAGTTCTGAGCACTTTGCATGCATTTTAGAGTGAATTCTACCCCTGTTTTGCAGATGAGGAAACTGAGGTACACAGTATGCTTTGTAATTAGCTGAGTCAGAATTTTGTCTCAAATTGAAATATGATTTTAATGCTTATGTATAGTTATACAATAATAGCATGTCTCTGCATAGAAAACACTCTGTGCTCATAATGAAATGAAAAACTCTGGAATCTGTTGTATTGCGATAGAATGTCATAAACTGAACTCTCTCTTCCAGGATGGCATTGGATCTCAGTGATAGATGATAATACTCTATGACCACTAGTTTCTGAGTGTTCAAGACATATCAGACTTACATATGGCCACTGATGAAAATTTCATTACTGTGTGATGGGTCACATTCCATCCCATGACTGTTTAACCTCATGGAAACATTTTTTTTTTCTTTTTGGATCACACCGGCGATGCTCAGGGGTTACTCCTAGCAGTGCTCGGGGACCATATGGGATGCCAGGGATCGAACCCGGGTCGGCTGCATGCAAGGCAAATGCCCTACCCACTGGACTATCGCTCCAGCCTCCTCATGGAAACTTTTTCCTTTTTCTCTTGGCTATCTGCAAAATGATAGACATTTCATGTAACTAGTCATATGGCAATATCAAGAACACAGTGGGTTCTCAAGAAAACTATTTGTCCTTTTCCAAGCTTAAAAGAGAAATCATTATTTATTCACAACACTGTCAGCAACGTATAGTTGTAAAGTAATAGTAAGTTCGTTACTTATTTGGAAGGTAAGTGGTTTAGGAGGGGAGGGAGATCCAATTCTTACTCTCATCCTTTACCTTCCTTCCCCAAGGGGTTTGTGAATACACCTGGGCTAAGCCTTTGCTAGACTTGGGCTGCAGAAAAGAATATCCAACAGCTCTGCCTTGGGGAGTTCACATCTATCGTGAGAGCCTGCCATGTAAATAACCTGCAATTAGAGGTGTGTGCAAATGCTGGAGAAAACCAGGAGCAAGAGGGGTGGCTAACTCATTGTGTTCACTAAGGCAGGTTTATTTTCCAAGAACTGTCTGGCAATATTTTTGCCACCTCCTGGTAAATGTACCCTATGCAACTGGAGGAAATATTTACATTTGAATGCAGTTTTAAATTATCCCCGGGTGTATAATTTTAATAATTGAAGGGCCATGTAGTTAAATTGGATTGAAATCAATCCCTGTGGGATCAAAATCAATCCCATCCTTTTCCTCTACACAAAGGCAGTGCTGCTAGAATAGGCCTGTCTTCCTGTCTCATTCCTTTGTCCCTCTCTACAGCCTTCCCCACCAGCACACAAACAAGCTAGGAAACCAGCCATCTTAGAAAGGAACCGTCCCATTGGTCTGAATCTGCTTCTCATTTTTTCTTCTCTTTCCAAACCAACTTCCAGAGCTGTTGAATCACATTTAAGCCTCGGCTTTCTCTGCTCTTACCTCCTTGAACCCATTCAGCAAGGCTGCTACTGTCAGCCCTTATGGGGACAGATGTTGCCAAGGTCCTGAAGGATCATCTTCTACCATGTCTAAAGGTTGACTTTCAGTGCTCACCTACCTTTTTCATGGTGTCACTCTATGGGTCGATTATTTCTAGAAGCTCTTCTATCATTCAACTCTGGGAGTTTTTCCTGTCATAAAGTGCCCCTCCTGTACAACTTGATTCCTCTTCATCTCCTCACTCTCCCTTTTCTCTCATTGCTAGTCCCTTGGCTTGGTTCTCGTCTCTACTCTCATCATGCCTGTGAGGATTTCAGTGCTGCTGGTGGGATGAAATATCATGTGCTCTGTATCATGGCATGAGACATGATTGCTACCCCACTGGCCTCTCTATCTTCCCTGCCTGCTGATAGCTATAAAAACATACAGTGTTTACACCCAAACTCTATTCTGCTCCCCGAAAGCTGTGGTGTCATCACAGAGTTGCCTGTTCTCACTCATGTCTCATCTCTAATCCAACAGCAAATCCTATTTCCTATTTCTGAGCAACAGATCCAGAATGTGCCCTTTTTCTCACCTCACAGTTAACTACCACCTGCTCAGTTGCATCTTTACTGCCTGGTTTGCCACCATCATTGACTTTTTTTTTTTTTTGCTTTTTTGGGTCACACCCGGCAATGCTCAGGTGTTACTCCTGGCTCTGCACTCAGGAATTACTCCTGGCAGTACTCGGGGGGACCATATGGGATGCCGGGATCAAACCCGGGCCGGCACAGGCCAGCGCGTGCAAGGCAAACGCCCTACCCGCTGGGCTATCACTTTGCTTTTTTGGGTCACACCCGGTGACACTCAGGGATTACTCCTGGCTCTGCACTCAGGAATTACTCCTGGCGGTGCTCGGGGGACCATATGGGATGCGGGGATCGAACCTGGGCCGGCACAGGCCGGCCGCGTGCAAAGCAAACGCCCTACCCACTGGGCTATCGCTCCAGCCTGCATCATTGACTTTTGAGTCTGTTTTCTAGCCTTGCTCTTAAGAGTGTTACTTATGTGAGAGCCCGAGGGAGGAGGATGTTTTAGCGACTTGCCATATAACTCCTCAACTTTGCTCAAGGGTTTCCAATGACCTCAGGGTCACTCTGATAGAATACAGTATTTGTTCCATCCTCAAGAGACCCTGTGTCATGGGACCCCTCACATCTTTTCTGGTTCCTCACCTGCCCACTACCCATCCCTCACCGAGACACTGATTGCAATTATTAATTATTCCACATATATGCGCCCCACCCCATATGGCAGCCCTGGGCAGGTTCCACAAACTCATGAGTACAAGGGCCCCAACCCACCTCACAGCCTCAGGGCTTGCTCTTTTTTTCTGGTTGGATATTCCTTCCATGGCATCCATATGGCCAGCTCCTCAGGGCTCCTCAGAAAGGGCATTCAGGTGATTTGAGGAAATAGCCGCCCACACCACTGTGTTCTTCTTTATGTTTGATTGCTCACATGCCGCTTTTCACGGCCTGATGTGGCATGTGTCCCTGGCTGGCTAGCAGTCTTCTCTCTCCTCTAAAGAGCAACTTCTTAACTGAGATTCATGGTCTTTGTGGTTCTAACTCCAGTGCTGAATACCGAGTTCACATCTTGTAGCTGCTATAAGAAACATTTACTCAAGGGACACATTGGAAAATGAGTGTTTCGATCCTTCTCTTCTATCTCTGGTGCTCTATGTGACCTGGAAAAGTCACTTTGTTTTCGTGCCTTAGTGCCTTTCATCTAGAGCAAAATCCAGCTATTCTTGACCTTCCAAACTTAGCATAGCCTTACAAAAAGATCCAGACAGATTATTTTTTATGAAAACAAATCACTGTCACTGTATCACTGTATTACTGTCTTCCCCGTTCATCATCGATTTTCTCGAGCGGGCACCAGTTACATATCTATATGTCCTGTCTCATGCTAGTAGAGCCCAGGGGCACCTGCTTGCTCCAGGAACATAAAGAGCCTCAAATCATTCCATCAGGTCATGGGAATGAGGTCTATAATTGTTACTGGTATTTGGCATATCAAATACGACACGGGAGGCTTGCCAGGCTCTGCTGTGCGGGTGGCATACTCTTGTAGTCACCTCTAAATCCAGCATTTATTGATGAACTGTGCGGCCGCTTGCAGCCGCTCGAGGCGGGCTGTAATAAGCTCTTCTGCTGGGTGGAGTTCTGACAAGAGAGAAGTCCGGATGTGGAAAATGGCAGCCCTCATGGAGTGGGGGTTGGGTTGTCTGGCTTGTTGTGAGGCTCTGCTGGGGTGGCAGACCAGGGCTAGACATCTCAACAAGATGCATAATTTTGGGACATCAAAATTCCAGTTCTAAATTACTCTAAGAAAATAAGAAAGTATATGAAACTTAACTAATAAACAAAAAGCAATCTATTCACCACAATAATAGGGAGAAACTAGAAAAGCAAATATTCAGAATGAAAGACTGTAAGAGACAGTCTATGAAATGAATTATGCAGATACTGCAATGATTAAAGCGGCATTACCATGAAGAGAAGACCTTGTATACTGAGTCAGATGCATGCAGCAATCGCCACAATTTTTTCTTTTTCTTTGTTTGGTTTTTGGGCCACACCGTGTGGTGCTCAGGGCTTAGTCCTGGCTCTGTGCTCAGGGAACCATACACGGTGCTGGGGATTGAACGGGGGCCAGCCATGTGCACGGCAAGCACCTTCACCCCTTTACTATCTCTCTGGTCCCACAAATTTTATTTTAAAAACATGAATATTTTAATTAAAGGTAAATATATACATTTCCTCTTCTGAAGAAAAGTAACATCAAGGATTGCTGGTTTAAACAAATCAGCAAATCATGAAAACAAAACAGTTTAATAAAATAAACTAGACATCATATGGAACAAACAACTTCTGGTTCATTTCACATTTTGTCACTGGTCTCAGATATTTTTTAAATGAATGAAGCCTTCATGTATAAGGCCAATCAATAAGGAATTTCCCACCATCATTACCAGATTAGTAAATTGATCAGGGATATAAAAAAGAAGGTTGTGAAAATAAGTGGATCCTTGCTTTTGTCCAGGGACCTATTGGAGTAGCACAGTATGAAGAGGAAGGGAAGAAACTTTGGGGATCCTCCCAGTCTCCACTGAATGATCTTACCTAAGCTGCATTTCAGCCTTGTCTGGGCAGTGGTATGAGATTCCCCAGACAAGACCCATATTTTATAAAGTTGACAATTCCGCCTCTAGTTTAGGGGAGGTACTAACAGTTCTCTGAATTAGGAGTTGGACCTAACTGATGCCTTTATTTCCTTCTGTTGAATAAAGGACTCCCAAAGCCTGGGACTTTCCCAAGTCCACAAAGATTGCAGGAGGCATTCCTGTCTGCCACCAGAACCGGAACCAGCACAGCATGCTCTCAGAGCTCTGCAGATACCAGACTGCTCAGCCGGGTCTCAGTCTCTGAGTGTGTTGGGCTGCCTGCACAGACATCCTTCCTCCCCCATAAGCATAGGCTGTGTGCAACCCAATAATAATGTTTCCTTTATGCCCTTTGAAAGGAGCCTGGAAAACGCTGAGTGAGAGAGGGGAGGAACGGCCTGGGAGAAATGCTTCTTCTCCCAATCAGGCTTGACTTTTGCAGCACCTCCCAAGTTTCGATGTGCAGTTTCAACGTTTTACTATGGCCCCTGCTGTTACTATGGAGACAAAGCAACAAACATTTGGAGGGTGGTAGCATGGCCCTCCACCCTCCTCCAGCCTCCCCTCCCCCAAGCCTAGTCAAGAATGTTTGGGACTAGGCTCCTGCCCATCAGGCTGCTGTTTGCTGCTGAATGCAGCCTTTGTGACCAGCCTCCCAGCCTGCTACCAGGCTCCAAAGAGATGACTCGGCCCAGATCTTTCTAAATGGTGTTTGTATTTTAGTTGCCAACAAAAGAGGTGGTGGTGGTGGGGGTGGTGGTGGGGGGGTTTACATGATTCTCAGAAAACCACCCAGCCTATGGCTGATTGTTACATGAAGACAATGCTAAATCTCGCTTTGCAGCCACCATTCAGGAGTCTCGTAAGGCAGCTGTGGGAGCCACACAAGATTCCCTCACTGAGCATAAACTTGTACTTGACCTGGGCCTCGGATCCTCCTGGCACCCATAGCAAGTCTGTACTGTCATGTCTGCTCTTGGAAGTGGACATTAAGGCTCAGAGAAGGGACCTGAATTGTTTCAATCATCAAGCTAATTATTGGTGCTGCCTAGGTTGAAGTGTCATGATGGGGATTGGAATGATTAGAAAGTCCCTGGATTTCATTGCACAATAACACAATAACCAACAACATTTTGTTCGATCTTGAGAGACAGAGAAAGGAGGCCTTCATCCCGGCTCTGGGACTTGTTCCTGGGAACTTGAGAGCTTTGCTTATCACTGCAGGTCAGGCATTGTGTGATCTTCCCGGAGGAGGAAGGAGAGGGTACAAGGCCTCCATCTGGCTCCACTTCAACTGGGGGAAGGAGGCAGGGAAGGAAAGTTGACTTAAGGGCAGGTGTGACTAGAGGCCTAGAAAGGTACCATTGTCTCCTGGGTTATAAACTGCCTGCTTTTCACCTGCTGGAAAATCACAAATTCACTTACCATGAACACACGGGGTCATTACTTCATTAAGTTAATAAGTCTTAATGAAATGCCTACTGAGGGTCAAGCACAGGGCTGGGTATTGGGGAGAGAGAGAACTGAATAATATTTGTTTAACAAGTATTTATTGAGTGTCTCCTCCATGCTTAGGAACTAGGAGAGACCCTGGGGAGCTCACACATTCCCTCTCCTCCTGGGAATTGCTTGCGAAGAAGTAATAAGTAAATAGGTACTCTCTATAGGAAGGCTTGTTTCTTGGTTTGTAAGTGGAGAGTGCTGTGGGAGCACCCAGAAGCGCCCTGAAATTAGTCTCCCCCCTACTTTGGCAGTCACCGGGGCTACTGAACTCTCAAAATGAGACTGCTTGAACTGAGATGTGTGGAAAGTGCCAAATGCCCATTGGCCTGCAAAGTCTTGGTATGGAAAATTGATGTTAAAATATCCCACTAGTAATTTAAACAAGTTCTGTCTTGAATGAGACTACTTTGAATGTATGGGGTTTAAATGTATTTTTTTAAAAGTTAACTCTCCATGTTTCTCGAGATGTCTTTACAACCATCCAGCCACCTTTTGAGGTAGATATATTTCTTATCTCTAGCTGATAGCGAAGCGGGCTTCCAGTAGTCCCATGGGTAGCTCAAGATTGTGAGACTTAGAGAGTGTAAGTGACTTGCTCATGATAATATCCTTGGATCTTGTCTCAGAGCAATCTCATTGGTGCTTTGGTTTAGAAACTGGGTCTTTAATGAGGAGTGAGTGTCCCTAGGCATGGATTCATCTTCCCGGGAGAGAGTCCCCAAGAACGTCAGAGTTTGAGCCAGGGTCAGTCATAAGCCAGTGTGAGAGAACAGACAAGGTACGTTCTGAAAACAAAACATTGTTCTCTGGCTCAGAGCCAGTTAGGTCATTCCAGGGACCTGCTGCCCCCTCATCGCCCTGTAGCCCCTGAGTTCCAGCTGCTGGAGACTACCTCCTCGACATGGAAGTGCTGTCATATTGCTGACTTCTGGTCCCTGGATATATGCAGAAGCAATATGTTAAATTGCTCCTGTTTTTCCTCCTTTTCACAAGAAAAGAGAAGCTATCTTGGAGAGGAAGGGGGAAAAGGGCATAAGAGGCAGAACAAGAAGACCAAGGAGCCCTGAGCCCCCACACCATAGCATGTAATCGCAGATCAAGATCACCTATTGTTGGGGTGTCCGGACGTCAGGGATATCTGGGGTCCCCAATAGTATTAGGTTCGTTTAGTTCCCTGGCCACGTGCAAGGCCAATGGCATTCCCTCCAGCTGATGTGCGTAGAAGCATGATCACCAGTCTTTTTTTTTTTTTTTTTTGTGCTTGGTACAGAAAGACTTTATTTTTTTTTTAATTTTATTATTTTTCCCCCAAATATTATTACACCATTTCAGACATACAATTGAAAGATGCTCATGTAGAGTTTTAGATCTACAGTGTTCCAACACCCATCCCTCCACCCAAACCCATCTACCATCACCAATGTCCCCACCTCCCTCCCCCTCCCGCACCTCAACTACTTGGCAGATTCTGTATGTCATTTCTTTCGTCTTTATATCTCCTTCCCGATAAACTTTCCTGCTCTTCGGTGGAATACAGTGCATTAAAAGACATTACTGTTACACTATATTAGTGGACCTGGATCTGGGCTTGAACTGGTTTTGCTTTGTTGATCTGGTCGTCAGGCAGTTTCTCAGCGTCCGGACAGTGAAGATGGTGGCTAGTGTGATGGGCGAGTTTCATCTGGCTGCTTCCGGGACCCCCAGAGGCGATGGGCCAACACCCAAAACCCATCTGCCCTCCTCGGGATCCCATCGTCAGCTGGGCTCGGCGCGAGCCGGCTCCAGTCTCCCCAGCCGCTTGTGAAGCTCTGCATGCTGGTTCCCGGGCCGCTCCTGGGCGGGTCCACCAGGCTCAACAAAATGGAGGGGGGGTGGCTAAACCCCTGACTCCATCTGGCGAATTCCCAGTGATTCCCGCTTCTGGGAGCCGCCTACCTGGGCTTGAACTGGTTTTGCTTTGTTGATCTGGTCGTCAGGCAGTTTCTCAGCGTCCGGACAGTGAAGATGGTGGCTAGTGTGATGGGCGAGTTTCATCTGGCTGCTTCCGGGACCCCCAGAGGCGATGGGCCAACACCCAAAACCCATCTGCCCTCCTCGGGATCCCATCGTCAGCTGGGCTCGGGCGCGAGCCGGCTCCAGTCTCCCCAGCCGCTTGTGAAGCTCTGCATGCTGGTTCCTGGGCCGCTCCTGGGCGGGTCCACCAGGCTCAACAAAATGGAGGGGGAGTGGCTAAACCCCTGACTCCATCTGGCGAATTCCCAGTGATTCCCGCTTCTGGGAGCCGCCTACCTGGGCTTGAACTGGTTTTGCTTTGTTGATCTGGTCGTCAGGCAGTTTCTCAGCGTCCGGACAGTGAAGATGGTGGCTAGTGTGATGGGCGAGTTTCATCTGGCTGCTTCCGGGACGCCCCAGAGGCGATGGGCCAACACCCAAAACCCATCTGCCCTCCTCGGGATCCCATCGTCAGCTGGGCTCGGCGTGAGCCGGGCTCCCCACCAGTCTTAAAAAGTCCACTTGATCACTTGATCACTTGAATCCCGTTATTCATTGATTTGCTCGAGCGGGCGCTAGTAACATTTCCATTGGACCCTACCACGTGCCAATGTAGCCCAATGGCATCTGGTTGATTCAGGAATATAAAAGAGCCTCAAACCGTTCCTTTAGGGTCTTGACAAGGAAGTCTGACCATCTTGTAGGTGGGCGGCCACATGATCTTTTGACATCCCGTGGGATCCAGTCAGTAACGGCTCTAGTCCAGCTGTTGTCTCCAAATCGCATTACATGTCCAGTCCATCTGATTTTCGATGCCTTGGCAAATGAGACAGCGTCCCTGATTCTGGAATAGCGACGGAGGTCAGAACTCCGATTCCTTCTCTCACTTTCGAGTGAGGCGTGATATTCCAAGCATAGCTCTTTCGATGCCTCTCTGGGAGACCCGAATAGCATTCTCATCCTGCTTTTGTAGGGCCCAGGTCTCTGAGGCGTATGTTAATGCAGGGAGAACGGTGGAGTCAAAAAGATGTGCCTGGAGCCGGAGGTTCTTTGTCCTTTTAGCTATTTCTTCTATGCCTTTGAAGGCATTCCTTGCTGCTCTCTTCCTCCTGCGCAGCTCAGGTTTTAGGTCGTTCATCATGTTGACTTCTCGACCTAGGTACACATAACTGCTGCATTCAGAGATGTTTGTTCCATTGAGAGTGAATGGGGCCTCAGGAGCTAGTTCATTTTTCATGAACATAGTTTTCTTCAGATTCAGCTGTAGACCTATCTTTCCACATTCTCGGTCGAAGTCAGCCAGCATTTGTGCCGCTTGGCTAATGTTTGGTGTTATTAGAACAATGTCATCAGCGAAGCGGAGGTGGTGTAGTTGCCTACCATCTATCTTCACTCCCATTCCTTCCCATTCTAATTGTCACATGATGTTCTTGAGGGTGGCGCTGAAGAGTTTTGGTGAAATAGTATCACCCTGTCGAAAAAGTCCAAGGTTTTAATTATCCACATACCAGTAAGGAGAGAGAGAGAGAGAGAGAGAGAGAGAGAGAGAGAGAGAGAGAGAGAGAGATCTGAGGGAGATAGAAATCCGAGAGAAATAGAAAGATCTGAGAGAGAGCATCTCAGCAGAGCAGGGCAGAGCTGAGCAGAGCAGAACAGTTAGGGGGTGCCTAGGCTGTTTTCAGAGTTTTGTGAGAGAAAATGTTGGGTCCTATGTTTACTGGAAACTTGTAACGATATCACTGTATCACTGTCACTGTCTTCCTGTTGTTCATTGAATTGCTCGGCGCGGCACCAGTAACATCTCCATATGTCCTGTCACAAGCAAGTGTAGCTCAAGGGCATCTGCTTGCTACAGGGTCAGGAAGAGCCTCAAACCATTCTTCAGGTCATGGAATTGAGGACCATAATTGTTACTAGTTGTTGGCATAACAAATAAAAACATGGGTGCCTTGCCAGGCTCTGCTGTGTAGGTGGTATACCATCAGTAGAAAGCTCTCATGTCAAGCATTTACTGATGGGGGTGCTGTAACGATATACACCAAGTAATTGGTATATATCACGTCCATGTGGTTTTTTTGAATTTTGGGATGTGAGACCTGAGTTTGGGGGTGGAAGGATGGTTGCAAGGCAGTGGTGAAGGGAGGGAGGCAGGAGTCCAGCATCGGTTAGGTGCACTCTGGGCCTCTTGGCCCCCTTTGTGAACTTTCGGGCTTTGGGCTAGGATCTGGGGAGGTCCCAGTCAAATTCTGGGCTTGTACACACAAGGCATACCTTGATCTATAGTCCGGCCTACTTCATCCATGTTTTGAATAAATGAAATATTTGAAGAAGAAATACATGAAAATTGTTTAAGAATAACTTAAGCCCCGTATTTCATTTTGATGTTTTGGGAAGTTCTTCCTAGTGGTGCTCAGGAGGCTGGAGGGTCCTCCGAGCAGTTCTCAGCCAGCCAAGTCAAAAGTTCAAGATAAGGGCCCCCAAATGTGGTGCTGCTTGCCTGCATGTCACCAGGGATCACCGGGGCCACCCCAGCCATGCTGGGGCCCCCATGCAACACCTGCTGATGCTCTGGGAACCATGCTGTGTGGGTCTTGACCCTTGTTCTCTCTCTCTCCGGCATCAAACTACAATATTTTGATGAGAAAAGTTATTTAATCTTTCTATATCTCTAATTTCCCCATCTTTTATACAGGAATAATGAATTTAATGTGTGTATGTGTGTAAGAGAGGGAGAGGATATATATATATATATATATATATATATGTATATGTATATATACATACACACACATATATATAGAGAGAGAGACAGAGAGAGGAGAGAGAGAGAGGGAGGAGAGAGAGAGAGGGGAGGGAGACCTACAAATCCCTAGCACACAGGAAGCCTCTGTAACACCCACTTTCTGTATCCTTACCCGGTGTGTTAGACACATACACACACACTATACACAGAACAAAAGGTACATAAGAAAGGAAAGAAAGTTGCTTGCCTTGAGGTGAGGAACTGCGTAACAGAATTAAGCATATGAGCCTGGCAATAAATTTCCAAAAAAGTGAGGGCCTCAGTGGGGGACTAAGCACTTGCTAAATATGAACCAAGTCATAGAGGGATTTTTGGAGTCAGGCAGATGGAGATTTGAATCTTATGAAGCTGCTAATTGAGTTCTC